>BDRX01000048.1:263337-334376 GCA_003203535.1 Raphidocelis subcapitata | reverse complement strand
GGGGGGGGGGGGGGGGGGGGGGGCGGAAGGGGGGGCGCAGGGGGCAAGGGGCGGCGCTGGGGGCTTTGCGATGAGGCAGGGGGTTGGGCGGGGTGGTGGGGGCCGAAGGTAGGGGGTGCAGCCGCCGGCCGCTGAGGGGCAGCCTTGCGCCAGTCCCAAGCACCCCGCCAACCCCCGCGCGCCCCTCGCAGGCGCTGCCGCTGCTGCAGCAGCAGTTCCGCATAGAGCGCGCCCGCATGCGCCTGCGCCTCGCCGCGCCCGCCTCGGGCCGCGCCGCGCTGGGCGCGCTCCTGGAGGAGCGGGGCGGCGTCGTCGAATCCGAGGCCCCCGCCGAGGCGGGGTTCAGCAGCCTGACCGTGCAGGTGGAGCCCGGGGTGTTCCGGGACCTCCACGCCTTCATGCAGCGGGAGACCCAGAACCAGGGGCGCATAGAGGTGCTGAGCTTCGCGGTGACGGCGGAGGGCGGCGCCGGCGGCGACGACGAGTACGGCGCCGCGCTCGCCGCGGCGGCGGCGGTGGCGGCGACGGCGGCGGCGGCGCCGCGGCCGGTGGCGCGGGGGGAGGGGGACGGGGAGGGCGAGGCGGACGAGGCGGCGCCGGCGGCGGCGCCGCCCTCGGCGGCCGCGGCGGCGGCCGCGGCGCGGCGCGCTCGCGGCGCCGCCCCGGCCGGCGCCCCCGGCGCGGACGGCGAGGCGGGCCCCTCCGGCCGCGTCGTCTACGCGCGCGGCCCCGTGTCCGGCCTGCCCGAGGAGTTTGCCTCCCGGCGGGAGCGGTTCGAGGAGCTGGACGCGCTGCAGCCCGGCTGGCAGGTGGAGCTGCGGGAGCGGGGGGACTCGGTGGACGCGGTGTTCTACTCCCCGGCCGGCGCGCGCGCGGGGCCGTTTGCGGCGGCGCGGCGGGCGGCGCTGGCGTGGAAGCAGGCGGGGGGCGGCGCGGGGTGAGGGGCGGCGGGTTGTCGCCGGCGTTTGTAAGCAATCCCCAAGACGCGGCGGGGTGTTTGGGTCATTGGGTGTGTGGGCGCAGGGCGCAGTTGGCATTTCGGGGTGTGTGGGCGCAGCCGCGGGGAGGGGGGGGGGTGACGAGCGCGCTGTGGGCGCCCTGCGGGCGGAGCGCAGCAGACAGCAGTGCGGCATCCGGCTGCAGCGGCGCCGCGGCGGCCGCGGCTGCAGCACTGCCGCAGAAAGCGAGCGGGCCGGTCTCAAATCCCGCACACGGACATTAAACGACTAAATACCCGTATCTACGTCGATCGCGACCCGTCGCCGCATTCTATTCCGTTCGGTTCAGTTTGACAACCCGCGCCTGGCCCGAGGCCCCGCGACAGCAGCAGGCCGCGGTTCCTACACCGAGAGAGATTAACTTGTCGAGTTAGCAGAAATGAAGCGCGAAAGCAGCCCCCCGGGGGCGGGCGGCGCCGGCCGCAGCGGCTCGGCCGCGGCGCCCGTGGGGCTGTCCTACACCGAGCCGTCCAAGCTCTTCGGGTTTGTCGCCGCGGTCTCCATTCTCTTCTTCATGGTCTACTGGCCAAGCAGCGCCGGCACGGCGGCGGCGCTCCCCGGGCGGCGGGCGGGGCCCACCGACGCCGCCCCGGCGGCGGCGGCGGCGGCGGCGGCAGCAGCAGCAGCGGCGCCTGCGGCCGCCGCGATGCTCGACTGGCGGGCGTGGCAGGTGTGGCGCTCCGAGCGCGCGGCGGCCGCCGGCGGCCAGCAGCAGCAGCAGCCCGGCAGCGGCGGCAAGGTGCAGGTGCAGCTGTTTGTCACCTCTCTGAGCCCAGACGCGGCCGTGTGTGGGTCCATGGTGTCCCGAGTCATGGGCAAGCTCCACTCGGTGGCCGACCTCGAGCTGTCGCCCGTCCAATTCGAATCCGGCGACGCCGTCGCCTGCCCCAACGGCGAGGCCGAGTGCGACCGCAACAGCGCCGCGCTGTGCGCCGCGGCGCGCGCGCCGGCCGGCGCGGGCGCGGACTGGCTGAGCCGGCTGATGGTGTGCACCTGGGAGGGCGGCAAGGCGGCGGGCGGCAAGGCAGCTGTCGACAAGTGCCTAGAGCAGGTGCGTATTTTTTCTTTTGCAAGGCAGGGGGTGACCTGGGGGAAAGAAGGCGGGGGCAAAGGGTGGGATGTAGGCGCAGGGGAAGCGGGCCGTGGGCTCGGCCCTGCCTTGTCTAAGCAGCCACTAGGCCGCCGACGGACGCCGAACCGCCCCGCCGCGCCCAAACGCGGCCCCGCAAAACCCCCAGGTCGGCGCGTCCCAGGAGGTGCGCGCGCAGGTGGACGCCTGCGCCGCCGGCGCCGAGGGCGGCGAGCTGATGCGCGCCGCCGCGCGTCGCGTGCGCGAGTCCGGGCACTTCAAGGGCTGCGCCATCGCCGTCGACGGCCGCACCCGCTGCGTGCGCGACGCGGGCAAGTGGGCGCGCGGCTGCGCCGGCGACGACGCGGCGCTCGAGCGGGACGTGTGCGCGGCGCAGCGGCGGAGGACGGGGGGCGACGCGCCGGCGTGCGCGGCGCGCGCCGCTGTGCCGGCGTCGTGAGCGCGGCGCGGCGCGGCGGCGGCGCGGCGGCGGCGCGGGAGGGGGTCGTGCGCACGCCCCCCTCCCCCCTTCAATCGCCCCGTGAGAGCGTTCGATGCGTTCCCCGCAGCTGCATTCCCAGCTTAAACCACCAGAGCTTTGTGTGGTGTGTCAAAAACTTGGCAGCGGCCAGCAGAGAGGCATTCCTCTACCCCCACCGTGGGGCGGCCCAACCGCGCGCTGCAAGACCCGCGCCGCACGACCGCCCCCCTCCCCCGGTTCCATCTTCCCCTTCCCCTCCCCGCTTGGCGCCTCGCGCCCGCCGGCGGCCGGTCGTCGTGGGGGGCGCAAACCACCCTGCGCGCCCGGCCGCGTCGGCCGCGTCGTACGGGGCTCCGCCGCCGCTCCCGCCGGACGGAAGCGGCGACGTACGCTATTGAAAGCTGGAGCCCTGGTCTGGCCTGCTGCGGGGGCGTGGCCCCGGCCTGCCGTCCGCGCGGCGATCGGCGGCGTTGCGGCGCCGGGGGGTGTAAGCGCCAGTGCATTGCCGCCGCTGCCGCCGCGGCCCGTCGCTGCACGTCGCTGGGCGGGCGTAGTGCCTGGCGCGACAGCGGCGCGTCAGCCGGCCAGCCAGGGGCGGCCAGGGACGGCAGCGTGGAACCCCTCCCGCCACAGGGAGCCACCCGTTGAGGCGGCGCACAATCATTCGACATTCTAGAACCCCAAGCCCCAAGCGTAAGATCTTGCCCAGCGGCGACGTCGCCGGGCGCACGTCCCCAACAGCCCTCCGCCCCGTGCCGGCACCTCCGAGAGATGCGATGACGCGGGCAGCACACACCTACGTGCCGCTGGGCAGCGGCCTGGCCGGCACGAGCACGCCGGGCGTTGGGGGGTCCCCCGGCGCCGTGGCAGCCGTCTCCTGCGTGCGGCGCCCCAAGGTCGCCTTCCTCGTGTTTGGAGCCTTCGTGGCGCTACTCTTCACGGCGGCCTTCTGGCCGGGAGGGTGCGTACGCGCGTGCGCGCGCCCCGCCCGCCGCTCGCGCCGCGCGCGCCCCGTCGCCCCGCGCGCGCCGCGGCCGCCGCCGTACCTCATGCCACGGCGCGCCCCCGATCCGCAGGCCGCTGACGCACGCGCCCAGCCGCCTGAATGCGCTGATCCATTCCGGCAAGGCCCAGCGCGAGCTGGTGCGCCGCGCCGGCGTGGCCGGGCCGGCGGCGGCCGCGGCCGCGGCGCGGCGCCAGAAGCAGGCGGCGCAGCAGGCGCAGAAGCAACAGAAGCAGCAGCAGCAGCAGCAGCAGCAGCAGCAGCAGCCGCAGCGGGTGCCGGCGGCCAGGCCGCAGCACGACCCAAACCCCCAGCAGGCCGGGGCCGCCGCGGCCGCCGCCGTGCACTCCCGCCCGGCGGCGCCGTGGCAGCAGAAGGGCCAGCGCGCCGCCGCCCTGCCCGCCGCCGCCCTGCCTGCCGCCGCCGCCGCCGCGCCGGCAGGGGGCGCGCAGCTGCTGGAGTTGTTTGTGATGTCCCAGTGCCCCGACGCGTCGTTCTGCGAGCACGCGTTTGAGCGCATCCTCAAGCCCATCGCGCGCATCGTGGAAGTGCGGACCTGGTGGGCAGCGCAGCCGGGGGTCGCGTGCTTGCTGGGGTTTGGAGCTGGGGCGCCTGCGGGGTGCGTGCGTGCGCGCGCGCCGAGAGCAAGCTTGCCACGCCTCTTTGTCCGGTCTGGTTGACTCTTTGCCGACCTCTCGTTGACCCCTCCCCTGCCCGTGCCCCCCCGAATTCCGCCCCCGCCAACAGGTACATCCAACAGGAAAAGAACGGCCAGATCACCTGCAAGCACGGCGACGCCGAGTGCGCCGGCAACCTGGCGCAGCTGTGCGTGCAGGCGCACGCCCCGCCGGGCCGCAGCTACGACTTCCTGCGCTTCCTGGTGTGCGTCTGGGACTCGGGGCTGGCCCCGGGCAGCCCAGAGGCGCGGGACCGTTGCCTTCCGGCCGCATTCGCCGGCGCGCCGTCGGCGCCGCCGCGCGCCGCGGTGGAGGCCTGCATCGCCGGCGCGGAGGGCGCGGCGCTGATGAGGGCCAGCGCGGGCACCGTGGCGGCGCGCGGCGTGGTCAACAGCTGCACGGTCGCGCTGGAGGGGCAGCCCCGCTGCGTGCGCGACGGCGGGGAGTGGCGCGACTGCCCCGGCGGCAGCGGGGACGCGGAGTTCCGGGCCTCCATCTGCGCGGCGTACCGGCGGCGCACGGGGCGGGACGCGCCAGAGTGCGGCGCCTCGGCGGCGGCGGCGGCGGCGGCGGCGATGCCAGCGCCTGGGCTGCCCGCGGCGGCGCGGCCGCGGCCGCTCTGAGCGCCGCCGCGGCGGCGCGGCCGCGGCCGCTCTGAGCGCCGCCGCGGCGGCGCCTAACCACGCCGCGAGCGCCCCAGGGGCCTGCGGCTGCCCGCCGGCCCCCGTTTCCGTCGCGATCCCAAATCGGATGGCCGAGTGATTCTTCAGTTGGCCCTGGTCCTGGGCTGTTAGATTAGTCAGCAGCGCCCGCCCGCCTTCCCTCAGCCATCCCTGCACCGCGGTCGCATGCCCGCCTTTTTCGTCCCCCCCCCCCCCCCCCCCCCCCCCCCCCCCCCCCCCCCCCCCGCGGCCCCTCCGCATTCGTGCATGGCGCAAATCCCGCGTTGCCATGCTCCCATGCGCGCCCCGCGCTCGCTGGTGGCACCCTGCCCACATGTGTTGCCGGGCCCCGAAAGCTAGCGGCGGCGGCTGCTCGCGTCAGTTTCGGGTTGGACGCCTTTGACCGAGGTTTGGTCAACGCCCCCCTCCCGGCCCAGCCGCGCCGACGAATGCAAACACCCGCGACCCCGTTGCCCCCTTGCCTCCGATGGGCGCTTGCATGCAATTACACACACCGAGTAAAAAAAGCCAAGCAACGCCTGCTGGAAAGGGGGGGTATCAAAATGCAGCCCGCAAACCCTGGGTAAATCCATGCAGATGCATCAGGCGCGCGCGTGGCAGCGCGGCCGTTCGATTCGAAAGCCAACCGGGAGCCGTGCCACAGGGCGGGCGCGCGAGGGGCGCGGCCAGGGGGTCCGGTCGCGGTACAAAGGGGCGCCGGCGGCCGCAAAGGTGATCCGCCAAAAGCAATCCAAACAAGCCACCAAACAAGCCTGAAGCCACTGAACAAGCCAACAAACAGCATCGGGCGCCGGCCGCGCATGGCGCGCCGGCCCGCGCCCCGCCGCGGCGAGCCCCGCGCCGCCCTAGCGGCCCAGCACCCTGCCGGCCCCGCCCACCGCCGGCGCCTCCGCCGCCGCGGCGGCGCCGGCGGCGGCGAGACGAGACAGCTCGCGCCGCGCGGCGGCCTCGAGCTCCTGCGCGTAGCTTCCGTGGTGGTGGTCCATAACCGCCCGCACCGTCGCGGCCGGGCCCGCGAGCCCGCCGCCCCAGCCCGCGGCCGCGGCCGCGGCGGGCGCGTCCGCGGGCGCGGCCAGACCGGCGGCGCCGGCCGGCGGCGGCTGTTGCACCTGCTGCTGCTGCGCCTGCCCTTGCTGGCCGAGGCCAAGCAGGCTGAGGCCCTCCTCAATTTCGTGGGGCTCCAAATGCACAAGCCGGGAGCCCTCTGCGTTTTTGGCGTTTTGGGGGGTTTAATGCACTTGGTGAGCTTTGGAACAGGGTTTGGGGTTTGCTACTGAGCTAATCGGATCAAGGTGGTGTGGGCTCTAGTCCACCCGGCAACAGGCTGTTGCGGGGCACTCCTTTCAAGCGCTCCCTTGACAGCAACTAGCCGGCCACCGCAAGGCAGTTTGCCGCTGGCCAGTTGGAGCGCGCCCCAGCCTGCAGGGCCCCGCGCGCCCCGCAAGCGCAGGCACTGAAACCAGCCAAAGCCTGGGCTCACCCTCCGGGCTCCACTTGATCAGGTGAACCTCCCCCACGCTCTCAAACAGAAACCGCCCCGGGGACAGCGGCCCCCGCCCGCCGCCGGCCAGCGCGGCGCGGAGCTCGAGGAGCGCCCTGAACGCGGGCAGTCCGGAGAGCAGCTGGAAGGCGGGGTCCACCGAGAGCATCGCGCGAGGCACGGGGTCGCCCTGAAGGACAAAGTTCCTGCGGCGGTTTCGGGCGGTTTTGGGCGGTTTTGGGCGATTTTGGGCGGTTTTGGGCGGTTTTTTGGTTTACGTTTGTGAGCGTGTGGGGGGAGGGTCGGGCGTGGGCGGCTGGGGCGTTCGCTGGGGCCGGTTTGGGGTGGGTTTCGACAGGGCATGGCGCATGCATGGCGCCTGCATGGTGCGCCCGCACGCGACCATATGGCGCATGCGTGGCCCGCCCGCATGCGTGCGCGCGTCCGCGTCTCCGCGCACCTGAGCTGCGCCGGCGACAGCCCCAGCAGCGACAGCACTCGGTGCCCGCCGCCGCCGTCCGCGTGCGCCAGGACGGGGGGAGAGCCGAAAGTGTAGCAGGAGGGGGCCGGCTGGCCGTCGGGCCTGTTTTGGGCGGCGGTTTTGGGGGGTTTGGGGCCGGTTTTTGAGTTGGCGGGTTACGTGCGCTGCTATGTGCGAAAGTGTCGGCGTTGCCGAAGGCTCGCACACAGCTGCTGTGAAGCCAGATCGCCTTTCGATCCCTTTTCAGTTTCACACGTAAAGATAGACTCCCCAAACAAACCATGTAAAACCCCCGTGCCTGCGCGCGTGGATTCTGTACAGCGCCATCAGAAGCTTTGACAGCGCGCCGCCCAGCGAGTGGCCCCCAAACACGACGGGGATGCCTGGGGTTGGGAGGGACGGTGAAGCGGTTTTTTTAGTCGTTGGTTTGTGTTTGATGATAGGAAGTCGAATCGCCTCGGCGAGTGGCAGCAGCAGCGGAAGTGGCCGCAAAGCGCGCGAAAGCAGGGCAGCAGAGGAAAGCACGTCAAAAACCAGATCAGAAGCAAAACAAGTGGGACTGCGTCAGTCGACTGTCGACGACTTCGGACCCGAAACTAAAGCGGCGCAGCGCCCCCCACCTGCGTCGTCTGCGTGGTCAAGGTAGGGCCGCAGCTGGTCAAACAGCACCTGCGGTCAAAGCGCGGTCAACGTTTGGTCAACGGCTCTGCAGTTTCCCAAATGGCGCTCGGGCCCCGCCCCTCCATTGCCCCTCTAAGCCCGCGAAGCAGCGCGCATGGCAAGGACATGCAGCGGCAGCTCGTCCAACGGCGCCGCCAGCAGGGTGAGCCCTCGGCCAAGCGCGCACGAAGCCCGACGCAGACAAAAAAGACCGGGACGCGGCCGACGGATCAAAGGTATCAACTATCATGCAACGCACCGCCGCCATCTCCGCCGCGCCGTCGTGGGCGACCACCTCGCGCCGCGCGCCCGCCAGCGGGCGCGGCCACACGCGCGCGAGGGCGCGGGCCATTTTGGGGGTGTCGAGGTCGGGGGCGGACCACTGGACGCCCCGCAGCAGCACAAACCTGCGGCGGCGGCGGCGGGGCGGGCCGGCTGGTTGGGCGGGCGGGCGGGTGGGCGGGCGGGCGGGCGGCCAGACGGCGCCGATTGGACTTTTTCACAACTCCCGCACCTCTCCCGCCGGGGCGGCGGCGGCGGCAGCGCCGCTGCGGCCGCGCTGCGCTCGGACAGCGCGCGGCGCGCAAAGGCGGCGGCGTCGATGGCGCCGTCGGCGACAAACCTAAAAGGGGGTTGTTGAGGTTTGGCGGTGTTCCTTTCTGTTTTGGGCAGTTTGCTCTACTGCTTAACTTATGTCTGAATCCCAGTTTGTCTCGGGCGGCAGTTTTCAAGCCAAGTGGGGGCTGCATGAAAGAAGCAGAAAGCCCGCAGCTGACAAAGCGGCTTTCGAACTTCAAATCGCGCCGCCGCTTCAAACTAAACGCAATCAAACAGCAACAAAGCGGCGGCGGGCCAGCCGGCCGGCAAGCAAACGGTCGAGCCGCTGGCAGAGCGGGCGGCTGAAAAGCCCACCAAGAGGTGAAGTCGTTGCGGCCGTGCGCGACCAGGGACAGCCCGTCCGCCGCCAGCCCCGCCTCCACGTCTGACCGGTCAGACTGGTAGCAAAGCCCACTCCAAGATGCGATCATGGCGGCGCGGTGCTGCTCGACCCAGCACAGGCCGCGGCGCGCCGCTGGGGGCGGCGGCGGCGACTGCTGGCGGTGCTGCTGCTTCTGAGGGCCGGCGGCGGAGGCGCCGGCGAACGCGCGTGCCGGCGGCGGCGCGCGGCGGAGCGGCGGCGGCAGGAGGCGCGCGGCGGCGCAAGACGCGGCCGTGGCCGTGGCGCCGCCGCGCCGCACGCCGAGGGCGCGCATTGCTGGCGGGGCGCGCGCCTCGGTGGCGGCGACCGTGCGCGCTTCCCGCGGGGCGCGGCGGGCCGGCGGGGCGCTCTGGGCGCGCGCCTGCGCGTGTATGCGACTTCCTTGGCTGCAGGAGGCCAGCGAGGCGGGGGGAGGGGACGCTCTACGGGGCTGCTGACAGTGCCGCTTGGCGCGATCTGGGTTGAGTTGGGGCGCAAACAGCAGCGCGATCGGGCTGTTTGAAACGAGAGTTGCGATTGGAAAAGGCCGTTTGCCTTTTAGTTTGGTTGGCGTTCTGCTCTGAACACCAGCCCCCCTCTGAACACCAGCCCCCCCCCTGCCCGCGCTCTCCTCTGGTGATTCAGCGGGCGCGAAACGGCGTCCTCCTCCCTCCCCTCTCTGGCACCGCGCTTTGCAGCGCTTCGCCGGCCGCCGCGCTCGACCCGAGTGCCGGCCGCCGCGCCGCTGCAGTGCATGCTCGCGTGGCGCAGCGGCTGCCGCACGCTCGCAGCGCAAGCCTGGGCCCGGCGCGGACGCCTCAGCGCGCGCGGCAGCATGGCCAGCAAGCCGGCGGCGGCGGCGGCGGCGGCGGCGCCCGCCGGCGCGCCGGCCGACGCGCCCCTCGGCGGGGGCGCCCCCGCGCTCGACCGCGCTGCGTTCACGCGCACCGTCCGGGTGCCGGCGCTGCGCGTCCCCAAGCGCCGCTGCAACGACCTCATGCGGCTGTTCAAGGGGTGAGCCCTTGCGCGCCCCTTAGCGGCCCGCTGGCCCCGCTGGCCCTAAACACCCCCCCCCCCCGCCTGCAGCCAGGCTGGCCCTTTGTACTCTAAAGCAACCGAAACCCCCCGGCGGCAGGTACACCCTCGACCGCCCCAAGACGCGCTGCATCGTCGGCGACGGCGAGGGCGGGCCCGACTGGCGGCTGCTGCTGCTGCGGGAGGACCTGGAGGGGCCCGAGGGTGCGACCCCCCCCTCTCTCTTTCTCGCGCGAACGCATTGACGCATTGAGGCTCTTTTCTTTGTTCCCTCCTGGGCTCGGAGCGCTGCGCGTGTCGGCCGCGGCCTCCGCGCGGCACGCGTTGCGGCCGGCGCACCCAAAGCAACCCGCCGCGCCCCCCAAAGCCGCCCCTTGCAGCCAGCCCGCCGCGCTCCAACCCCCCCCCCCCAAACCGCCCCCCCCCCCCCCCCCCCCCCCCCCCCCCCCCCCCAACCCCCCCCCCCCCCCCCCCCAGGCCTCCCCCCCAGCCTGCGTGATCTGATGGCGGCGGAGTCACTGGCCTGGGCACCCCACGACCTGGAGGTCAATTACTCACACCTTAGCATGGACCAGGTCGGTTTACGTAATGCATTTTATGCAATGTTTTTACGTAATGTTTTTACGTCATGCTTTGAAAAGGGTTGCATCGCCAACGGTCGCTTCCCGTCGGCCCCTTTGTCGGCTGCATTTCACGGCTGCCTTGTCGGGTGCTTTGTCGGTTGCATTTGCAGCTGCTGGGGCTTTTTCCCTGCCGCAATCCCCCTCGCGCGCCCGCGACCGCCGCGCCGTCGCCGAATCGCCCCATTTTCAAAGGTGCTGAAGCAGCTGCTGCCTGCAGGCGTGGAGGTGCCCAGCTCATTCGAAAGCGTGGGGCACATCGGTGGGCGGCTTTGGGGTGGAGGGGGGCCGCCTGAACGCAGCCTGCGGGCCGGCTGGCCCCTGCTTGCTGTGTGCGTCGGTCGAGAGTTCGCCGCAGCGGCCTGCTTATGTTTGCTGCGGCCACTGCGACCTGGCCGGCTCCCACAGTTGGCTGGCAGGCAAAACTCAGCCTGCTTCATCGCTCAAACCAACTTGCGGCAAACTCCAACAAACCAACCCTCTGACCGGCTTGATCCCCCCCCCAACGCCCCAACGCAGCCCATTTGAACCTCAAGGCCGAGGTGCTGCCGTTCAAACACGTCGTGGGACAGGTGGGGGCCCCAAACACGACGTGTTTGAATCGGCGGCAGGCCGCTGCGCCTGTTTTGGCGCGATTTGACCTCGGCGTGTGCGACAGTCGCCCACAATATGATAACAGAAAACCACCAACTTTAGTCAACTCCTCCTCCTTCCCCCTTTGTGCCTGCAGGTGATCATGGACAAGAACCCCCACATCACCACGGTGGTCAACAAAGTGGGCAACATAGGTGGGGGCCGATTGGGGATGGCTTGGGGTTTCGAGTTTGCGGTTTGGGGTTTGAATCTCAGATGCCGCATTCCGACAACCAAAAACCAAGTGCCAAATGCCCCGAAAACCAAAAACTGAAATCAAAACAAGGAAATAACCAAAAACCAAGTGCCAAATGCCCCGAAAACCAAAAACTGAAATCAAAACAAGGAAATAACCAAAAACCAAGTGCCAAATGCCCCGAAAACCAAAAACTGAAATCAAAACAAGGAAATAACCAAAAACCAAGTGCCAAATGCCCCGAAAACCAAAAACTGAAATCAAAACAAGGAAATAACCAAAAACCAAGTGCCAAATGCCCCGAAAACCAAAAACTGAAATCAAAACAAGGAAATAACCAAAAACCAAGTGCCAAATGCCCCGAAAACCAAAAACTGAAATCAAAACAAGGAAATAACCAAAACCAAGTGCCAAATGCCCCGAAAACCAAACAAAAACAAACCCCCACCCCCAGAGAGCGAGTACCGCGTGTTTGAAATGGAGGTGGTCGCGGGGCGGCGGGAGCTGGAGGCGGAGGTGGTGCAGCACGGCATGCGCTTCAGGCTCGACTTTTCAAAGGTCTGGGGGTGGGGGTGGGGGGTTGCCAGCAAGGGCCGAGGAGCGGGGTCACCCTGACAACCTGCCAAGCAACTGAAACGCGCCCAGCCACCCTGAAAACCTCAAAAATCACCCCAAAACCCCAACAAAACCACCAAACCCCCCAAAAACCCAAGGTCTATTGGAACTCCCGCCTCGAAACGGAGCACGCGCGGCTGACCGCGCTGTTCGACCCTTCAGACGCGGTGGTGGACGTGATGGCGGGAATAGGGCCCTTTGCGGTGCCCGCGGGCGTGCGCGGCTGCAGGGTGCGCGCCCCGCGCGGGGCTGGTTGGCGCGAAGCTGCGTTGCGATTTGGCCGGTGGCCCCGCCGCGATGGCGACCTGGCCTCGCCCTCTGTGTCTTTGCTGCGCGGCCCCGCGCTTTGGTTTTTGGGTAGTTCCAGCGTTTGACCGGCGTTTGACCGGCGTTCGGTCTGTTCGGCCGCAGCAGGGCTGCCCCGAGGCTTGCATCACACCCTCATCAAGCATTTTATATCGACCCGCCACACGTTTCTCCTCAGCCTCAAACAATCCTTAGCCTCAAACATGAAACACAACAAACTGAACCAATCAAAAACAGGTATACGCAAACGACCTCAACCCCTGGAGCGCCGCCTACCTGGCAACAAACATAAGGCTGAACAAGCTGTCAGGCAGGGTGCTGCCTTTCAACATGGACGGCCGCGCCTTTGTGCGCGCGCTGCTGGGCGGCGGTCAAAATTTGACCGGCGGCCAAGCGGCGAGCCAGGGTTTGACCGGCGGCGCGGCGCAGGTAGCGGAGCAGCAGGCAGAGCAGCAGCCAGAGCAGCAGCAAACGCAGCAGCAGCAGCAGCAGCAGCAGCCGCAGCAGCAGCAGCAGCAGCCGCAGCAGCAGCAGCAGGCAAAGCAGCAGCGGAAGCGGCCGGAGCCGCCCCCGCCGGTGCCTGAGGGATTTGAGCCTCCGGCCGGGGGGCTCATTTTCCAGCACGGTGCGCGGGGATTAACGGGGCTTTGGGGCAGGGTGCATTTGCCTGCAGACATAGCTTGCTTGCCGCTGCTGGCCACGTTTGTGGCGTTCAGATTTGACGGCGAGGCGTGTCCCCCCTTGAGCACCTGCGCTCCCGCAATCCACCCGCTCCGCCAACCACCACAACTCACTATATCAAACACAAAAGCACCCCCCCAAAAAAACCCCAAACCCCCAGCCGTGATGAACCTGCCCGCGTCCGCTGTCGAGTTCCTGGACTCCTTCAGGGGCGCCTTTGACCCCGGCGCCTGGGCGGGGCGGCAGCTGCCGCTGGTGCACGTGTACACCTTCATGCGGGGGGAGGGGGAGGCGGGTGCGCCGGGGGGGGGGGTGGAGGGGAGGGCTGCGGCGCCGCCTTGTCGTCGGGTTTGGGAGCCTCGGCTGGCTTGGTGTGTGTGTGTGTGTGTGTGTGTGTAACAGCCCGCTCTTGACTGCACGTGGTAAAAGGGGCGGCCTTATCAGGCGCCGACTGCCGTCTTGTGGGGCGCCGCCCCCTCCATTCGCCCATCAACCCTGCCAAAGCGCACACCAGCCCAACGCGCCGCGGCCCCCCCACCAAACAACCCCCAGGTGTCATCGCGCGCGTGGAAGCTGCCCTGGGCGGCCCCCTGGACGCCCCCCCCTCCATCCATTACGTAAGGGACGTCGCCCCCAACAAGCTCATGCTGTGCGTCACCTTCAGGGTGCCCGCCGCGGTGGCGTTTGCGGGGCGGGAGGAGGGGCTGCAGCCGAGCAAGAGGGCGCGGGTCGAGTCGCCCTCCTGAGCGGCGCGCGGCGCCGCGGCGTTGCTGCGGGGCGTAGCGCGGCGCAGCATGCCAGGGCACGCGCGCAACAAACGCGGCGCCGGCTACCCGTGACCGCGCGCGCGCTGTTACGACACGGCCGGAATCGGTCACGCAAAAGGGGAGATTACAGGGGCATTGCAGAGGCTTTCCAGCGGGGGCGCTGTGGCCGGGAGGGACGCCGGCCGTCCGCATTGCAGTGCGCGCGGCGCGCAGGGCGCGGCGCCTGGGGCGGCTGCCGCGCCGGTCGCAGCCTGTTGGTGCGTTCGGGCAGACACGGCGCGGGGATGGATGGTCGCGCATAGTAAGAAAGCGATACAGGGGTTTTAAAACAGCAGATCAGATCAGTCGCAGTGCCCAGATCAGTCGTGGGCCATGGCTCCAAGGCCGCCCCGCCGCAGACGCCTAGTCCCGGGCGCGCCCAGACCGCCTGGCGGGCGCGGCGGCCGACGCCGCCTTGCGCCCCGCCCCGCGCGGCGGCCTGCCCGCTCCCGATGCGGCCTCGACAGGCGCCGCCGCCTCGTCGTAGCCTGGCCCGTCCGCGTCCATGGCGGCCGGCGGCGGCGCGTCGGAGCGGCGGTCCCGCCGGCCGCCCGCCGCAGCGTCCGGCGCCCCAGGCGCGGGGGCAGACGCGCGGCGGCGTGCCGCCGCGGCGCGCTGCGGCGCAGGCGCGTCGCCGCCAAACGCGTCGCCGCCGCCGGCCGCCGCCGCTGCCTCGGCCCCCTCGTCGTCATTGAGCTCGACAGTCCGAGGCAGCGGCGCCTTGATCCGAGGCGTGAGCACGCGCGCGCGCGGCGCGGCCAGGGGCACGGCCGCGGCCGCGGCTGCGGCGGCGCGCACGGCAGGGCCTGCCGCTCCGGCGGTGGCAGCTGGCTTTGCAGACCGCCCGGCCGCGGCAAAGCCCGCGACAGCTGCGAGCAGCGCAGCGGCCGCAGCCGCCGCCGCCACCGCCAGGCCCGCGGTGCTGCTGAACCCCCAGCCCTCCCCCGCCGCCTTGCCGCGCGGCGGCAGCGGCGGCCAGGGGCCCCAGGCGGCGCGCTCCCCTAGGCACGCGTCTGCCGGCGGCGGTGCGGGCCAGGGCATGGCGCAGGCGCCGCCTCGGGACTCGTACGCCGCAAACGCAGCATCCGTGGCCGCCCATTTGGCGTCGGCAGTCCGGACGTCGGGCCGGCAGTCCGGGAAGCACGCGGCGAACGAGAAGACGGGCAGCCACGCGGGGCAGCTGCCAGGCAGCTTCTCGGGCAGCCAGGGCTTTGCGGGCGCCGCCGCGGGCCGCGAGCGCGGCGCGAGGCGGCGCGGCGCGGCGGGGTGCGGCTCGGGGAACTGCTGAGGTAAGGCCGTGGCCGCAGGCCCGGTTGCAGGAGCGGCGGCGGGGGCGGCCCCGTCGGTTACGTCGCCTGCAGCGCCGCGGGCCACTGACAGCAGCGGCCGCGGCAGCAGCGGCGGCGCGGCGGGGACCGCGGCCACGGGGGCCGCCGCGCCCCGGCCGCTCCGCGAGGCGGGCGGCAGGGCAACGTTTGGGAGCCAGAACGCGCCCGCCAGCAGCGCCAGTGGCAGCAGCAGCCCCAGCACGGCCGCGAGCGCCGCGCGCCGCCCGCGCCTTTGCTGCCGGGGCGCCGGTGCCGCGCTGGGAGTGATGAGGGGCGCCACATCCAATCTGCACGCCTCGGCGAGCTGCTGCGCATCGGCCTGGGGCCCTTCCTCGGCCTCCGCTGCTGCCGGCTCGGCCACCGCTTCGGCTGCCGCTGCCGCATCTGCCACCGCCACCGCCGCCACCGCCGCCGCCGGCGCATCAGACCCTGTGTCGGCCACCGCCGCCACGTCGGCGCCCGCATCGGCCAAAGCGCTGGCCGCCGCCGCCGCCGCCGCCAGGAGTCCCGCCTTCGGCCCTGCCTCGGGCCCGGCGCTGGCCCCGCCGTCAAAGGCCCCCGCCGCCGTCCCAAAGATTGCGGCGGCGCGCTGCTTTGTGGCGGAGTCCTGGAGGGATGCAAACAGCGCATCCAGCGCCAGCGGCGACCCCGCCTCGGGTGAGCTCGGCCCGCTGCCGCCGCCCTCCCCGGCTGCGCCGCCGCCGCTGCTGCCGCTGCCGCCGCCGCCGCCGGCGTCGCCATCGGACGCGTCTGCGAACGCGTCCGCGTCCGCGACGGCAGTGCCGCGCAGCGGCGACGGCGAGCGGCGGGGCGGCGAGGGCAGAGAGAAATCGATGGCGCGGCTCACCGGGCCGGCGCCGCCGCTCTGGGGGCTGCCAAACCCGCCGCCGCCGGCCGCAGAAGCCGCGGGGGTGCAGTGGGAGCCAAAGGACACGACGCTGCCGCGGCTCTCCGCCGGCGAAGGCGGCCCCTGGACCGACGGCGGCCGGGGCGCGGGCTCGCGCCGCGGGGCCGCCGCGTCCGGCTCCGCGCCCGCTGGGCTGCTGCTTTGCGTGGCCTGGTTGCTGGCGCCGCTGTGGGGGGCGGCGGCGGCGGCGGCGTCGGGAGCGCCGGCCCGCTCTGCCCCGGCCGCCGCTGCCGCGGGCGCCGGCGGCGGCGCTGCGCGGGCCGTGTCGGGCGTGTTGGTGGGTGCCTTGAGCGCGCCGGGCCCCCTGCCCTCGGGCGTCGCCTCCCCCATGAATAGCTGAAGGCCCTTGGGGGGCCGGTGCAGGTGCGAGCTGCCGGCTGGGGGGAGGGGTGCGGCGGGGGCGGTGGGTGCGGGTCTCGTCGGGGGTTCAGCGGTCGATCGGGTGACTCAGCATGCCAAGGCCTGCGGCAGGTTTCACATGCTGCAGGGCTCAATGCATGCATTTGTCCAAAGCTCCACTGAAATACACTGGTCGTCGTATGACCATGCGCAA
Organism: Raphidocelis subcapitata; assembly: GCA_003203535.1. Classification (NCBI taxonomy): domain Eukaryota; kingdom Viridiplantae; phylum Chlorophyta; class Chlorophyceae; order Sphaeropleales; family Selenastraceae; genus Raphidocelis; species Raphidocelis subcapitata. The sequence continues at coordinate 318,206 of BDRX01000048.1, read as the reverse complement.
CTCGAATAGGCCGCATGCAATCAACGCAAGCGGCCGACCCCCCCTGCTTACACATGGCCGCCTGGTCCCTCATTTTCCTGGCCGCCTTGCGCAGCAGCTCGGCGGGGCTGGCGCCCATCCGGTCCCGGCTGGCGCGGCTGCTGCCGTAGCTTCCGTGGCTGCCGTAACTGCCGTAACTGCCGCAGCTCGCGGCAGACTCGCTGGCGGTGTCTCCAGAGGGGGAGGCCGGCGCCGCAGGCCCCGCCCCCGAGTCGCGGCGCGAGGCGGCGGCGAGGGCCACGGCCGCGGCGAGGCCGCTGCCGCTGGCGCCGGCGGCGCGCGCGGACAGCGGCGACAGCCGTCGCGGCGGCGTGGCGCAGTCGCCGTCCTCGGCGCGCGGCGGCGTGCCCGCGGCCATGCCCGGCGACGGCGGCGCCGCTGCCTCCGCGGCACTGGTGCCGCTCAGCGGCGCTGCCACGCCTTCCTCATGGGTCTCCGGCATCGCCGCCGATCGCGGTTCGGTGTCCCCGACGCCCTCGGACGGGGGCTCGTCCATGGCGGGCCCGCGAGTCGTGTTCGCGAGCGCGCCTTTCTGGATTGGTCCCCTTGTAAATGCAGGATATGTTACGGTATATCGAATCGAGGGCGGGAGACAGGCACCTGACAGGCACCCGGTCCGGCGGCCAGCCGCAGCTGCCGGCCGGCAAGTTCGAATGTGCGCACACTGCACAGCCGCCGCCGCTGCCCCGCTGCTCTGCGCAGCCGTGCTCTACCCTTGATTCAAACAGTTACCAAAACCGGTGGCACAGTCCAACTCAACTCTGCGGCAACCGTCAGACACCCTTTCGCCACCCGTCGCTCGGCCCGCGGCCGCCGTCAGTCGCGCTTCGCCGCGCCCCGCGCGCCCGCCCCCGCCGCCCCGCCCAGCCGCTCCTCCCGGCGCGCCGCCACGAGCGCAAACGCCGCGCCCGGCCCCACCACCGGCGCCATCGCCAGCAGCCGCGCCGCCCCGGCCACGCCCTCCTCGGCGAGCGTCACCAGCAGCGCGGCGCCGGTGACGCCGGTGAAGTCCCACTGCATAAAGTGCGCCGGGTAGGTCACCTTTGCCGGCGGCTTGAGCTGCGCGGCGTCCACGATCGAGGCCCACGCGGCACCCGGTGACCCGCCCGAGTGATACAGCAGGTCGACCACCGACGCGGCGTGCAGCAGGCACGCCGCGCCCGCCGTCAGCCGAAGCGCCGCCGCGGCGGCCGCGTTGCCGGGGCGCGCGCCCCCGGGCGCCAGCATCCAGATCAGCGCGGTGGCGGGGATCCCGAGGTTGAACCACACCACAGCCCGCTGCGCGGCGGCGGGCGGGAAGGTCGCGGCGCAGACCAAAACGGCGGTGAAGGCGAGGGTGATCGCCTGGGAGGCGACGATGGCGGGCACCTGTTTCGGGTGTGGGGGTTTGGGGGTGCTGAAGGGTTTGGGGGAGGAGTTGGGGGAGGAGTTGGGGGTTTTCAGGTGGGGTTCGGGGAGTTGGGGATGGGGGATTGGGGGGGCTTTGGGTGCAGAGAGGGCCAGGCTTCGGCACACTTCACCGTAGACCGGATCGATGCAGCAATAGGGACGCCTGCGCTCTTGCGAGAAGGGCGCACCACGCGCGCACGCGCAGCCGCCCCGCGCGCGCCCACCTTGCCGGCCGGCAGGAACGCCCCCGCCACCCGCGGCCGCGACAGCAGCAGGAAGCTCGGCACCCACAGGCACGGCAGCGCCACGCTCACGCCCAGCAGCTGCGACAGGGCCAGCACCGCCACCGTCGCGCGCACGAGGCCGCGGGCGGAGGAGCGGGACTCCTCGAGGGCCATGAACACCACCAGCGGCGTGCACACCTCTAGCGTTTTCAGCACCTGAGGGCGATGGGGCGCGGCCGCGGGGGAGGCGTTGGCGTGCGTGCTCGGCATTCGGGCCCCACCTTCCTTGGCAGGTGCGCCCGCCGCTGGCAGGTCTGCGTGGGGCGCCCATCCACCCTTTCGCGCGCGCGTGTATGTAGGGCCCTCACCCAAAAGCGCCCGACCGGTGTGGCCACGCAGTCCAGGAAAAAGGGCGTCACCAGGCAGTGCAGTCCGTCTAGGAAGGGGTTACCCAGCCGCAGGAACTCGGGCTGGGGGCCCTTGGGGGGGCCGTTGAGGCCGCAGGCGTCTGGGCGGGGGGGGGGGGGACGGAGGGGCCAAGGTGTTTCGGTTCGGCCTCGGGGGAGTGGCGAGGGGCCTGCCGCTGTGCCGCTGTGCTGCTGCGCCACCCGGGCGGGTCAGTCCAGGCGCCATGCGCGGCTGCAGGCTTGGAGCGGGCAGCTCGCGGAGGGGAAAAGCTGCGGGTCTGCATGCTCTTGTGTGAACGCATGACCACTTGCATGGCTCGCATGCCCGCGCACCCTTGAGCGGGCCCATGTACTCCTCAAGCCCGAAGTTGAAGTGGTAGAAGATGCCCGCCCCCATCGCGATCGCGACCGCCGACAGGGCGGCCGCCAGCGGCGACACGGCCATCCTGCGGCCTCCTGGGTGCTGCGGGTTCGGTTGGGGTTGCAATTGGGCGGGAGGGTGGGGCGGGGTCTGCGGCACGGGGCCTGCCGCACACGGCGCGGCGCGCGCTGGGCGCGTTTCGCCGCTGCCGCTGCCGCTGTCCCGCCCGCGCGATGCTGCAGGCAAGGCCTCCCTCGCCGCCTGCAGGCGCCGCAATCACCTCTCTTGCGGGGATCGCGCTTGTTCAACGAGCGCGCGGCTCGATCAGAGCCTCCAGCTCGCACGACGACGCTGGATCGTCCGAATGCTAGAGCCTGTGAGCGCGAAGGCCAAAATGGGACTTTTGTGCGGCGAAACTGGAGGCGCCAGCGGCAGCAGCGACGCGGGCGGCAGCTGCGCGGCCGCGGCGGCGCGCAGGCCTTGCGCCTTGCGGGCGTCAGCCGAGCCCCCAGCTCCGCTCCAGGTGGGTCAGATTACACGCAGTCACAAGTGCGCAACGCACGCCCTCCAGGTTCAGCCGTGGGGGAAAACTGCCGCCGCTACGCAGCCACGGCCTCCGCCTTTGCCTCGGCCTCCGCCTCTGCCTCGGCCCCCGCCTCCGCCCCCGCCTCGGCCCCCGCCTCCTCGCCGCCGCTGCCGCCGCCCTCGGCCTCCTGCTGCTGCTGCTGCTGCTGCTGCCCCTCCTCGCCGCCCGCCGCGGCCTTCCCGCCGCCGCCGCCGCCGCCCTCCTCCTCGTCCTCCGCGGCGACCCGCACGTTGTATTTGCACAGCTCCTTGAACCTCGGCGCGACGGCCACGGCGCACACGTTCCTGATCAGCTGCACCAGCACGGTCTTGTCCGGGTCTCCGAGGTTGACCTTGTGCGGCGGCGGCACCGCCTTTGCAAACACGTCGACTATGTCCTTTTGGTCGAGGCCGTTGAAGGAGCGGCGCTCGACCACGACGCCAAAGGTGCTCGCCGCCGCGCCCTCGCCTGTGGGGGCGGGGCCAGGGGGAGTGTTGGTTGGCGCGGGTCGGTGGGGAGGGCTCTGTTTGCGGCACAGGCGCTCGTGGCTGTAAGGGCTTTGGGAGCTGCCGCTGGCTGCCCCCAACCAGGGCGCAACAAACAATTGCCTGGGCTGCCCCTGTCCCCAGCCCCCCCTGTCCGGACTGGCCCCGCCCCACGCGCCCCTCGCGCGCCCCTCGCGCCCCTCGCGCCCCTCGCGCCCCGCACCGGCCGGGAAGTGCTGCGGCAGGAACTCCGCCGCCAGCTTGCGCATGTCCTCGAGCCCCACAAAGCACGTGGTCTCGACGGGCAGCAGCTTGTTGATGAACCTGGCGGGCAGCTGCTTGGTGGCCTTGATGTGCTCCACCACGTTGGCGGCGACGTCAGATGGGGACGGCGCGCCTGCGGTGGTTTGCGCGGGTTTGAGTGGGTCTTGACGTGTGCGTTTGGCTCCGGGTTGGCGGTTGGAGCTCCGGGTTAGCAGCTTCGGGTCCGGGTTTGGGGCTGGCGGGCAGGCGGGGGCGCGTGGGGTTGCGCGGCAGCAAAGCGCCCCAACACAAAGCGCGCCGCGCACCGTCGCCCTGGGGGAAGGCCACGTAGATGGTGTTGTTGACGCCCGTCGCGTGCCACGGGAAGACCGACCGCTTGTGGTCCCGCAGCTGCGCCACCTCAGCCTTCAGCATTTCCTCCACGCTCTTGCCGCCGCCGCCGGCCTCCGCGCCGCCGCCGCCGCCGTCCGCGGCGCCGCCGTCCGCGGCGCCGCCGCCGTCAGTGGCGGGCGCGGCGCCGCCGCTGAGGATGTGGGATTTGCCCATGCGGGAATAGGCCTGGCGCGCGGGGGGAGGGAGGGGAGGTGTAGCGGTGCGGGCGTGTTGCGTGCCGCCGCCCTCCGCCGCAGCTGCTGCGCCGTGGACGCCTTGCAAGCCGCCTCCAAACGGCCCGCCGCACAAATGCACGGCTCCACTGCCTCCTTCACTAAGCGACAGCGCCGCATGCAGGGGTTATGCTGATTGTGTCCCTGAGTTTGCACCCCATGCGCAGATTGCATCCCATGCGCACCTCCTCGAACAGCAGGCGCGCCTCGTCGACGGCGCGCTTGTCGCGCGATCCCTGGCACGTCAGCAGCATGCCCCACGAGCCCGGCGGCACCGCCTTTTGGTCCTTGCCCGCCTGCGGGCGGCGGGAGGGGGGCCGGTGGGGCGCTGCTGCGGAGGAGGCGGGTGGCGGGCGGTGGCGGCGGCGGCGGCGGCGGCGGCCGCTGCGCCCCGTCGCTGTGCCAGCCGGGCCGCGCCCTTGCCCTTGCCACCCACCGTGTTGACCCATCCCTTGTGCCTCTTCCCGCCTCCCGCTCCCCCGCCGTGGGGGCCGCGCTTCGACATTACAAGCCGCGGGCGCCGCGCTAGATCACGAGGGGCCTTGAGGACGCTGGTGTTGCTCTCGTGAATGGATACGCACAGGCCTCGAGAGCCACCCAAACGGAGTTTGGCGGCACTGCACGGGCAGCTGCGGCCTGCGGGCCCGCAATGCAACTCCCTTGCCCGCCCGTAGCCGCGATCGCCAGTCGCATTGGTTCCCAGCCCTTACCGAGCCCGGGAGGCTCGCAGCGCACCGATCTCCACTTCTGCCGGCTTGCGTGGCCCCACAGCGCGTCGGCGCGCGCACTGAGCGCATCCAGGCGAGGGGGCCGACGGCATGGCGCCGTCTATGCGGCAGCACCGTCAGCCGGGCAGCGCGTGTGGCCGGGCTCGCACGCGCGCGCTCGCGCGCGCGCGCACCGCTTCCGGCGCCCGCAGCCGAGCTCGCCGCCCCGCCTCCCGCCGCAGGCCGCGTCAGCAGCCATGCCGAAGGGCCTCAACGAGAAGGCGCTGGCGGCGCGCGAGCGCAAGGCCGCCACAAAGGAGGGCAAGGACAAGGAGGAGGCCAAGGCCAAGGAGGACGCCTTCTGGGTGGGTGAGGTGTCGGGTTGGGGTGGGGCGGCAACGCAGGGAGGATGGAAAAGGGGCAAGAGCCCTCCGCCTGAGTGTGCACCCCTGGACTCGCACAGGCCAAAGGCAGCGCGCCGCGGCTTTTGAAAACAAGATGTCGCCCCCCGTACCGCACCCCACCCCCTACCGCAGCGCGAGGCCGGCGAGGGCGCCAAGAGCAAGGCGCAGGCGAAGCGGGACGAGGAGGCGGCGCGGCGCGCGGTGCGCAGCGCCGGGGGGGCGGCGGCGGTTTCGTGCGCCCCTGATGGGTCTGCCGCTGGCCCGCGCAGCCCGCACGCCTTTGCTTGCGCGCGTGCTGCCTTCCCATCCATCACCAAGCTGACCGACCCGCAAACACACAAGGACAGCGCACATGCAGCAGCAAAAGTTCAAATGCGCACACGTGACCACAACGTGCACCCCCAAATCACGCGCGCGCCCACCAAATTGCAACGCGCGAGCAGGAGACCGCGGCCAAAAAGGCCGAGGCCAAGCGCCTGGCTGACGAGGAGGAGGCTGCGATCAGCAAGCCAAAGCCCAAGCCCGGCAAGGTTGCGGGGCCCAAGGTGAGGCGGCCTCTCAGTGTTGCCTTTAGACTTTGCAGCCGCAAATCTGGCTTTCAGTTGCGCTTTGGCTCGACGTTTGCCCAAAGTTGTTGCTGGTTGTCGAGCCGCCTCGAGCAATCACACACAAAACCCCCAAACGGCCCGAAAACAATGACCACCGCCAAAAACCGGCGAATGAAACCGCCCCCAGGTGACCCACCACGAGCTCGCGCTGACTCGCGAGGCCGACTCGGCGGCTGCGGCCGAGGCGGCGCGGCAGCGGCAGCTGGAGGCGCGGCGGGAGGTGGACGAGGCCTCCTACAGCCGGCTCGTGGAGAGCGAAAACACAAACAGGCGGGTGTTTGACCGCCGGTTGCGGGTGTTTGACCGCCGTTGTTTGACCGCCGTTTGCGGGTGCTTGACCGCCGTTGTTTGACTGCCCGCCGGTTGCGTGTCCGCGGCGCTCCTGTCCGCGCGAAACCCTGCGGTTTGGCAGGCCGGAAGAATTTTCCGCACCCCTCTTTCCCCCCTCTCTCTCAAGCACAACAAACGCAAGCAAAACGCACGCGCGCGCGCACGCACCCCCCCCCCCACCCCACGCAGGCAGGAGGACGCCGTGGAGGCGCGCAGCATGGAGGCGGCCATCGACGCGCTGGGGTCCCTCTCCACCAGCGAGCCCGCGGTCGACAAGCACCCCGAAAAGTGGGCGGCGCGCGCTGACTGTTGTTGGGGCCCTGTTTGATCGGTTTCAATCCGCTTCGAGCCCCTGTTTTTTGACCTGCTTTGAGGCCCTTGTTAAACCCCCGGGTGGCGGCCCTCTTTCCCGTGTGTTTGCTGTAGGGCGCGTGCCGCTGCCCCGGGGCTGAGTGGATAGGGAGGGGGCCGGTTTGCGCATTTCGGTTGCGGCAATCGAGAAGGCCAACGGCCAGCAGTCCGACCACGCCGCGACCCCGCCCCCAACGCGCTCCCAAAAACCGCAACCTCACCCTGCAACCGCTGCCCCCACCCCCCCCCCCCCCCCCCCCCCCCCCCAGGCGCATGCGGGCCGCTTGGCAGGCGTACGAGGCCGCCAACCTGCCGCTGCTCAAAATGGAAAAGCCGGGGCTCAAGCAGAGCCAGTACAGGGAGATGCTTTGGAAGCAGTGGCAGAAGGCGCCGGAGAATCCGGTCAACGCGGCGGCTGCCGCGGCCGCGCGCAAGTGAGCGGGGCGCGCCCCCATCGCGCCCCGCAGCCGCGGCTGCCCGAAAGCGAGCGGGGCGCGCGCAGCGGCCCCCGCGCGCCCCGCGGCCGCGGCCGCGTGCAAGTGAGCTGCCCCCTGCAGCCGCCCCCTATTGCTGCCCCTGCAGCCGACCCCGGACCCCCCCCTGCAGCAGCTGCCCCCTGCTGCCCCGCAGCTGCCCCCTGCGGCTGTGCCGCAGTCCGCCCCCGCGCGTTGAGTTTCCTCGGCAGCGGCGCTGCTTTTTGTAAACACGTTTGACTCACGTTGACCTACGTTTGACTCGCGTTGACTCATTTTGACGCATCGAGAAACTCCGTCTTTACTCATTCATGGTTTTCCCGCGCCACCACGCCGCCGCCGCCGCCGCCTTCGGCGCAGCGGGGCGCCCCCGCTGCTGTCAGGTGCAGCGCGGGCCCCGCCGCGGCGGCGGCGCGGCGGCGCGCGTCGGCAGGCTGCTGCCGAGTCTAGGGGGGTTTGTGCGGGGGAAAAAGGGGGATATAGACGAACGGGGGAAAAACGGGGGTCAGAAGAGACATGAAATGGGAGGCCCAAAGGCCGGCCGCGATGCGGCCTGATTCGCGCGCCCCGCCCGCCCTTGGCGCGCCCCGGCGGGGCCGGCGGCGCCGCGAGAGGGGGCGGGCGGGGCGGGGCCCGGGCCTGGGGGTGGGGGTGCTATCGGGGCTCAAGTCAATGGGGTTCTGGGATAGGGCGCATCGAGCAGTCGCTGGTTCCAACGCGGGACCAAGGTCAAACGGCGCGCGTGGAGGGTGACCGATGCCTAAAATCGACTTGCCGGCGCCCACGGGGCCGCGGCGGCAACGACTATGTGCAATGCGCAGGCGCGCGCGCGCGCGCGCGCGCGCCCCGCCCAGGGGGCGGGGCGGGGTGGGCGCCCAGGGGCGCCGCGCAGCGCATGCGCGGGCGCGCGCGCGCGCGCCGTCTCGTAGCGGGGGCGGGGGCAACCCCGCCGGCCAGGGGGCCGCGGCGCTGGGCGCGCGAGCGCGCGCCCCCTCGCCGGCCGCAGCAGCGCGCGCCGCGCGCCCGCGATCAGTTGTGCTTGGCGGGCGGCGCCTTGGCGGGCGCCGCCTTGGCGGCGGCGGCGGCGGGCGGGGAGTGGCTCCCGAAGTTGAACCAGTTCCGGAAGAACAGCCGCCGCACCGGCGCGGCCTGCGCCCTCGCCGCCTCTGGCACGGCCACCGCCGCCGCCTCGGCCGGCAGGGCCACGGCCGCGATGTGGTGGCCGTCCTTGTCGAGCGGCGCACCGTCGGCGTCGAACATCCCGCCCTTGGGCGCCGTCGCCTCGGCCGGCCCCATCAGCCGCCGCGCGCCGCTGGCGGGGATCTCCAGCACCGCCCCGCTGGCCGGCGGCATCGGCACGGTCATGGAGCACTTGCCGTTGGCGTACCGCGGGGCGACGTAATCCACCGCCCGGTCGCCGCGGCGGTACCCGTTGGTCGTCTCGTCGTACGTCTGGCCCTGCCACGTGATCCCGCGGTACGAGTCCATCCCCTTGATGCCGGGCATCATGCGGGACAGCTCGCCCGATTGGCCGCAGTACCGCCCCTCCAGGTTCACGTTGACGTTGCACGACGCGTCGCCGTCCTTGTTCAAGATCGCGACCCGCAGCGCGCCGTCGTCGGCGAGCAGCGACCAGACCTTCATGTTGGCCTTGCAGTCGTTGGCGCTGGTGTCGGTCTTCACAAACTTGGTGTCGCTGAAGCCGCCGTCCTTGCCGGCCGTGGCGAGGCGGAACAGAAGGTATGAGTACCAGGGCGCGTGGACAGAAGGGTAGGGGCCGCCCACGTCGTCCATCTTCGTCGGCGGGCCGATCTCCCCGGCCTTGGTGAAGAAGTTGGTCTGCACGCCCGTGTTGGGCTGCCCGCCCTGCAGCGGCTGGCCGCCGAAGCCCCAATGGAAGTGGAAGCCGCTGGCGCCGGCCGAGGCGAAGGCGAAGAGGGCGTCGGCGCACCAGAGGGCGCCCGCCATGGTGTCGGAGAGGCCAGCGCGGCCGCCGCCGTAGCTGCGTGGGGGAAGGGGGGTGGCGTGGGGGTGGAGGAGAGGTCAGCATTTCGCCGGCGGCAGCCCTGGGAGGCCAGGCCTGGCCTGCGGCCCATCCGACACAGGCCGGAGCTCCGCCATCGGACCGCCGAGCGCCACAAGGAAAAGCGCAGCACAGCAGCGCGCCGAAACCGCCGCCGGGCGGTTTTGGAGTGCGCGCGCGCGCGCGCGCGCGCGCGCGGTCGTTCCAACTCACAGCGAGTTGGTCTCCGACACGCGGAGCCCCAAGCCGACCGCCTTTGCCACCCCCTGCAGCCACTTGAACTTGTCCAGCCCAAAGTTCTGGAGGTCCTGGGCGAGGAGCCCCTTGGAGTCGATGGTCACGTTGTTGACGTAAGGGTAGTACTGTTTTATTGCAAGGCGATTTTGGGGGGGGGGGTAAGCTTCAGTTTCGGTCTGTTTTGCTGCCTTTTTAGAGGGCTGTGCAGAGGCTGTTTTGCCTGCTTTCTCAGACTTTGGGGGTTCTGAATCGCAGCCAAGCACCAAACGCCTTTCCACCCCCGGTCAACCCCGGTCAACCCTGGTCAAACCCGGTCAAAGGCTCACGTGCACGCTCAGCTCCCGCATGTAGCACTTCACGCCGTCCATCTTGGCCTGCATCGCCATCCACTTGGCATCGATGGTGTTGACGTTGCCCCAGCCGGGGCCGGCCAGGACGGGGTTTGACTTTCCGTCCTTGCAGTCGTTCAGCGCCTGGGCGGTAAGCAAGGGGGGGCGGGGCGGTCAAGGGAAGCCCGGACGGCAAATGGGGCCAGGGGTGCGATCGGCGGCGGGAGAAGAGGCGCGGCGGCCACTCCTGGATACCGCCGCGCCGCCTGTCAACCCAGCAGCCGCGCGCCTGTCGAGCTTGGCAGGCTGCATCCTGCATGCGCCCCCATCACCCCATCCAGCTCCCCATCCCCCCCCCAATCCGCGCCCCATCCGCACCTTGGCGGTGCGGTGGAAGTACTGCACGTACTGCTCAAAGCCCGGAACAAACTTGGTCGGCTCCTTGGGGTCGTAGCCGCCCACACCAGTCAGCCAGAACTCGGGCTGTCGGGGATTGTGGAGGTTTTTGTGCGTTTTGGGGCGCGCTCTTTTTTAGGCTGGGGGGTGTGCGAAGCGCTGCCCAGACGCCCCCCAAACAAGGCCCCCAAAACAAGCGCGCCCCCACAAAAACAAGCCTCGCCCACCTCGTTGCCCAGCTCGTAGCCGATGATGTGGGACTTGGGGATCCACTGCTCAGCGATCTGCATCATCGCGCGCGCGTCGTCGACCGCGTCGTGGCGCCACAGCGGGAGGCCGATGATGAAGGAGGCGTTGAACTCGCGGTGGAGGGTCTGCAGCGCTTGCCTGCATTTTTTTGCGGTTTTGGGGGCGGTTTTCGGCGGTTTCGGGGGACGGAGTCCGGGGCGGCGCAGCCGCTGCCGCTGCGTGAGACCGTGCCCGCGCCCATCCCACGCCGTGCGCCAAGCCCCGGTCAACCCCCCCGGTCAACGCGAACGCACCAGATCTCCTTCGGCGGGGGGTCGGTCAGGAAGTCCTGGCTGGCGCCCCCCATCCGGATGATGGGGCTGGGGCCGAGCTCCTTGAAGATGGCCTTGAACGCGGCGATGTTGTTCGCGTAATCGGTCATCCGATCCCACTCGTGACTCGTGGCCAGGAAAGTGGACGGCACCCGGCCCCAGCCCTCCCACGGCTGCGGCGTCGCCTGGTACCAGCCCCAGCCGGGGACGGGGTCCTTGGGCGCGGGCTTGGCCCAGGCGATGCTCATCAGCCAGCGGTCGTCCTCGTCGAGGGCCTCGCCGCGGGCCTGCGCGGATCCGGGCGGTTTCGGGGGCGGTTTTGGGGCGGTTTTGGGTGCGGTTTTGGGGCGCTTTGGGTGGCGGTTCCGGGGGCGACGCAGCAAATGCACGAGGGGCCGAGCCCGCAGCTCCACCCGGCTCCCCGCCGCACCTTTTTGGCGAGCACTTGGTCCACAGTGAGCCCGGTGCGGCTGAGGGGCTCCTCCAGCTTGTAGACCTTGCCGCCGCCCAGAGAGGGGATCTGCTCAAAGTCTATCTCTGCGGGGGGGGGGCAGGGAGGAGTTTGGGGGTGGGGCGGGCGGCTTGAGGTCAGGGGGGGCGCCGGTCGGGCGCTGCGGCCGCGCGCGCCGTCGACGCAATGCGTGCGGCGCCGCGGCGCGGCCCCGGCCGCCGCTGCATGCCCCCCACGCGCGCGCGCGGCCGCGCGCACCCTTGCCGCAGTCGGCGCCGGCCACGGGCTTGCAGGTGCTGAGGCCCGGCTTGTCCGCCATTGTGTCGGCGTTCATGCACTCCGGCGTGATGCCGGCGCACTCGTCTGCGGGTTCCGCAAGAGGGCGCGCCAGCAGAGGCGGGTCAGCAGAGGCGGGTCAGCAAGGGGTGGGCCGGCCGAGGCAGGCGCGCGCGCGCGCCGTCGAGAGACCGATGCGGGCGCGCCATGGGCGCCCCGCCGCGTCCGCGGCGCGCCGCGCCCGTCCCTGCGGCCCTGGGCCGCCGGCCGGCCGCCGCCGCGCGCCGGGCGGCGCGGCGCGCCGGCCAACTACCGCAGCAGCAGCGCGCGGCGCGCGGCGCGCGCGATCGAATCCAATCGCCCCGATTCCGCTGCGCCCCCCCCCCCTCCCAACACTCACAGGATGCGAGGTGCACCAGGCCCCAGTCGTTGGCCACCTGGAACCGCAGCCGCCCCGGTGAGAAAAGGTAGGCGTGGCACGCGCGCTGCGCGTCGAGGCCCGGCATGGTGCCGCAAAACGCCTCGTCGAGGTGCCCCGACGCCGGCACGGCGCGCACCCGCGCGTGCGCGGCGCGGATTGCCGGCACGCCCCACGCCAGGACGCCGACGAGGGCGGCGACCATGAGCGCGGCGCCGACGCTGCACGCAATTATGGCCCGCCGCCGCTGGGAGGTGGGGGCAGCGCCGCTGCCGCCGCCGCTGCTGCTGCCCAGCTGCGACTGCGGGTAGCCGTACGCATCGCTGACGGGATTGGAAATCAGACGCTGCCCGTTGGCGCCGGGCTGGCCCGCGCCCTGGGGCAGCACCATTGTGCGTACCGTCCGAGCCGAGGCGCTGGCCCTGCCGTTCGGGCGGGCGGATTGCAGTCCCTCCGGTCGCGATAGAACCGCGAGGAGAAGATAAACCGATATAGACCGGGCCCGCGGGGTTCGAGCCGGACGCCGGCGCTGCCGGGCTGCTCACCCACAGCCGCGGCCTTTAGTGACAACGGCTGGCTGGGCCCGAACTAGGACGGGTACGCCTAATAACGAATTGGGCTATCGGCATCAAACGACCAACGCGCGGGCGGGGCTCCACGCGTTTGCCGTTTAGGAGGCGGCCACGCCTGCGCGCTCCCGCGCACCCCAACCGTTGGCGCTCTCGGCCCCCTGATGCGCAGCTGGATCAACAGATCGAACAAACGGGGCTAAAACCCCAATCAGGGCGGCGTTGGGGGCCGCGCGGCCGTGCCCCGGCCCCGGAGCGTCCGTCACCGGCCGGCCCGGCCCCGCCGGCGCGGTGGCGGGCCGCGCGCCGCGGGGCGACGTTCAAGCGCTCCCTCCCCCGCAATACGCGGCACGCGGGCAGCATGCGGCACAGAAACACAGCAGGGGCCTTGCGAGCGGGGGCCGCTACGGCGGTCAAACCGGCGCCCGGTGCGGGGCGCGCGCGCGCGTTTGAATGGCCGCTCCACGACTGGCGCGAGCTCCAAAGCAGCTGCTGCTTATTTTGCACGGGTCGCTGCGCACACCGCTCCTTACAAGCTCATGCGCTGCTTCTTGCCCGCCTTTTTGGCGGGCTGCGGCGTCAGCAGCGGCGGCGCCCGGGGCCGGGGCTTTTCGGCCGGTTTGACCGCCTGCGCCGCCGCCTCCGCGCCGCCGCGCGCCTTTTTGGCGCTCCTGGCTGCCCCCTTGAGCGGCGTCGCCGCTGCCGCTGCCGCAGCCTTTGCGCCGCCGTCCGCGCGCTCGCGCCGCTGCTTGGCACTGGCGGGTGGAGGCGCCTCGTGCTGCTGCTGCTTCTGCTGCCGCTTGGCCGTGGCGCCCGCCGCCGGCGTGCCCACCAAAGCCGCGGGCCCGCCGCCTGCCTCGGCCCTGGCACGCTTCGGCGTTTTGGCCGCCGACGGGGGCGCCTTGTCGGAGGCCTTTGGCGCACGCGGCTGCTCCTCGCCGTCCTCCCCGTGCTTTTGCTTCCGCTTCTTGGGGGTGGCCTGCTGCTGCTGCTGCCCCTGCTTCCCCTGCGGCTGCTGCCCTTTCTTCTTGCCGCCGCGCTCCCGAGCCGCCAGCAGCGCCCGCACGAGCGCCACCCCGCTGCCCGCCGCGCCCAGCGCCCCCAGCGCCTCGCCGCCGGGCCCCTCCAGCGCCCAGCCGCGCACGCCGCCGGCGACGATGCGCAGCGCCGCGGCGCGGTTTGCGAGGGCCAGCCCCCAGGCGGCGAGCGCGGTGGGGTTTGCCGTGAGCTGCGGGGGCGCGCCGTTGACGCCCGCCAAATGAAGCAGCGCCGCTCTGAGGTCGGACTCGCTGCGGGGTTGGGGTGGGGGGAGGGTTTGACCCGGTCAATGGGCTGGGTGCGAGAGGGGGTGCTGGACGGTGCAGCGGCATGGGGCATATAGGGTAGGGATGCGCGCTGGGTGCATGCCCGCAGTCAGCTGGATAACAACAGGAGCGGCGGCTGCAAGCGGCCGGCTGTGGCGCCCCAGGCAGCGCGCACGGCCAAGAGACTTGACGTCCACTTCAAACCCGGCAGCGGGGCCGCCGCACCTGCCGTCAACGTCGTCGCCGTCGCCGCCGCCGCCCGCAGCAGGCGCCATCAGCCGCAGCAGCACCGCCGTGTCGGACGCGCCGCGGCAGCGGCCGCAGAGCCACGCGCCGCGCAGCGCGCGGACGCGGCGGGCGGCAAAGTGAAGCTCCAGGGGCGCGGCAAAGCGCAGCGTGCCCGCCTCGCCGGCGTCGCCGTAACCGGCCGCCGCGGGCCGCGGCGCCGCCTCTGCCGCGCCGCGCCGGCTGCAGGCCTCGCACGCGGCGACGCGGGCCGCGGGCTTGGCCAGTGCCGCGGCGGCGGCGGCGCGCTCGGGCTTGCCGCCGGCGGCGGCCGCGTAGCGCAGCGCGTCGGCGGCGGGCGACAGCTGCCGCGGCGCCGTGTCGAGCGGCAGCACGGGCAGCGCGCCGATCAGGGCGTCCTGTTGCGCCTGCAGCTCCGCGGAGGAGGCCATTTGCGGCGCTGTCTCGGCCCTGTCGGCCCTGGCCGCCGCCGAAATCGATCTGGGGGGCCCGGCCTGGGGGGCGGGATGCTTTAGCGGATTCTTTGATCGCTTGCAATTGGCCGGTGGCGTGGGGGGCGCGGGCTATGCTCTGCTGCCGCGCTGCTGAGGCACTGCGGTGTGTCGGCGCTCCACGGGGCGCTCAAACCCCGTTTGACCGGACCCAGAAGTTCACACGACGGTACAAGGCCGGCACGACGCGCCGAGCACACGACACCGGAGGCCTGCGACTGGGACTCTCGGGGACTGACGGGATCAAAATGTCACAGCTCGGCCGCGCTGCAGCCGTCGCGCCCCTGCTGCGCGGCTATATGGCGGCCACCGTAGCCGCAGCACGTCGTTACGCAGCCACCATCAGCATCAGCGGCGCCGGCGGCGGCATCCTGCCGGCGTACCAGCGGTGCGTCGTCGCGCGCCTGCGAAACGCGCCTCCGCGGCGATCGCCCCGTGCGCCTCCACGCCACAAGCTCCAAACCGGAACGCGCCGATCAAAAAAAAAACCTCAACCTTCCAGGCTCGTCCAGGACGGCACGCTGCACCCGGACGGCAGCCAGGTCGCCGCCGTGCAGGCGCTGCAGCTGCTGCAGGGCGTCCTCGCGGCGAAGGCCGCCGCCGGCGCCTCCGCCGCCGCCGCGGCCGCCGCGGCGCCGCCGCCGCCGTCGGCGGTGCAGGGCGCCTACCTGTGGGGCCCCGTTGGGCGCGGCAAAACGACGGTCATGGAGCTGTTTGCGCGCACCATGCCGCCCCACGTATCGGTCAAGCGCCTCCACATCGGCACCCTGCTCGCGCACGCCTCGGAGCGCGCCGCGGCCCTCGGCGGCCGCGAGCCGGCGGCCGAGGCGGTGGCGCGCGGCGTCGCGGGGTCGTGCCACCTGCTGTGCGTCGAAAAGATGGCAGTCTCTGGGCCGGCCGAGGCGACGGCGGCGGCGGGGCTGCTGGAGGCCCTGCTGCGGGAGGGGGTGTGGCTGGCATTCACGAGCCGCCGCCCCCTGTCCGATGTGTTGGATGGCTTCATGACGCGCGCCCGGACCTCCGCCCCGGGCGGCTTCGTGCACCTCTGCAACACCCACCTGCTGCAGCTCAACCTTTCGGGGGGCAGAAGCTACCTCGCAGGCGGCGCGGCGGCCGAGGCGGCCGCGGCGGCCGAGGCGGCCGCGGCGGCGGCGGCGGCCGGGCCGGAGGGCCGCTGCCACCGCGGCCCCGGCGCCGCCGGCGCGCTGCGGCGCGCGTGGGGCGAGCTCGTCGCCGCGTCGGGCGGGCGCGAGGGGGAGGCGGCGGTGGGGCTCAAGTTTTTCGGGGGGGACTCGCTGGTCGTCCCAAAGGCGCTGATCGTTGATGACTCAAACGGCAGCGGCAGCGGCGGCAGCGGCAGCGGCAGCGGCAGCGGCAGCGGCAGCGGCAGCGGCAGCGGCAGCGGCAGCAACGGCAGCGGCGGCGGCGGCGGCGCCGCCGCCGGCCCGCGCG
The DNA here is from genome assembly GCA_003203535.1 of Raphidocelis subcapitata. NCBI lineage: Eukaryota > Viridiplantae > Chlorophyta > Chlorophyceae > Sphaeropleales > Selenastraceae > Raphidocelis > Raphidocelis subcapitata. The sequence continues at coordinate 302,242 of BDRX01000048.1, read as the reverse complement.
CCGCCGCGCCCGGCCGCGTCGCGGCGGCCTATTTCGACTTCGAGGCGCTCTGCGGCGCGCCCTCGCTGCGCCGCGCGCCGCCGGGGCAGCCGCACGGCGGCGGCGGCGGCGACCACTGGGAGGCGTCCGCCGGCGGCGGCGGCGGCGCCGGCGGGCCGCTGAGCGCGCTGGACTGCCTCGCCCTCGCGGAGAGCGGCTGCTCGGAGGTTTTCCTGGAGGGGGTGCCGGCGCTGACGCCGGCGAGGCGGGACGCCGCCATGCGGTTTGCTACGCTGGTGGACGTGCTGTACGACCACGGCGCGACGCGTGGGTGCTCTTGGGTGCTCTTGGTTTGGGGCGCTTCTCATTGGGCTTTTGGGGCTTCCGCGTGCGTACTGCGGGTTCTTTCTCTTTGGTTGCTGGTTTCGGCGTTTGTCTTGGCGACGTAGCACGTCCACTTGCGGCCGTGTGACCGCCAGGGCAAAGCAAATGGCCCCGCACGAGCGCCAATCGCAGCCACCGGGCGTGCGGAACATTATATGCTAAAAGGCGTACCCCTCCCCGGCCCCGCCCCGCAGTGCACCTGTCGTCCGAGGCGGCCCCCCGGGAGCTTTTCCAGCCGCTGCTGGCGGCCGCCCTGGAGCGCGGCGTCGCCGCGGCGGCCGGCGGCGGCGGCGGCGGCGGCGGCGGGGGCCAGGTTTTGGGCTATGCAGAGACGGCGCTGCTCGCAGAAGAGGTGGGCTGCTGGGGTTCGGCTTTCTTTGCGTGAACGAGCGCGCGCGGGGGGCAAAGGGGGTGTGTTCCCCCTTTTTTGCGTTATGATAAGGTGCCCCCTTTCTTTTTGGGAAAGACAAGGAACCCAGGGACCTGCTCCGCCCTCTAACCCCCCTTTGAACAGAGCGCATGGCTTGCAGACCCAGTGCCTCGCGTCCCCCCCCCCCCCGATTTCAAAGCCCCCTCTTTTTCGAAACAACCCCCCCACCAGGTGTTGGTGTACCAGCGCGCAGCGGCGCGGGTGGCGGAGATGACGGGCGCAGAATGAGGGTCCCAGATCACCGAGAACCGCGCCAGATCAGCTCATCACATCACATCACTCGGCACCGCGCCAGATCACACCGTCCCCCGTCAGATCACCGATGCTTTGCACTGCGGCGGCCGGTCGGCTTTGGGGCGGTCGTCGGCAGCGTGCGCCCCTCCGCTCGCCGGCCATATCAGCTTTTGGGGGTTACATAACGAGCCATTATGTACAGCCTTTACGTCATGATTGTGCGGCTACAGCCAGCATATCAGCAGCGGTGGATGGCCGCCGTGTTAAGAAAAGGTCAAATGGGGTGGCGGGTTTCGGGGGCGGGTTTGGTTTCCGAAACAGAAACAACGCGCATTCAAATGGGGTGGCGCGGGACGGAGAGAGAAATGAGGCCGAAACTCTCCGCAGACCGAGAACTGCGGCGCGCCAACAGAACAGCTGCTGCTGCGAAAAAACGATGCCGCGGCTCGCCCTGACAGTGGCGCGGGGCCCTGCCCAACAGCGCCCCTACAGAGGCGCGGGCCCCCCCGCCCCTCCGCCCTCGCCGCAGCCGGCGCCGTCGGCTCAGCACAGCCGGTGGCGCAGCTCCCGCCCCTCCCTCGCCGCGCATATGTTGTGCAGCAGCACCTGGGCAAAGCGGTCGTAAACCTCCTCAGTGGCGGCGCCGGTGTGGGGCAGCGCCAGCACTTTGGGGTGGCTGGGGTTGTGAGTGGGAGGGCGGGGTGAGGCGAGGGGCTTTTCAAAGGGGCGTGTGTGTGGGGGCCAGCGCACTGCGCTTGGCAAGCGCTTTAGAGGCGATGGCAAAGGGTGGGGTGTGCGCGTTTGAGGGTGCATGCTGCCGCCAACGACGTCGCGGCGTGGCGCGCCGCCCGCGCTCGGCCGCACACAAGCCGGGCCGCAGCCCGCAGCCGGGCCCCGGGGCTGAAACAACAAACCCCAACCCCCCTCACCGGTAGAGCTCGCTGCCGGGGTCTGCCGGCTCTGGGTCGTGCACATCAAGCCCCACGCCCCCCAGCCGCCCCGCCCTCAGCGCGGCCAGCAGCGCGGCGTGGTCTATCAGCTGAGGGGGGAGGGGCGGGGGAAGGGCGGTTGCCGTGCGTTTATGAAACGCCAAAGCCCCCATGGGGGATGGTGACAACGACCGCAGGGCAATGCTTGAAGTCGCAAGTGCAAGTTGAAAGCGCAGAGGCCATGGTTGAGAGACAGCGCACGCGTAGACGCAAGCACACGGCCACACACAAACACACGCAAAAGGCGGGAGGCCCCCCCCCCGCTCACCTCCCCCCGCGCGGTGTTGATGAGCAGCGCCCCCGGCCTCATCAGCGCCAGCTCAGCGGCGCCGACCATGCGTCGCGTCGCGGGCGTCGAGGCGGCGTGCAGCGAGACGACGTCGGAGTCGCGCAGCAATGACTCGAGTTCAGCCTGTGTTGTTGTTTTGTATTAGTAATCTCATTTGCGATGCTTGTTTGTTGCTTGTCGGGTTGTTATCGGCTTGGGTAATCACCAGTTTATGGCTGCATGCGTGCAGGGCGCAGATAGAGTGTGGAGAGAGGTACAGCCAAGGTAAACAGGTTTGCCAAACCGCCGCAAAGCTTTGAAAGCTTATCCAGCGGCGGCCCACCCGTGGCGACTTGGAGCCGGCCGCGACCACGCGCATGCCAAGCCCCCGCGCCGCCGCCGCCAGCGCGCCGCCGACGCGGCCGGGGCCGACGATGCCTGCGGCGCGCGGGCGGGGCGGGGCGGGGCGCGAAACCGCAGAGGGGCGATTTTTTAGGAGGACGAATATGTTTGTGCGTTTTTTGCATGCGCGTGCGTGAATACGGGTGCAACGGCTGAAGCAAGCCGTGCGCGTGCATGCGTGTGCGGGTGCAGTGCATTCATGTGCGCGCGCGCGCGACCGCACCCAGCGTCTTCCCGCGCAGCTCCATCCCGACCGGGTCGCCGATGACCCGCGCCCCAAACGCCGCGCGCGCCTCGTCCACGCGCCGCGCCAGCATCAGCATCAGCAGCAGCGCCGCCTCGGAGGTGGAGTGGCTGTTGTAGCCTGGTTGTTGCGCGCAGCCGCGCGCGCGGGGTGCGACGGCGGGGTGAGGCGGAGCACAACCACAATGCACGGAAGCCTCCAATCAAGACTCATCAGCAAGCTTGGGACCTATTATTCTATCAACAAGCGCCAGGAAAGCGGGGCGCCCCAACACCCAAAACCCCACCCTCCCGGCACCAGTCTCTTCAATACCGCCGGGCGCACCAGGGGCGATCGTGACGGGCACGCCGCGCGCCGCCGCCGCTGCGGTGTCTATGTTTGCATACCCCGCCGCCGGCTGCGCGATGAGCCGGAGGTCGCGCGCGGCGGCGATGGCGGCGTCGTCGACGGCGCCGGTTGTGGGGATCAGCACCTGCCGCGGGTGCCAAGGGGGAGAGGGGCGGTTCCAAGCCTGGGTTGGCGCCGGTCAAGAAACACTGCTGCAGGCACACGCATCCACCGGCGCCAACCCAATGCAAAAAAAAATCTGCAGACGCAGGCACTGAGCCGCACCTGCGCGTCTGCCACCTGCTCGTGCAGCGGCCTGGAGGGGTCTAGAGGCCGCAGCCGCGCCCACGGTGGCAGCAGCGCCTCGAGGCGGCGCCGCAGCGGGTGCCTGCCATTCAAGTGCAAAAGGGGCAGTGGTTTATGAGCAACCACAGCAGCGATCAAGCATACCAGGTGGCTGCCCAAGCTCAGAAAAGGTTTCAAAAAGAGGCCCACCATCCGTCGAAGCACCAAACGATGGTCCAGGGCGGCTGCTCGTCCGTCGCTGCGGCGGCTGTGGATGTGGCTGCGGCGGCTGGCGCCGGCGGGGCTGCCGGCTCCTCAGATCCCATGGGACTCAGGGGGGCTTCGCGGTACTCAGGACGGCTGCAGCGGCGCGCCGCGCCGGCGCAGCAGCCCGACGCCGCGGCGGTCGTTCGAGCCGTGCGGCCCTCAGCCGGCTGCTGCGGCTGTGAGAGAAGAGCGGGAGAAAGGATCCGCTGCGCCTTTCTCGTTGGTCTGCGATGCAATTGGGGCGCTGGGGCCGCTGCTGGGGGCCGTGGAAAGCCGCTTGCCCCCGGTGTAGGTCGATGTCTGCCAAGCCCACCGAGTGCTGCCGTAATCAAAAAGCTAAGTTGAGACGCTGGAAAACTCAATCCAGAGAAGGCAGAGCACGGTTGACGATCGGCCGCCGCCGCCGTCACCAGCAATCCGCCGGCCCCAACGCGCCGTGCTCACTGCTGCCTGGCCTGCCCCGTTCCCCCCAGATCGTGCGCATCCTGTGCCTTACATCGCATGTGGACTTTTGGGGGTGCATCCGTGCATGCATGGGGAGGTGCAGCAAGGGACGGGTCTGCCCGTCCGGGCCTACATGAAAGGGTTGAGGGGGGACGAGTCATACAACTGGCGCTTGCGCAAACGGGGAATGCCTGGGGGGGGGCGGCGGCGACACCGCGCGCCGAGCGCAACAGGCGGCGGCGCCCGGCGGCAAAGGCGCAACACAGACAAACCGCCGGCGACGTTGGTACAACAGGCGGCGGCGCGGCGCGGCCGCGGCGCGGCCGAGGCGCGCTCTAAGCGCGCGCGGGCTTCTGCCTGGCGGCCGGGCGGCGGCCGTTGAGGGGCGGTGGCACAGATCGGAAGGCGCTCGGGCTGTGCGCGAGCACGGCGAGGCTCCGTTTGTTTAGGTGTGGGGAGGGGGATCATTGCTACTACAGGGGGGAGGGGGTACAAGGGGTGCGAGGCGCGCGAAGGTGTCGGCGCCCATGCGGGCATGCCATGGCGGGGCATGCGGGCCGGATGGAGGTGGCTTCAGGGTGGGGTGGTGGCGTTGCTTTTTTCTGTGGGCGGTGCAAAAGTTGGGGCCGCCGTTTTGGGGCTGGCGCTCTATCGAAAGACGGGGTCCTGCCAAACGCGCCGCAAAGTCATCGGGAGATCGCCCCATCTAAATCAGATCGAACGGAGCGCGCGCGGCTCGACGGGCGGGAACACGTCCCGCCGCGCCGCGCCGCCGGCCTCCGCGCCGCAGCCGCCGGCGGGCGGCGCGGGCCCCGCAGCGCGCAGCGCGGCGGCGCTGCCCGCGTCGGGCGCGGCGGCGCAGGCGGCGGCGCAGTCCCAAGAGCTTAGCGCGGCCGCCAGCGCTGCGTCGCCGTACGCGCGCCCGAGGCGCGCGCGCTCCTCGGCCTCGTCAGCCTCCTCCTCCTCCTTGCCTTCGGCGACGGCCGGCGCCTCGGCCGCGGCCTTTGCCTCGGCCGCCGCGCGGGGCGCGTCCGCCTCGGACTGCCGGGCGGGCAGCTGCAGCGGGGGGGAGGCGTCGGAGGGGTCGGAACCCTCGCTCAGCGAGCGGCCGCGCCGGTTGCGGCGGCGGCGGCGGACGCCGGCGATGATCTCGGCCGGCAGGAGGCCGGCGGCGACGGCGGCGGCGCGCATCGGGCTCTCCGCCTCGGGCGAGGGCGCCAGCTCGGTGGGCGCGGCCGCGGCGGGCGCGGGCTCGGCGGGCTCGGCGGCGTCGGTAGCAACTGCCGCAGCAGGCTCCGGCGCGGCGGCGGCCTCGACGGCGGGCGCCGCGGGCTCCGCGGCCGCAGCTTCAGCGGAGGGCGCCGGCCCGGCCTTGGCGCCGGCCGGCGGCGCGCCAAAGCGCGGCGCGGGCCGCACTGCCTGGAGCAAAGGCGGCATCAGGAGGCCAGAGGGGAAGCGGGCCGGGGCCCCGCCGCCGCCGCCCGCGCCGGCGCCGACGCCGACGGCGCGCGCGGCGGCGAGCATGCGCTCCTGCACGGCCGCGGCCTCGCGCGCCTCGCCGCTGTGCGCAACCAGGCCGAGCGCGAGCCGCAGCAGCCGCCCCGCGGGCAGCAGCCGCGCGGACGGCGGCAGGCCGAGCGCGCCGCGCGCGGCGGCGGCGGCGGGCGCCGACGGCGGCGGGGCGAGGAGGGCGTCGTACAGGGTCCAGCACACGCGCGCGCCGCCGATGGCGCCGCGCGGCGCGCCGCCCTCGCCCCCGCCCCCGCCCCCGCCGCGCGCCGCGCCCGCCGGCCGCCAGACGCCCGGCGCCGGCCCAAAATCGATCACCGCCGGCAGCCGCGCGCCGATCGCCTCGACGAACGCGAGGCCGGCCAGCAGCTCCTCGTCCAAGGCGACGCGCGCGGCGTCGTCCGAGGCGCGCGCGGTGTGGACCGCCAGCAGCTCGGAGGGGCCGTCGTCGCCGCCGGAGGCCGAGGCGGCGCCCGCCGGCGCGGGCGCGCCGCGGGCGAGCAGCATAACGCGGCCCTGGGCCAGCAGCATGCAGAGCCGCCCCGCCTCGCGCGCCACCGCCGCCTGCCGCTCCATCGCCGGCGTGATGCGGCGCCCCGCACGCGCCGCCTCGGCGGCCAGGCGCGCGGAGCGCACCGCCTCGACGGCGGCCGCGCCGAGGCGGGCGCGCTCCGCCGCCTCGGCGGCCGCCGCAGCGGCGACGGCGGTGGCCGCATCGGCGGCGGCCGCGGCGGCGTCCGCCGCGCGGCGCAGCTCGGCGCTGCTGCGCGGCGCCTCCGCCGCCGGCGGCGTGGCCGGCGCCGCCGGCTCGGCGCCGGCGTCGGCGTCAGCGCTGGCGGCGGCCGGGGCGGCGCCCGGTTCCGTCGCGGTGGCCGCCGGCGTCTGCTTGGGCACCACCATCAGCGCCACCTGAAGGGCCTTGTCCGCCGCCTCTGGCGCGGGCCAGACCTCCACCGCGACCTCGAAGCCGTCCGCCTCGGACCGCGCGCGCGCCGCCTCGGACGCGTCGGGGGTGGGCGGCGCGGCATCGGCGTCGGAGTCGAGCGCCGGCAGCACCTCGGTGGCGGCCACGGGGACCTCGACGACGACGTCAAAGCCGTCCTCCTCCGCCTCCTCTTTGCGCGCCTCGGCGGCGGCGGCCTTAGCCTCGGGCTCGGCCGCGGGCGCCGGAGCAGCGGCGTCCGCGGGCGGCGCCGCGGCAGCGACGGCGGCGTCGGCGTCGGCTGCGGCCCTCGCCCAGGCGTTGACGGCGCCCGCAGGCGCCTGCGCAGCGAGCGCCGCGAGCCGCGCGAACCAAGGCGCGTCCAGCGACGCCGAGTGGAAGCACGCGGGCCGCCACACGGCGTACGCCGCCGCCGCCAGCGCACGCGCGCTCAGCGGCGCCGCGCCGGCCGGCGGCGCGGCGGCGGCGGCGGCGGCGCTCGGCGCGTCGAGCCAGGCCGCGTCGCGGCGCTCGCCGGCGGCGAGCAGCGCCTCGGCGATCGCGCGCAGCTGCCTCGGGCTCGCGCGCGCGAGGGGCGGCCAGATCGCTGAGATCATGTCATCGCCGCCGTTGGGCTCCGCCTCGGCGCCGCGGGGCAGCAGGGAGACGTGCGGCAGCAGCAGCAGCCCCGCCGCCGCTGCGACGTCGCCGTCGCCCAGCGCGCGCGCGCCCCACTCTGCGCCGCGGCTGATGAGCGCGGCCGCCGCCGCTTCCGGCGCGGCGGCGCCGGCGCGGCGCAGCAGGCGCGAGGCGGCGGCCGCGCCGGAGCGGTGCATCTGGGCGAGGGCCGGCGCGGCGATCGCGGCCAGCTGCAGGGCTGGCAGGAAGTCCGCCTCGTCGGCGCCGTCCGAGGCGGCGTGCGCGCCGTCCGAGGCGGCGGCGGGCAGTAGCCGGCCGAAGAGGGGGGTCTCGTCATCGTAGAAGCAGTCCTCAGGGCAGTCCAGCAGCGCCAGCAGCGCGGCCGCCAGGTTGCGCCCGCCCCCGGGCCCGGCCGCCGCCGCCTCGGCCACCAGCGGCGCCGCCGCCGCTGCGACGCGCGCCAGCTGGCGCCACGGCGCGCCGACGGCGGCGCCGGCGACGAGGAACGCGCGCGGCGACGGCGCGGCGCCGCGGGGCGCCCACGCGCCGGCCAGGTCTGCGGCGGCCTCGATGTAAGCAGCGAGCATGGCCGCGTTTGCGGCGCGCGCCGCGGCGCCACCCGGCGCGCGGCCGCGCGGCCCCGCGGCGCTGTTGCCGGCGCCGCCCGCCAGTAGGCGCGCCTCGAAGAACTCGAGCAGCAGCGCGTCGCGAACGCGGGCGAAGCCGCCGGCGTCGGCGCGCGCGACCGACTCCGCGAGGCAGCCCGCGAAACGGCGGGCGGCGGCGGCGGCGGCCTGGTCGCTGCCGCCGTTCGAGCGCGCGCGCGCCTCGACGGCGGCGTGCCAGAGCTCGTCGAGCGCGGCCACGGCGGACACGTTTGTCACCGCCGGCGTCGCGACCACCCGCCCCCAAGCGTCAAAGCCGGGGTCGACGGCCGCCGCCAGGCCCGCGAGCCGCGCCGCGTCGCGGGCCGCGCGCTCCCACCGCCCCGGCGCGGCGCGCGGGCGCGCGGCCGCGTCGCCGTCGGCGCCGCCGGCGGGGGCCGGCGGCGCGGCCAGCCAGCGGCGCACGACGTCGGCGAACGGCGGCTCAACCTCGGCCTGTGCCGCCGCGGCGCCGCGGCCGGCGGCGGGGGCGGCGGCTTTGGGGGGGCTGGGGGACAGCGCCACCAGCAGCATGGCCCGGTCCTCTTCGGAGCGCTGCGCCTCGAATGTCTTATCCAGCAGCGCGAGCCACGCGCGCGCCCCGACGCCCTCCTCCAGCGCGCACCGCAGCAGCGCCGCGGCGGCGACCGCGCCGCGCGCCGAAGGGGCCAGCCGCGCCGGCCCGGCGCCGCCGCGGGCGTCCGACGCGCGCGCCAGCGTGCGCGCCAGCTGGCGGGAGAACTTGACAGACCAGCCGTCGGCGCCGGGGGCTGCCTCGCCGTCCGAGGCGGGGTCCGAGGCACGCGCGGGGTCCGAGGTATGCGCGCGCGCCTCATAATCGCCGGACAGCAGCCAGGGCAGCGCCGAGGCGTACCGCCCCATCAGCGCGCGCGCGGCGGCGGCGGCGTCCGAGGCGGACAGCCGGCTGCCGTCCCGCTTGGCGCGCGCCTCGGCGGCGCGGAAGGACGCCTCCAGCCGGACCACCGCCGCCAGCAGCGCCGCAGGGTCGCGCGGCGGCGGCTCGGGCCGGCGCGGCGGCGCCGGCTTGGGCTGCCGGGGCGCGGCGGCCGCCTGGGCCTCGGCCGGCGCCGCCTTGGCCGCCCTCGCGGCGGGCTCGGCCTCCGCGGCGGGCTGCTGAGCCGGCGCGGGCTCGGCGGCGGGCGCAGCGTCAACGGCCGGCGCAGCCTTCGCTGCGGGCGCTGCCTCGACGGCCGGGGCGGCCTTGGCTGCAGGCGTGGCGCCGGCGTCACCCTCGGCCGCAGCAGCGGGCTTTGGCGCCGCCGCCTTCGCCGGGGGCTTGGCCGCCTCGGCGTCCGCCTCGGCCTCCGCGCTCGCCACGCGCCACGCCAGCGCGGCCGCCGGACCCGCGGGCACGGGCACAGGCGCGGGCTCGACGGGCGGCACGACGACGGTCACGGGCGCGGACGCGCCGGCGAGCACAATCGGCACCGCGGCCTGCGCCGGCGGCGCCGCCGCGGCCGCCGCCTTTGGGCGCTGCGGCGGCGCCGCCGCCGCCGCCGCCGCCGCCGGGGCCGGGGCCGGCGGCTTGGGCTTGGGCGCCGCGGGGGCTTGGCGGCGCGGGATTGGGTGGTAGCGGGGTGCCAGGGAGGGGGGCAGGAAGGTTTGGTAGCCGGGCCAGGAGAAGCAGGGCACGGGCAGCTGCATCCACGCCGCGTCGGGCACGCGGCCTGCGGGCGCGAGGGGGAGATTGGTGTTTGGCCTTTGTTCAACAACACGCGCACCGGAAGCGCAAAGGGCTGAGGGTTGGCCAACAAGACAGCTGTGTAACAACTGTAACCCATGCTCAAGCAGCGCGCACAGGTTGCGCGCAGCGCCCCCAAGGACCATGCAGGTGCGTGCCACGCCCGCCCCGCTCCCGGCCGCTCACCCGAGGCGGAGGCGCCGAACAGCCGCCCCACCGCGCGGCCAAACAGCACCAGCAGCGCCGCCGCCGCGCCCGCCGCGAGCGTGGCGACGAGCACCAGAGGCAGGTAGTCCGCGCGCGCCGCCTCGGACGCCGCGCCGCGCGAGACCGAGGCGAGGATGAGGCGCGCCTCCCGGGCCACGGGGTCCCCCGCCGCGGCGAGCCGCGCGAGCCGCTCCCCCGCGGAGCGGGCGCCGTCAAACAGCCCCGCGCCCGCCGCCGCCGCCGCGCCGCGCGCGGCGGCGGCCGCCGCGTCGGCGGCGGCGCCCCCCGCGGCCGCGGCGGCGCGCAGGCGGTCGGCGGCGGCGGAGGAGGAGGATGCGGCGGCGGACGAGGCGGCGGCGAGCGCCGAGCGGGCCGCGGCGGCGGCGTCGAGCGACGGCGTCAGCGCCGGCGGGGCCGCGGGCGCGATGATGGGGGCCGTGGGGGTGCCGGCGGCAGGCCCTGCAGGCACCGCGGCGGGCTTTGCCGCGGGCGCCGCTGCGGACGACGCGGCGGTGGGCAGCGGCCTGCGGGGGTGGGGAGGGGGTACGGCAGGGGCGAGGTTTGAGGCGCCCCTTGCCACCTGCCGCTGCCATTCACCGGCAGTGAATGACTGATTTGCCGCAGCCTCAGAGCCTCAGTTCGCCACAACCTTGCCACCGCTGTCGAGGCCCTGGTCAAAGTCAACAACAGGCGGGCAGTACAGCGATCGGCGGCGCGGTCAACAACCCACCCGATGGCGACCATGTCTGGGAACAGGGTAGAGTCCAGCAGGCGCACGGGCAGCGTGGCCGCGCCCCACAGGGCGCGCGCCGCGCCCCGCACGCCGCCGCGGCGCTGCGCCGCCGGCGCCTCGGTCGGCTCCGCGGCGGCGGCGGCGGCGGGCTCGGCGGGGGGCGATTCGCGCACGAGCGCCTCGGTGGGGAGGGGCGGCAGCAGCGGCGGCACGATCGTGGACGACGTGCGCAGCACGGCGATGCCAAACTGTCGGGGTTGGGACGCAGGGGGGGTGCGCGGCGCGTGAGCGCCGCAGGGCGGCGGGCGGCGACGGAGCGGTGCGCGGCCTGCGGGGCTGTATGTGGCGCGCGCCGCGCACCAGAGCTGCGCCAGCGATTCCGGTGGCCAAAACGCGCGCCGCTGCGGCCAGCAGGGGGTTGGGCTTCTTCGGCGCGGGCAGATCACCGCCATCGTCGCGCGGCTGCGAGGAGGCGTGCACCGGGGCCCTGCGCCTGCGAGGATGCGCGCCGATAAGTCGCGCCTTCTTTGGCGCCGCTGGGACGCGCCGCGCCGCGAGCGAGGGCGCGGAGGCCCGCAACATGTCGACGATCACGCACTCGCAGCGTGTGAGGCTTCCTGCCAGGCGGGCTGCTTTGTTCACCACGCCAGTGATAAACGAGGGCGCGCGGGCAGGCGAAAACGCTGTGGCCCTGACAAGGTGGCGCGCGTGGGTTACGCCTGCTCCGTTGCCGCGGCGCCGCCACGCGGGGGCCAAGACCTGCGCATGGACAGCCGCGACCGGCGCAGCCGCTGCAAATGGTGCGCAGCCGCAGATGCCTCTGGCCGCGCAGAGGGGCGCAGCACCCCAATGGCTGCGGGGGGCCCCACGGCCGCAACGCCGCGCACGATACTAACCAAACAGCCGGTGCTGGGGCCTGCCTCACTCCCCCCCCCCCCAACGCCGCACGCTGGCCCTCAGGCTCCAGCACCGTCCCCCAAGCCACAGCGCACCGCCATCAGCGGCGCGCCACGGAGGGAAAGCGGCGCGGCAGCACCGCGCGCACAGCGCGCTGCCGGTTTGACCGACACTGAAACGTCGGCGGCACGGCCCGGAGCCGCAGGCGGGGCGGCTCGGCGGAACTCCTGGTTCAAACAGCGCCGCCGGCTGGCAGCAAAGCAAATGGCGACCGCGACCTCAGCCGCGCGCATCCCTTGCTGCAGCAGCAGCGGGGCGCGAGCGGTCCTGAGGTACACCGGCGGGCAGACCAGAGGCTGGCGCAGCGTGACAGCAGCGAGAGCGCATTTACCAGCTCGATTCTTGCGCAGGCATTCCCCCGTTTAAAAACAAAGCGCAGGTACCGCGCGGGGCAGTGCGTCGGAATTGCCAAATCGATCTCCGGCCCGCGCACAGCGAAGCAGCTAGTGGCGACTGGTCCACTGAGAAATTCGCGGCGACAATTGGCGATTCAGGGGGCGCCGTGCACGCCTCGGCGCTGCGCGGCAGCGGGCCCGGCCGCGGCGGCGGCGGCGGCAGCGGCAGTGCCGGGCCTGCCGGGCCAGCGCCGCCGCAATGCTGCACGCTGCCGCGCCGCGCTGGCGGCTGCCCGTGGCCGCCTGCTGGCCTCGCGCGCACCCCAGACGCGGCGGCACGCCCCAGCCGCGCCGCGCCGCGGTGGCCGCGGCGGCCGGCCTGCTGCTGCTCTGCGCGCTCGATTCCCTGGCCACCGGACTGCTGCTGCCGCGCCACGGGTTCTACCCCATCCGCGGCAAATGGCTGCGGTGGCCGACGCAGGCCGAGTGGGCCGCGGCTGAGCGCGCGAAGCGCGACATGCCGCGCGCCGCGCCGCCGCCGTCCCTGCCGGTGTGGGTGCTGTCGCTCGCGACCTCGGCCGACCGCCGCGCGGCGATGGAGCGGGCGTGGGCGGGGGCCAACTTCACATACGTGGACGCGCTGACCCGTGAGACGGTGCCCCCCGAAATAGTGAGTCCGCTTTGGGTCGGTTTGACCATCGCCTTGGCCCGGTCAAACCGCGGTCCAAGTTGTGTGGAATGCCAACGGGCGCGATTGCAGGCAGCGGGTGCACCGCTACCGGCTGGCTGCCCATTGCTCCTTCGGTGCAGTCCCGCCCGGCTTCCTGGGTGCAGGCGCTGTGCGTTAAACCCCTGCAACAACCCCAACCTCCCCCCTTCACTCCCCCACGCCCATTTAAAACCGATTCAGCTCGAAACCTACATTTCGCGGCACCGCCGCCGCGCCGCCGCCGGCGACGCCTACCAAGCCGCCAAAAACGCGATCGACGCCTCGCACCTGCGCCTCGCGCACCGGCTCGCGTCCGAGGCGGCGCGCGCGGTGGTGGTGCTGGAGGACGACGTGGAGCCGGCCGAGGGCAGGGGTGCGCGCGCGCACGCGCGCGGCCGACGGCGGCGGGCTTTTGTCGTTGTCGCCGCTTTCAAACACCGCACCGCGCGCTGCATGCTGCTTGCAGTGCCCGGCGGGCAGAGGAGGCCATCAATTGCCTGCATTGCCACCAGAACCCAACCGCTGCGCGCCGGGCCGGGCAGGCAGCGCACCAGCTGCCGCACTGCTTTGTCCTAAACCCCTGCCCCCACCCGCAAACCAAACAAACAGACGGCGCCGCAACGGTCGCCGCGGTGCGCGCTGCGCTGGCGCAGCTGCCCGCCGATTGGGACATTTTTTACCTCACAGGAGCGAGCTGCGCTGTGGGGGGCTTCGTGGGCCCCTCGGCGCGCATCGTGACGAGGGGGTGCACGGGGACGTACGCCTTTGCAGCGACGCCGCGCTTTGCGATGAAGGTGGGGTGGGTGGGGGTATGGGGGGGGGGGGGGGGGGGCGGGAGCGGCCGGGCCCGTTGGGTGCGGCGGACTTGCGGTGGCAGCCGCAGACGGCAAACCCTTGCGCGGCGCACGGTTTGCCGGCCCCGCACCTACCCCCCGACACCACCAACACCCCCACCATCAACTAGAAACATCCAAGAGTCCAAGACCAAGCACCCGAAACCAAACACCGTACCCCCCCCACACACACACACCGCAGGTCCTGTCCGAGGCGGCCGCCGCGCCCGGCACGCTGATCGACCTTCTCTTTGCCTCGCTGGTCAAATCCGGGGCGGCCGCGGCGTACGCGGCAGACCCCCCCCTCGCGCGCCACGCGGGGTGGAACAGCACTTATGCAGACGACGGGATCCGCGCGGCGGTGGCGCGGCTGCCGTTTTGGGAGGCGTGGCGGCTGGAGGGGCGGCGGCGGCGGCGGCGGCGGCGGCGGCGGTGACGGCTTGCGCCCTGGCCCGGGCCTCTCTGTAACGCCGTGTTGCGGTGCGGCGGGCTGCCAATGAGTTTGAGACGGGGGTTATTGGGGTGTTTTGGAGGTGGGGCTGTGCGCGTTCGGCGTGCGGAGGGTGAGTTCTGCTGCCACAACGTCGTTTGGCCCTTGCAGAAGCCCATGTGACTTGGCCGGCCGGCGACTCGTGCTCCGCCGCCGCTCCGCCGCTTGTGTTGTTTCCCGCGCAGGCCCCGCCCACCCCAGATCGCCCAAACGCGTTGGCAGCAATGCTGGCCCAAATACTGGGGGCCGTTCGGCTCCCTTCGCTGCCCTCCCTGGACGGGCTGGGCCCCCTCGCCCGCGCGAGCTCGGCCTCCAACGCCGCCAACAGCGCCGACGCTGTGGTCCACGAGACGCTGGAGACATGCACCGTGCACCGCAACCCGGACGGCACCAGCATCACGCGCTGCGAGGAGCGGAGGAGGGTCCTGGCCAGCGGGTGCGTATTTGCGGCGCGACCAGGGCCCCGCAGCGGCCCCCGGGCGCGCGATTACGGCCTCTAATACGCTCCAACCCGCATGCAACGCCGCAGGGTGGAGATAGAGGTCAGGCAGACGACCAGCACGCGGCCAGCGGCGGGCGCAGGCGGCGCGGCGAACAACCCTGCCGACGCGCAGCGCGGCGCGCTCGGGCGCGCCAGCCCCTCCGCGCCGCTGGCGCTGGACCCTCGGAGCTCGCAGATGCTGGACGAGCTGTTTGCCACCGCAACTGAGATGGAGCGCGTCCTGACCGCGCGCGGTGAGGTTCTTGCGATGCCGCGAGGCCCGCGGCATCAGTGGCGGGACGCCAAGCGCGTGCGCCAGGCCTGGCCCCGCCGCCTGCTTGGCACGCGCGCAGAGCCCTGGGCAGGAACAGGCTGAGCGGCGCAAGCATAATGGCTCACGCGCAAAACGCCCCCCCCCCCGCCCTCGCAGGTGTGCTGCTGGACACCCGCCGCCGCGGGCCCGAGCCGGCAGCGCATGCGCCGGACAGCGCGACTAGCTGCAGCGGCGCCGGCGCCGGCGGCGCTGGCAGCCAAGAGGCCGCGCAGCCGGGGCTGCTGCGGCGTTGGTGGGGCCGGACAGCTCGAGGCCAAGTTGACACGCAGCATCAGCAGCAAGGGCAGCAGCAGCAGCAGCAGCAGCAGCAGCGATGGCAGCAGCCATCCTTGGGAGCGATGGCGGCCGCCCACGGCGCCGACGCGCAGGCCGTGCTCTGACGAGTGGCGACACCGCAGCGAGAGAGGCGGGGGCCTCGCCGGCCCAGCCACTATGTAGGCGCACAAGTCGGCGGCGAGGCCGGAATGCCTGTATTGTTGACGACGATTACGAATCGAAGCGACGAAGAACTGTTCACACGCCTTGCTGCATCCGTTACCGTACCCTCCCCTCTCCCGTCGCCCTGCCCGGCGCGAGGCGCGGTCGAATTCGTGCGTTTTCGATTCAACCTTCTTCTGCTTTTGGCCCGGCAACGAGAGCGCAGAGAATTGCCTCCGGTAATCGAAGCAAAGCCCGCATGCGCCGGTAGGGCAGACTGCAGCGCCCAGGGCGGACGGGCGGTGTTGGGCGCCCTGGGCGCGCGACCTGGCGGCGGCGCGGCCGCCGGCCCAGGAGCAGCGCTCCGGGGGGTTGGGATCGCGGTTCTGGCGGGATTGCGACCGGCGCGGCGCGGGTTCGGGGTCGGGCGCGCTCTCGACACCGGCCGGACGCGGCCTGGCGTGGACGCAAAGCCCGTCCCCCCTCGCTCGGGAGCGCACTGCCGGTTTCACAAAATCAACGCACGGATCACAGCGTCCCTCCTTGTGACGTACTCTGCCGTAGGGCAGCACAGATCTGGCCGGCGCGACGCTTTTGCGGCCCAGCCCCTGCGGCCGGCGGTGGCGCGCGCGGAGAGGCGCGCGGTCGCGGCTGAGCCAGGTGCGCGCTCGCCGGGGGCCGCGGGCGTGCGGTCGCGACGCCCCGCGCCCGCGACCGGCCGGGCCCGTGGGCGTCGTCGCGGCGCGGTTCACAGGCAGCCCGGGGACGCCAAATGCCTTTCTGCCGGCCCTGCGCCCGGCCCGGTCCGCTGCGGCGCGCGGTCGTGCACGCCTGCGTGGCAGCGGGCCCCCACGCTTGACCGGGTGCAGCCGCCCTGACCGCCCCCCCGCGTCGCGGCGTGATGCCTGATCGACCGCGCCCCACATACGCCTCGCGGCCGGGCTGGCGGACCCCCGTCCTGGGGCCGCCAAGGCGCGGGACCTGCCGCTGCACCGGCCCCCGCGCTGGCCCCGCGCTAGAACCAATCCGCCGGGCCCGAAGCGGGCGCGGGTGGCTGCGCGATCGCCCGCGTCGAGCTGGTCACCCGCCGCTCGGCGCGCGGCGCGCGGCCGCCGCGCCCCCTCGCACAACGCTGACCCCGCCCCGGCCCGCCACGCCCGCCTGCACAGGCCCCGCGAGGCCGCGCACAGGCAGTTGGGGAGCGGCCCTGACCGCCGTCGAACAATGCGCCGCCGCACCCGCCGCCGCGGCGGGACGGCGTGAGCGCAGGCTGCGGCAGCGGAGCGCGGACTGATTCTTTTGGGGGGGGAGGCCTGCACGAATGGATTCAGCAATTGCGATGAGCCAGCCCGGCGCCGCGCCGCACCACCACGGCTGGCACGCCGGCCCCTCGCACCACACGCGCGGCCGGGGCCCGGCGGCTGCCGCGGGCGCGGGGGCGGCGGGAGCGGCGGAGGCGGAGGCGGCGCCCGCGAAAGCGGCGCGGCGGGCCCAGGCCACCCCGCAGCGCGCGCCGCGCGCCGACGCCGGGGGCTCGGACAGCGACGGCGGGTCGCCCCGCACCGGCGCCGGCGCCGGCGCGGCCGCGGCCGCGCCCGCCGCCCCCGCGGCGCCCGAGCGCAGCGGCGGCCGGGACGCCGACGCCGACGCCGCCGCCGGCCCCGCCGCCGCGCCGCGGGGCCCGCCCATGGAGGTGCGCGTCGTCGCCAACGACAACCCGGGCGTGTACCTGGTGCAGCGCCGCGCGGTGCGCTGCCTCTGCCCGTCGTGCGCCGCGGCGCGGCGCGCGGACCCCGGAGGGCCGGACCGGGTGGTGTCCCCCACCGAGTTTGAGCGCCACTCGGGCATCCCCTCGGCCAAAAAGTGGCGGTTCAGGTGCGGGCGCGGGGGCGCGGCTGCGCGAAGCTTGGGCGCGGCGCGCGCTAGTGAGAGCTGCTCCGCCTTGCCGCCGGCTCGCGCCAGATGCCGCTGACGCGGGCGCCGCGCCCCCTCCCCCCCCTCCCCGCTCGCGCCCGCCGCCGCGGCCCGCAGCATCAAGGTCGCCCACAGCGGCGAGCCGGAAATCTGCCTCGGAAAGTGGCTAGAGGCGCGCGGCCTCGACCAAAAGGTCCCGAAGCGCTGCCCCCACGACCCCGCGCCCGCGCCCGCGCCCGCGCCGCCGCCCGCCGCGGCCGCCGCGCCGGCGGGGTTTGCGCTCGAGCTGTTTGGGGGGGCGGACTGCGTGGTGCACCTCACCCGGGTGCCCGCCTGCCACGGCAAGGCGCACGCGGCCGCGGCCGCGGCAGCCGCCGCCGCGGCCGGCAAGGCCGCCGCGCCCGCGTCGCCGCCACCGCGCGGCGGCGCGCCGGCGCCGCTCGACGCCGGCGACGCCGGCAGCGACGACCTGGACGCGCCCGCGGACGACGACAGCAATTGGATGCGCTCCCCGCGCCTGCGCCGCGGCGGCGGCGCCCCCGCCGGCGCGCTCGCCGACGGCGGCCGCGACGCGCCGGCGCCGGCGGCGGCGGCGCCGCCGGCGGC
Organism: Raphidocelis subcapitata; assembly: GCA_003203535.1. Lineage (NCBI taxonomy): Eukaryota > Viridiplantae > Chlorophyta > Chlorophyceae > Sphaeropleales > Selenastraceae > Raphidocelis > Raphidocelis subcapitata. Next base: position 284,557 of record BDRX01000048.1, on the reverse strand, counting down.
GGCGGCGGCGGCCGCGCGCGGCTCGTCGGACGGGCGAGCCTCTTCCGATGTCGAGGAGGGCGTCATCCGCGTGGGCCCCGAGTACCAGGCCCGCCTCCCGGACTGGCGCCCCCGGCCCAGCCTCCCCGCATCCCACCCCGACCCCGCCGCCGCCGCGGCGCTCGCCGCAGACCTCGCGCGCGCCGGCCCCCGCGGCCCGCCCGAGGCGCAGGCGGCGATGATCGCGGTCCAGGAGCGCGCGCGCGCCGACTCGCTGCCGCCGGACGCGACCGAGGACCTCTGGGAGCGGCGCGAGCCGGCGCTGGCGCTGGAGCGCGGCCACAGGCACCGCCGGGTGCCGTGCTGGATGGCGGGGGAGACGTTTGTGCACGGCCTCGGCCTGGGCCTGGGCCTCGGCGGCGGGGCGGGGCACGGCCACGGCGGCGGCGGCCACCACGCGCGCGCCGACGACGACGGCGCGAGCAGCGATCTGGGCTTCGGCCCCCGCGCCGGCCCCGCGCGCCACAAGCGCGTCAGCGGCAACAGCAGCGCGCTCAGCGGGAGCTCCGCGCCGCCGGCGCACGTCGCGTCGCTGTCCGGCGCGCACCACGCCGCGCGCGGCGGCGGCGGCGGCGGCGGGCGCGGCGGCGGGTCAGCCGCGGCCGCCGCCGCCGCGGCCGCGGGCAGCGGCAGCGGGGTGCTGCCGCTGGCGCAGGCCGTCGCGCTGGCGGCGGCGCAGCCGGCGGTGCCCCACATTGTGGAGTGGCGGATGTCGGAGGTCGGAGGGCGCGGCGGCATGGAGGTGGCGGTCGTCCTCGGCCGCGAGGTCTTTGTGGGGCGCCTGGCGCCGCGCGGGCCGCTCTCAAACTTTCTGCCGCCGGGCGCGGTGCAGCAGCCGGGCGCGGGCGTCAAGGAGGTGCGCGGGGGGGCTGGTGCTGAGCGCCGCAGCGCCGCGGCCTGCCATCTACAGAGGCCAATACCTTAATACCCCGCCGCCAGCCCATCCCAAACCCATTCCCAACCCATCCCCAATCCATCGCCCAACCGCCGCCCCCGCAGGACCCCCACGCCGACGCCGCCGACGCCGCCCACCGCGGCTGCGTGCTCTGCGGCGCCGGCGCGGCCGCGGGGCTGGGCCCCTTCATGCCAGTCCAGATCCGCAGCGGCAGGCTCACCTGGGTGCACCGGGACTGCGCGCTGTGGTCTCCGGAGGTTTCGGTCGACGGCGCGGGGCGCCTGGTGAGCCTCGCAGCGCCGCCGCGCCTGGTGCCGCGCGCCGGGGGTGTCTCGCACGCGGCTTGTTGCTTGTGTGCGCGTCGTGAGTGGATGCCCTTACAAGCGGCAAGAGGGGGGCCTTTGAAGCCCCTCCCGGTGACTTCGCCACAGCCTTGACAGCAGCTCCCCTCTCACCGCCCCCAGGGATCCTCTAACAGCGGCCTCCCCTCTCACCGCTCCCCCATCCCTCCCCCAAAGGTCAACCTTGCCGCCGCCGTCCGGCGCGGCCTCGCGACTGCCTGCTCCCGCTGCGGCCGCCGCGGCGCGACGCTCTGCTGCTGGTTCAGCCGCGCCTGCGGGCAGGAGCTGCACCTGCCCTGCGCGAGGGAGATGGGGTGCCACCTGTCGGTGCGTTTCGAAGCCGGGAAAGGGGCCGGGGGCGGGTGCGCGCGGGGAAGCTGTGTGGGCAAATGCCTTTGCAGCTTCGAGGGAGAAATCCAGGCGGCAGCACTGGACAGCCCCAGCAGTTTTGGCCAGTTGACTGGGCCCCTGGACCTGGGCCACAGCGGCAGCAGCCACCTCCACACGGCTCGGCCCCCCAAAAGGCAACCGCCCAAACCCCACCCCACTCCCAAATCAATCGAGCCGCAGGACGGCTCCGACCCCCGCTTCGAGGGCCGTCCCTTTGTCGCCTGCCCCGCGCACAACCCCGCCGCCCCCGGCTTCGACACCGCCGCGCTCCGCTCCGAGTTTGCCGCGCGCGACGCCGCGGCCGCGGCCGCGGCCGCCGCCGCGGCGGCGAGCGGCGCGGCGCGGGGGGACGCGGCCATGGGCGAGGCCTCGGAGGAGATGGAAGCTGCCGCCGAGCTGCTGACCTGCTTCCGCCGCGCCAGCTGCGCGGGGGAGGAGTTTGGGGAGCACCCCGGCCACGGCGCCCACCCGCCCAGCCACGGCGCCCACGCCCACGCGCCCCGCGGCGCGAAGCGGCACCGCAGCCCGTCCGGCGACGGCGGCAGCGAGGGCGAGGACGGCGGCGGCGCGAGCAGCGACGAGGAGGGGCCCTTTGCTGGCTGGCCCCGCGGCAGCGCGCTCGCGGAGGCGCTCGCGCATGCGCAGATGCCCATGGCCGTCGGCGCGTCGACGGCCAAGCGCCGCGCCCCCGCGCTGACGGCGTGCACCCCACACGGCGGCGGCGGCGGCGCCGCGGCCGCGGCCGGGGGGTGGCAGCTTGAGCACGCGGAATCGCCGCACGCGCCGGGCGCGTACGGCGAGGGGGGCGCCTTCTATCACGGCTTCCAGCACGGCGGCGGCGCCGCCGCCGCGGGCGCGGCCACGGACAGCGACGACGAGGTTGACCACATATCCGACCTGCTGCGCGCCGCCGCCTCGGACGCGGGCATCCCCGCCTCGGACCTGCTGCCGTCCGGCATCCTCGGCGGCACGACGGGCCACGCCGGCCGCCCCGGCCGCTGCGCGGTGTGCGTCGTGCAGCGCAAGGGGAAGTGCGGCACCGAGTCCGCCCCCAAAAAGTGCATGCGGCGGCAGCAGGCGCTGCTGGACGCGCGGCGCGCGCTGGAGCAGCGGCTGCTGCTTCAGATCGCGGCGCAAAGGGACCAGCTGATCGCGGAGCAGCTGGCCGCCGCGGCGGCGCGGCGCGACGCGGCGCCGCGCCGCGACGCGGGGCCGCGGCGCGGGGAGGATGCGGCGCGCGCGGGCACGCCCGAGGCCGAGCCCGGCGGGGGCGCGCGCCCCGAGGCGGCGGCGGCGGCGGCAGAGGAGGACGCCGGGGCGGGGCGCGAGGAGACGGAGGGCGCGCCGCCGGCGGAGGGCGCTGCGGGGCAGCCGCCACCTTCGCCGGCGCGCTCGCCGCCCCTGCCGCCGCCGCCGCCGGCGGAACCATTGGTTGCGGCGGCGGCAGACGCCCCGGAGCCGGCCCGCTGCGCCTCGCCCTGACAAGCGACGCGCTCGCACGCGCACGCACGCACGCTTTTTGCATGTACGATCTGTCTACAAGGCCCCGCCAGCCAGGCGCCGCAAATGCTTGGCGGCGCGCGGCACGGGCTGGCGATTTTGGCATCCCATCCGGCTTGTCTGCATGCCGTTTGGCAGGCGCTGCCCTCGGCCTCGCCGCGGCCTCGCCCAACTGCATGGCCGCCGCCCGGCGGTGCGGCCGCGCCCATCGCGGGGCGCTGCATTGTTGCGCCCCCTCATCTGCGCGGCCGCGCCCAGCGCTCGAAACAAAAACACAAGAAGACTCACCACCAAGACAGGGTTCACGGTGCCGCGCCCCCTTTTTGAACGCCTCCCCGCAGCCCGGCGCCGCGCGCTCGCCTGGCCGGCAGGCCCAAGCAAAGCCTGCGTGGTCTGCGCGCGGCGGCGCCGGCGCCCAGCGCGGCGGCGTTTCGGCATTGGCGTGCGCCCCTCAGGGCTCACACACCAAGCAGGAACCAACTTTTTGACCACGCATGCGCGCGCGCCGCATTTCCCCTCTCGCTTTGCCCCCTCTCGGCAACAGAACCACCCCTCTCCCTTTTTGGCATCTCTCCCATTTGCACGCCTCCGCAGTCCGCACAGCGCGCTTTGCGCGCGGCCAGCGCGGGCCCGCCGGGCTCGAAACGAGCGCGCGCGCCGCCGCAAGAGCACTTGGCTTTTTTGAAACGCTCTGTCGCAGCATCCCGGCGCACGCAGCTGTCGCCTGTATCCATACGAACTGCCCCCACCGTGCGCGTGCACGCACGCCCGTGCCGGCCATCTGTCGACCCACGCGCGCCATGCGCGCCGGCGGCGCGGCTGCCCCCACATATGCGTCCCCGCGGCCCCTCAACGCCTCTTGGCGCCGCCCCGGCCAAGCGACAATGGCACGCCCCCCCTCTGCAGCCCCTGAGGCGCAATCGAATGCTTTGGGCCGTGTCCATGCGCGAGCCCCGGTCTGCACGCCTTGCCCTCGGCGCTATTGTGCCTGGGGGTCGCCGCATGCAGGCAGCAGTGTGTGTGAAACACAAACCGCTGCCTGGCGTGCTGCGGTTTCTGTGGAGCCCACACTTGCCCCGTGCGGTCACGGTGTAAAGAAGACAACCCACGGCTGACAGTCTCTGGTGTGGGCAGAACTGGGGCAGAGCTGGCTGCGCCAGGGTGCCGGGATCAGGGTTTTAGCCAGGCCAGTCAGCGCTTGATCTGTTACTCAAAGCAGGGCTTGTGGAAGGCACCAACCGGATCAGGGCAGCGCCTCCGCCATCTCCGCGTCTGCCTGGCCGCCCTGCCGCTGGCCGCCCTGCCGCTGGCCGCCCTGCCGCTGGCCCCAACCCCCGGGCTGCTGCTGTTGCTGGCTGCGCTGCTGCTGGCTCTTCCGCTTCTCAGGCGGCAGCAGCGGCAGCTGGACGGGCGCAAACTGGTACCGCCGGTGCTGCTGCAGAATCGCTGCGCCCAGGCGCACCGAGCCGCCGCCGCTGCCGCCGCCGCCGGTGCCGCCGGCTGCACCTGCCGCCGCCGCCGCCGTCGGGCCCGGGCCCCAGGCCGCACGCGCGCCGCGGCCGCTGCCGCTCGCGCCGCCGCGGACGCCCGCGCCGAACGGCCGGGCCCGGCCGCCGCCAGGGGGGGCGTCGGGCTCAACAACCACCATCGGAATGGGGCTGCCAGGTGGCCCCACGACCTGGTCGTTTACGATAAAGGGCGGCGTGGGGAATAGCCGCTGCCACTGCGCCCACGCGCCGGCGGTGTCCTGCCAGGCGCGGCCGGCCCTGAGGGCTGCGGGCGGTGGGTGGAGGGGGGAGCGCCGTAAGCGGGGCGGCTCGAGGGCGCACAAATAGGCAGCAGGCCTTGGGGGATTCGGGACGCGGGCGCCCTATTGTTGTTTCTGCCTCGGGCGGGCGCATCCCTCCCTCTTACCCACCCTCGAAAACCCTTCCCCAAACCCCCTTCCCCGTCCCCCCACCTTCGTAAAACCCCTCGACCGCGGGGTTTGCCTTGACAGTGACCCCTCCTGCGTAGTCCCTCACCTGCAGCCCCTCGAGGCTGCGGCACCTGCGGGCGCGGGTCGGAGGGTTCGAGGGGGGGGCTGGGCTGCTGGGGCGAGGGGACTGGCACGGCGCACCGCGCGCCGCTAAAAGGCCGCATCCAGCCAGCAGAGTCATCCGCGTCATAAAGTAACGCGCGGCACGGCGTGGCGCGGCGGGCGCGCCCGCCCCAAACACAAACACACGCGCCCATCCGCTGAGCCCTGAGGTGAGCTCCAAAAGCGGCCTTCCAAGCCGCAGGGAACGATGGTCGTAAAACCCAACCCACCTGCTGAGCGCCACGTAGCACTGCCCCTCTGCAAACAGCCCCCTCAGCGACACGACCGCATAGTCCAGCGTCATGCCCTGGCTCTTGTGGATGGTCAGCGCCCACGCGAGCTTCAGGGGAACCTGCAGCCGCACCGCCTCGCCCCAGCGGCCGACCTGCGGACGCGGCCGGGTGCGGGCGGGGGGCAGATGGGAGGGGTGGTGGCGGCTGCAGGGCAACCTGCACAGCGCATGCCTGGGAACACGACAGACGGGTAGGGATGAAGACGCTAAACCCCCTTTCAACATCAAAAACCCGCTCAAGCCCCCGACATTAAAAAACCGCGCCTCGTTGCTGAAGCGCTCTGGCAGGCAGACGAGGGTGTCGCCGCAGAGGAATTGCACCACGGGGTATAGGGTGCCGGGGTCCTGGCGGTTTGCGGTTGACGGTTTGTGGGGATCGGCGGTCGCCGGTTTGTGGTTGACGGTTTGCGGTTGCCGGCGTCAGTTGCTGGCATGGAGGCAGGCATGGAGGCAGGCAGGCGGGTTGGCGCAGGGTGGTGCGATTTCAGGGCCTGGGGCCCGGGACGCCGTGCGGCGCAGGGGGGCGCGGCAAGGCGTGAAACGCAGCAACGCGCGGCGCAGAGAGGCGCGGCGAGGCAAGGCGAGGCAAAGCAGGCCTGGGGAACCGGGCCGCGGCACGGCGCGGCGCGGCGCGCACGTGGCCCGGCAGGCACTGCGCCGTTTTGGTCGCGTCGATCCGCCCCTTCACTCGAGCCAGCGCCTCCAGTGAGTTCTCCGCGGTGGCGAGGCCCTCCCTGGGGGGTGGCAAACGGCGGGGAGGGCAAGTGGGTTTTGTCGGGGTTCAGGGTTTGGGGGTCTGGGGGTTGATGACTCCGAGCTGCCAAGCAGGCAGGGGCAATCGTTGCTGAAGCGCACGCGCTAGCGCCGCAAAGCACAGGGCCGGCCCCGTTCCAAAAAGCGCACCGCGCCGCCAGCTCAGCGTACGCGGCCTCGTCCTCGTCAGCGACAACCTCCTCCAACCGCTCCTTCAGCTCCTCGCAGCGCTGCAGCGCCTCGCCGGCGGTGACAAACCCCGCGACGATGCCCCTGCCAAAAAGATTGGGGTTTTGCTTGTTGGTTAGGTGCACTGTGTGCGTTTCTGTGCCGATGATGCTCCTCTGAAGCAGGTTTTGGGGGTTTGATGTTGGTGCGGTTTGGCCTGCCATGGTGCATTGAGAGCCTTTTGAGCGACTCATGAAGCTTTCTGAAACCCGGCTAAAGGTATGCACAGTCATTGAAGACCTCAAGCCCGTCCCAAAACCCCACCTGCTGCCGTTGACCAGCCGCTTGTTGTCCCTCTGGTTTTTCAGCAGGATGACCTGCGCACCAATCTGGGAGTTTTTTGAGGGGGTCTTTTTTAGCCCCCCAAAACAATTGCCGCGCGCCAGAGTCTGGGAGATTGGGGGCAGCCACGGGCACATGCGAAACGACAAAAAGCTGGCGGTTTCGGCGGGTTTGAGGGACCGAAGCAGCCACAAAGAGCCCAAACCTTGAGGTCGACCGCCTGAGCCGCAAGGCACTGCTTCAGATAATCTGGAGGGTTTGGGGGTTGGGTTGGGGGCTTTGGGGAGGGTGGGGAGTTTGGGGCTTGAAAATTGCAAAAGGTGCCAGCTGCAAGGTTTGCAGCCGCGCCGCGGATCCCCACGCAAGCCCGCGCGCGCGCGCGCCGCACGCACCCGAGCGCCACAGCCGCTGCTCCGCCTGCGGCCAGAGGTGGTCTGGCAGGGCCCAGTTGACCTGCACCGCATCGCGCGCGGCAAAGGTGGTCTGCGGGTTCGCGGTTTTGGCGGGCGAGGCGGGAAGGGTTTGGTGTGGCGGGGCCCAGTTGGGGGGAGAGAGCTTGTGCGGTTGCAGGGGTGACCTTTTTTCCTTTGGGGGGCAGGAGGTGCGGCGGTGAAAGCATCAACGGAGCAGGGCGGAGCGCAGAGCGCGGAGCGTAAAAGCGAAGCAAAGCCGCGCCGCCGAGCGCACCGCGGGGCCGGGCAGCTTTGACAGCTCTTGGCGGTTGGTGGCGTCCGCATCGGCGTTGCGCGCGTGGCTGCGTTTGTTTTTGGGCCGTTTTGGGGGGTGAGTATGCGCACAGCTTCCCTTTGACCGTGAAAGCCCTTTGGTCGCGAAAAGCCTTTGACCAAAAAAGAAGCATCCGTAGATTGATCCCGCCGTCTAGCTAGCGCATTGCATTTTCTTTCATGCAAGCAACGCGGTTTTCAACCGGGGCCGTAGCCGCGCCCCCAACCCCAGCCGCTCACAGCTCCGTGGGCTTGACGCCGGCCACCTCTGGCAGCGGCCGCGCGCAGCGGCGCACGAGGCGCTCCACCGCATCTGCCGTGTTGCGGGCCCTGCGGTGGTTTTGGCAGTTGGCAGTTTATTGGCGGTTGATGGTTGGCGGTTGTGGTTGGCAGTTGGTGGTTGGTGGTCGGTGGTTGGCAGTTGTGGATGGCCTGCCGCCAGCGGGTGGTGTCACAACCCCTTGGGACAGGGCTTTGGCCGGTCTTTCGGCGCGCGGGCGCGTGCGTGCGTGGTGACTCACCACCTCACGTCCTCCAGAATGGAGACAAATTCGGGGTCAGCCTGGCGGAACACCTTTGGGGGGGAGAGCAGGCAGGGAGGGGCGTGGTCGGGCCGGGTTTTGTGCGAGACGCGGAAGCGAATGCGGGGCAGCGAATGCGGTTGCGGTGCGTAGGGGGCTCTCAGATGAAATGTTTGGAAAGTAGTGAAGGGGTGATTGCTCAGATGCGTGCCTGTGTGCGTGCGTGCAGGTGTGTGCACACGCGCGCGCATGCATGCAGACCACCAAAGCGCAGAGCTCATAGACCCACCCCACCCCGCCAAACCTTTGTCAGCAGGAACTGCCTCAGCCCGCTCTGCCCCCAAACCGGCGCCTGGAACGCCATGCCGCGGTTCAAAAAGGCATCGGGCGCGGGCCGCTCCGTCCGCATGCGCTCCTCGATCGGCGGCTGCGGGGGCGGGGGGGGGGGGAGTCAAAGCCCAGGTTGGTGCCGGCAGGGGTGGCGGCGGCGAGGACGCCCCCTGCTTTCCGAGCTGCGTGCGTTGGGGCGCGCCGCCCCCCGCCCTCCAAGCGGCCCGTCCCGTTTTTGGTGGCCCGCTCTTGAACCCTCGGCGCGCGGGGCAGGGCGCAACCCCCACACACAAACACACACCAGCTGGCTGAAGTCCCCGCACAGCACGAGGCGCAGGCCGCCCCACGGCTCTGGCTTGCGTCGAATGACTCGCACCACCACCTCCAGCCGCTGCAGCAGCTCGGCAGACACCTGCGGCGTTGGAAACCCGGGTCAGGGCCGGGCCGGCGCGGTCGGGTTTGACCGCGCTGCGATGTTTGACCGTGCTGCGATGTTTGACCGTGCTGCGATGTTTGACCGTGCTGCGATGTTTGACCTAGGGCGGTCTGACGAGGCGGAGGCCTGGGGCCACAGGCAAAACCGCTCCCTCCCAGAATCCCCCACTCGCCATTGAGATCTCGTCAAGTACTAGGGTCTGCGCGGGGGGGGGGGAGAGCAGGTGGAGCAGCGGCGGGAAGCGCTCAACGAGGCGCTCACGGTTGTGGCAACGGATTGAAGGGAAAGCCGCGAGCGTGGCTCTACGCCCCCATTGCCGCCTCGCCCCTTGCTGTGAGATGCAAAGCCCAAAAAGCCCCCCAAAAAGCCCCCCAAAAGCCCCCAAAAGCCTCAAAAAGCTGCCCGAACCCTCAAAAGCCCCACAAAAAGCCCCCATCAGCCGCTCACGTCGAGCTCCCTCAGCCGCTGCGCGTTTTGCGGCTCAAACATGCGCCCAAAGTCTTTGTAGGAATGCGTCACGCCGCAACCCATGGCACTGTGCAGGGTGACGCCGCCGATGTGCGTCGCCGCGATGCCGGTGGCGGCGGTGACCGCGACCCTCAGCGGGAACAGGTCGCCAAAGGAGTCCCTCAGCCGCCGGACGATGTGGCGCAGCAGGAAAGACTTTCCGGTGCCAGCTGGCGTTGGTTTTTGGTGGGGTCCAAACGCTCAGCATGCGGCAGTCGCAAACGGCATGCGGACACACAAACGCAGAACCTCCAAGGACGGCTGACAAAGGGTGCGCCGCGCGCCGCTGCCAGCCCCCCAACCGCGCGTGCGCGCGCGTACCGTTTCCAGTGAAGAAGACCGAGGCGCGCTCCTCCAGCACCGCGCGCGCTATGGCGGCCTGCGGGGGGGGCGGGTGGCAAAGTCGACGAGTGCGGCGAGGCGGGCGGCGGTTTGAAACCGCTGCAGGCTTAGCAGCAGGCGGGCGATTGCTGGCGGCCTCAATGGCTGCGCGTTGAGCAAGCCACCAGCCGAGTTGCAACGGAGGGGAGCGGAGGCAAACCAGAGCGGAGGCGGTACAGCGAGCAGTCGAATCGGACGGGAGATATACAGGCAGCTGCCCGCACCTGCTCATCGCTGAGCTGAGCCATCGACTCGGCCGCATCGTCCCCTGTGCCTGCACCCGCGCCCGCCAGCGGCGCGCCGCGCGCCCGCGCGCCGGCGCCGGCGGCGGCGGCTTCTGCGGCGAGGCTGTCTGACACGCGGGAGGGCCCGGCAAACGTGTCTGACACGTGCGTCGGGGCGCCGTCGTCCCCGTCATCGGAGGACAGCACGATCGGCGAGTCCTGCTGCCGCCCAAACTGCTGCTGCTGCTGCTGCTGCTGCTGGTGCCGCTGCCAGGCGCGGCCGGCGGCGCGGCCCTCCGGCGGCGTCTGCGAGGGCGGCGCCGCCGTGAGGTCGACGACGGCGTCGTCGTCGTCGTCCTGGCTGGAAATGATGAGGACCTCCGGGCTCGTGAGCAGCGCCGCCATCGCGGCGTGCCGTGCGCGCTGCGCCGGCGCTGCGTTTCGGCGGCGGCGATGCGCAGGCTTGGGGCGCCGCGAGGGTCCACCTGCGGGCGATGTCCGCTGCACACGGTTTCTACTGTGCTTTCCCGCGCTGCTTCGCCCGCTGGGTGGACGTGAAGGGGAGCAGATCGCTGCAGGGGACTCGATCGCTGCTTTTGCACGTTCAAAAGCTCCCGGTTTTGTATAACGCTGCAACATACGAAGCCTGATGAGATGACCAGCCCGTCCTCTCCGCTCTGCGAGGTGGCCTCCAGCCTGCACCGCTCCCTGGCAGCCGCGCGGTTGAAGGCCGACCTCAAGGTGGGCGGGGGAGGGCTGGGCCCTCTATTCACCCAGCGGGTCACGCCGGCGGCGGTGCAGAGCGCGCGCGCGCGCGCGCGCGCCGCACCGCTGACCAGCGCCCGCATGTGTTTTGACCCAGGCCGCCCGCTGCACCACGCCAGGCCGAAATCGCCGCCTCCCGCGGCGCCCTCGATGTCGGCGCCACGCTCGAGGCCGTGGCGGCGATCAGCCCCGCCGCCAACTTGCTGCGCAACGCGGCGCACGTCGTGGCGCACGGGCTGCAGGGGCCAGTTTCGGGCGCCAGCGGCGGCGGGGGCAGCGCAGCGAGCGAGGTGCGTTTGCTGCAGTTTGTGCATGCCGCAAACCCTTATTGAACTACACACGCTGTGCCTCCTGTGCGTGTGGTCTGCTGTATGGCGCAAAGCAACGCTGCACGGCCCCCTGCCGCTCGCTCGCCGCTGCAGCCCGCAGAGCCGCCCCCCGACGGCGCGGCCGCGCTCGCCGCCGCGCGGCGGCGGTGGCAGCGCCTGGTGCTCGACCGCCTCGCAGCGGCGCAGTCCATGCTTCCGGAGCTGCCGCTCGCGGCCGCGCCCCGCTCAGAGGGCGAGCTCCAGCGGCTGCGGCTGAAAGGTGGGCTGCTGAGAGGGCCGTGTTGCTGTTGATGGTGCCTGAGGTCACCCGGCGCGTTATGCAGCCTGCCCCACACCGGCTGCCCCTTTCGCCGGCGGCGACAAGACTTTGTTCCTGCACCAGCTCACCTCTCAGCGCTGCAATGCGTCCCTCGCCCCCCCCCCCCAATAGCGCCCCACCTCACTCGCCCTTGGGAGCGCATCGGCGCGGCGTGCTCGCCGCTGACAGCGGCAGCCCAAGAGGCGGCAGACCAGGGGCTGCCCCGGCTTCTTTTTGACGAGACCGACCTTTTGGCTGCCATTGTGGCCAAGCACTCACCAGAGGAGGAGACGGAATGCGAGGAGGCGGCGGCGGCGGCGACGTCCGGCCGGCAGGCCGCTGTGGAGCGCGAGCAGCGGCGGCGGCGCGCGGCGGACAGCCGCCGAAGCAGGCAGAGGCGGAGGCGGGGGGCTGCGGCCGCGGACCAAGGCAGCAGCGGCAGCGGCAGCAGCGGCAGCGGCAGCAGCGACGGAAGCGGAGGCAGCAGCGACGGCGACGGCGGCAGCGGCGGTGGCCACTTCCCAGGCGGCAGCGCAGGCGCTGGCGGTCCGGCGCCGGGCAGCATGGAGGGCAGCCGCGCCCCAACCGGCCTATCGCTGCTGTCGGCGGTGCGCGCCCCCAGGCGCGTGTGGCTGCAGTCCTTCTTTGCAGACCTGAGGGCAAACCGGCGGCAGGTGGGGCTGGACGACTCGCTCCACCCCTGGTTTCGGGAGCAACAGGTCCAGCACGCCCGCCGCGTCGCCGCCTCGGGCTCCGCCGCCGCCTGCCGCGCCGCCGCGCGCGCCGGCCTGCCGCCCAGCGAGCGCGCCGCGTGCTGGGCCTGCGCGCTCGGGCTGCCGCCGCTGCCGGGCGCGGCGGCGGCGGAGGCGGCGGAGGCGGCGGAAGCGGGCGGCGGCGGCGATGATGGTGGCGGCGGCCTGGGGTGGGCGGGGCCGTACGAGGCAAGCGCGCGCGATGAGGACGTGCTGCGCGTGCTATGTGAAGCCGTGGAGCGGCAGCCGCTGCTGGTGGACGCCCTGACATGCGCTGATGTGGCGGACGCGTGTGGCGCGAGTCATCACTACTTTCCGTTTGCGGACTCGACCAGGTTTGACCTGCTTTGACCGCCGCCGACGGTTTTCAGTTGTTCTGGCACTGTGCAGCACCCACACTCAAGTGAATGGACAGCCATGCATGTTGGGGCCCTTTTGGTGGACAGCCCGCAACGGCAACCCTCTTGCCCACACTTCACAGGGCCATCCTCCTGGCCTTCAGCCGAGACCCACCTGTCTGCAGGAGCGCCCGTGCGCCGCCCCTGCCAAGGTGGGCCGTGCGCGCAGCGCGACCAGCTCGCGCCGTGCAGCCACTACTTGTGCCAGCTTTGCGGAGCCCTTGGTACACGCCGTTGTGCTCTCTTTGCCTGCAATTCAATGAGGAGCCCTGGCCTACCGGGTGCAAAACACAAACAACCCAGGCTGGGTGCCGAGGCGCGCGGCGGGCGGCTGCGGCTGTACCCCCCCAGCGGCGTCCCGCCCTCTCGCGGCCTCGCCGCCCTCGCCGCACCGCTGGCGTTCGTGTTCCCCTCCCCGGCGGCAGCGTACCGCGCATTCGCCGCGCTGTACGCCCGCCACTGGTCGGGGCTGCACGCGCTGTCGCTGCGGGGCGCGCCGGCGCCGGCAATGCCGGCGCTGTGCCGCGCTTATGTCGACCTTTTGGAGGTTGGTTAGTTCATTGGTTGGTTGGTTGGTTGGTTGGTTGGCTGGTTGGTTGGTTGGTTGTTTGAGGGAGGGAGGGGGGAGGTTTTCAAAAAACCTCCCCCATAGCGCAGCAATGGGACAGCCCGCCCCAGCCCCGCCCGCGCTTGACGGCTGGCGCCCCTCGCGGCCGCAGGAGGTTGACCCCGCAGTCGCGCGCCACCTCGCCGCCATCGGCCTGCCGCCCCTCGACCTCGCCTTCCCTTGGTGAGCCGTTCGCCAGATCCCTGCGTCCGCACATCTGCACCCTTAAGACAACCCCTTCGCACCCGAAACCGCACCGCCCCCGCTGCCGCCGGCCGCCCCCCGGACCCCGTCTGCCCTCCCGCGCAGGCTGTTCACCGCGTTCGCCTCGCACCTGCAGCCGTCAGAGGTGCTGCTGCTGTGGGACCGCGTCATTGGCTTCGACTCGCTGCTGCCCCTCGCCCTGCTGGCCGCCGCGGTCGTCACGTTCAGGTGTGCAGCTGCCGCCTCGGCTTGCCCTGATCTGTGCGCGGCCTGTCACCGCCGCACTGCAATTGTCTGCAGCCCGCCAAGTCCGTCCCAAGGCTCCCCCCCTGCGCCCCGGCCGTGCGCGGGGCGCGCCAAAACGGAGCTTTCCCACATACCCGCCCACCCCAGGCGCGACCTGATCCTCGCCGCCGCGGGGCCCGACGAGCTGCTGGACGCCCTGGACGACCTCTCCGCGCTGCGCGTGGTGCCGCTCATGCAGGCGCTGCTGTTCGACGTTTGACCGGCGTTTGACCGCGTTTGACCGGCGCTTGGCCGAATTTGTGGGCCGCCCCGGTCTGATTATGCGGTCTGATTATGCAGCCAGACGATGAGATTGTAGCAAATTTACCAAAAGCGGTGGTTTGAAAGCAGGAGGGTGCCTCACAAAGGCAGAAAAACGGGGTGCGTTCTGTGCAGAGGGTGCAAGCGCGTCCGAAGATTGAGTTGGGGTTCCGGTGCCGGCTGTTGCTGCTATCTAAAGCGAAGGCGTCCAGTAGAGCTACTGGCGAGGCGGCTGCTTCTGGCCCTGCGGCTGCGACGGCGGCGCGCTGCCGCCGCCCGAAGACGACCCGCCCTGCCGCGGCGCCAGGCCGCTGCGGCCAGGCGGCGGCCGGCCGCCGCCGCTGCTGCCGCCGCCGCCCTCGCCGCGCGCTGCGTCTGCCAGCGCGCCGCCGCTGCCGCCGCCGCCGCGCCGCATCGCCGTGGTCAGCCCGCCGCGACCGGGCGGCGCGGGCCCTCCGCCGCCGCCGCGCCGGAACTGCGGCGCGCCCTGCGCCCCCCCGCCGCCGCCACCCGCCGGCGACTGCGCCCCAGGCCTCGCCGCCGCGCCCGCGCCCGCGCCCGCGCCGGCCGGCGCGCCCGGCAGCAGCGCGCCGCCGCCGCGCGGCATGCCCCGGCCCGCCGCCGCGGCGCGCCCGCCGCCGCCGCCGCCGCCGCCGCCGCCGCCGCCCGCCGTCGACAGCGACGCCGACGACGCCGACGGCGACGCGCCCGCGCTGTCGTACCCGTCGCCGCTGACGTAGCCCCCCAGAGCTCCGCCGCCGCCGTACGAGCTGGCGCCCACCCCCGAGTAGCTGCCGTACACGCTGCCGCCCTCGGCGCTCGTCGCCGAGGGGCTGCCGCCGTCCTCCGCCGCCTCGGACAGGAACGGCGGCAGCGAGCCGCCCATCGACGACGGGAAGAGCGCGCCCGGCCCGAGGCGCATTGAGCGGGCGAACACGAAGTCCGAATCGCTGCCCGGCGAGGACCTGGCCTGGTCGCGGCGCGGCGCGGGGATGCCGTGCCCTGGCGCGCCCGCGGCGGCGATCGGGACGGTCACCGCCGCCGGCGCCGCGCCCCGCCCGCCGCCGGGCGCGAGCAGCGGCGCCGACAGCCCGCCGTCGCCGGCCTCCTCGTCAACGCCGCGGCGGCGCCCGTGGCCGCCGCGGCGGCGCGCCTCGAGCAGCGCGCCGGCGTCGGCGTCGGCGCCCATCGGGAGGCAGCTCTTGAGGAGCTCATTGTAAAGGCCGGACCCGCAGATGAGGACCACAAAGCCCAGGATCTGCAGCGCGTGGAAGCGCTCCCACCCGAGGCGGATGCAGGCCAGCCAGATGAAGAGCGTGCGGCAGGCGTCGATGGTGGCGCGCGCGGCGCCGCTGAGGCGCTTGGTGACGGAGATGCCTGCGGTGCGCGCGTGGGTGGGTGTTGGTTGGTTGGTGGGTGGGTGGGTAGGTGGGGTTTCGATGGCAGGTGGGTGTGAGAGTGGCGGCGCGAGGCGGCGCCGGCCACCAACGAGCGCTGCTCAATCAATCGCCTGAGGCCGCCCGCCCGACACCGCCAAAACCGCCCGAGAGTGCAGCCCCCACACCCCAGACCCCACCCCACCCCACCGCCGCCGCCGCGCGCGCGAGCGCTCACCGAAAAAGTTGAAGCAGGCGATCGACAGCACCCCCACCGCCACGGCTGCCGCCAGCGGCCCGTGGGCAGCAATCTCCCTCGCCGCCGCCGCTGCGTCGTCGACCGGCCGCCCGTCGCCGCCGCGCAGCGCGGTGACGACCGGCAGCGCCAGCGCGCACAGCGTGAGGCCCCAGACGCCCTCGATGCCGACGGCCAGCAGCGCGGGAACCTTGTACTTGACCAGGAACTTCTCCTCCAATATGAACTGCAGCGCGTTGAACGCCTGCGCGCCGACGACGAGGAGGTCGCCGAACAGCGGCGCGGCCGCCGCGCCCGCGCCGGGCTCGCCGCCGAGCGCGACGCCCAGCGCGCGCAGCGCGGCGCCGAGCGCGCCGTCGGCGCCGGCGTCGGCGTCCCTTTGGCTGTAGATGATGGAGCTCGCCCCCACCAGCGCGGCGCCGGCGGTTATGAGCACCATGCCCAGCCAGTGGTGGGAGAACAGGCGGCGGCGGAGGATGAGGACGGTGAAGGCGCCGGCGAAGAGCACCAGCGTGCCGCGCAGCATCTGGTAGACGCTCGCATAGCTGCGCGGGGTGTGGTCGTTTGGGCGCGCGTGTGTGGGGGTTTAGTCATTTGTGCGCGTGTGTGTGAGCGCGTGGGCACTGGGCAGGTAAGGTGGGTGTGCGCAGGCGTGCATGCGTGCCAGTGCCCCACACCGTCGTGCGCGCGTGGCAGTGCCCCATACTGTCATCTCGCCCCCAATCGAGTCAAAATAAGGTTTGACAAAAGGTTCGGAAGGTTCCAAAGCGGCCGCTCACGTGAAGAACAGCCCCACGTTCATGAGCGTCGTGCCGCACGCGTCGCACAGCGCCGGCAGCGCAAACGCCATGATGCGCGCGGTGCGGCGGGCGCGCTTCTCGGCGTGCGGCACGGGGGTGTATTCGGGGTCGCGCCGCTTGGCCCTGGGCGCGCGGTTGGCGGGGATTGGCGGTTTGGTTCGAGCTGCCGCCGGCCACGCGGATAGGGAGGGGGGTGACGTCTGACTTTCTCTCCCCTTCCTGTCTCCCTCCCTCTTCTCTCTCTGCTCTCTTTCCTCCTGTCTGTCTCTCCGCCTACACATACACAAACCCGACCCCCCCCTCTCACCTCTGCCGCCTGTACCGCAGCACAAAGTAGGGCACGAAGCAGAGGCACTCCCCCAGGAACATGAACGCGCTCTGCACCAGAGGGTGCTTGAACGTCACCGCGGTGCCGTCCTCCAGGCGGCCCACAACCACCATGTCCTGCCGGTTGAGTCATTTGGGATGTGTAAGCTTCGGGTCGCGCGGGGGGCTGGGATTAGGCGGGCGAGCCGTGCGGGGCTGACAGACTGCGGGGCGGGCAAAAGCACCTCTGCCGCCCGCGCACAGCGCGGCCGGCAAGCCCTCGCCGCCGCTGCCGTTTTGGATCAGCAAGTGCAAAGACGGCCAGTGCGCCGGACCTGGTATTTAGTGGTGATGGTGTTGATCGTGCCGAAAAAGAGCATGCCCACGGCCAGGAACGCCACGCGCGTCTGCATGGCTGCTCACTCGCGCCGCACGGCGGCGGCGGGCGGCGCGCGGCTGGCCGGTCCGGCCCTGCGGGCGCGAAAGGGGGGAGCGCGAGCCGCGGGTTCTGCGGCGGGAAAGCGGCTCGAAGCCCAGCGCGATGAGCCCAGCGCGGATGAGGCCACGCGCGCGGCGCCGCGCCAGCGCTGCGCGCGCGGGCATGTGCACGCCGGCGGCGCTGCGGTTCGCCTGCTCGCCCAGCCTGCCACGGGCATGGGCCACGGGCATGGGCCAGGCCCACGCGAGCGGCTCACGCGCCTGCCGGATAGAGGGGCCGCAGGGCCGCGCTTCCACGCGCCTGCGAGCTGATCGCGTGTCAATCCGCGAAGTCGATAAAGCGTTTTTGATGTTTGCGAGGGGCGTCGGGCAGGTTAACCGCGCAGCCGCGCGCAGCGACTGGCCGCCCCGCTGCTCCCCCAGCTGGCCCGTGGGTCCACCCGCCGCCGTCCACCCTCCCGCCCTCGCTCCCTCTCTGTCTCCCCCTGCCTTCCCATGAGTTTTTTTGGAACGTCCTCACTACACGGCAGTACTGGCGCCGCGCGCAGCACGGCGCGGCAATCAATAAAGGCAAAACGGTGGCTTGCAGGCTCCACGCGGAACTGGAGAGGCGCCGCATGCGCCCGCATGCGCCGCGCAAACCGACTGCGCGTCACGTCCCCAGGCTCAAGCAGTTTGGTCACGAGCGCCGGCGCCGCTCATAGGGGGCCGGGGCGGAGGTTGTAAATGGTGGGGTCGGACAGGGGCAATCGTAAAGGCAGAAAACCAACATTGCTGCGATAACTCGCCCCCTAATGGATCAAGATTGGAGCAGAGCCCGCGTCTGCAAGCTTTTGTCAGGGGGGGAAACACGTGAAAAGTTCTCCACGGAGGCGTGCTGATGGAGGCCGGCCGAGAGTCCACAGCAGTCGGTGGGTGAAGGAGGCGCCCCGCGCGCGCCGTCTCGGCCCGCGCGCCGCAAAGGCGCTCAGCGTCGCGCCTCCGCCGGCGCCCAATCAAACGTCGCCGCCGCGCTCCTGGCCGACGCCCCACGCCCACCGCTGGTCGCGCTCCGGCGACAGCAGCGCGCCCGCCTCGAGCGCCTCGCCGCCATCCGCCCTGCCCCCGCCGCCGCGCGGCCACTGCGCGACGGCGCCGGCGCCGCGCTTGGCGCCAAAGCCGCCCGGGCCGGCCAATTCGAGCTCGACGACCGCCCCGCCGTCGCCGTCGCCGCCGCCGCCGCCGCCCCCAAACCCGTCCTCCTCCTCGTCCCACGCCGCAACAGCCTCCCACCCGCCGGCCGCGCCGCCGCCGCCGCCGCCGCGGCCGCGCGCCGTCGCCAGCGCGTCCGCGGGCGTCGCCCAGCGCGCGGCGAGCAGGCCGCGCGCGTGGGCGCATGACAGGACCAGGAAGAATGCCAGGAACGCGGCGGCGATGACTAAGATGTGGAGGACGTAGACAGCTGGCACCATGTGCTTGGCGGCGTGGTCGTCGATGGGCCACGCGGGCAGGCCTTTAGGGTGGGGGTTGGGGTTGGGGGTGAGCACTGGGGGGTGGGCGCTGGGTGGGTGGGTGGCAGGGAGGGAGGCCCTGGACCGGGCACAGCGGCCGCCAACGCAGCACAGCACAGCAGCGGAGCGGAAACAGAAGTAGCAGGGCGAAGACTGGGTGACACAAGGGGCACGCGTGGGCACTGGGCACGCCAAAAGCTTTGCTGGCTGGCGGCCTATCAATGCTGTTTGGCGGCCCCACCTAGGAACAGGATCCTCCCGATCTCCACAAACCAAGACCCCACGAGCAGCAGCAGCAGCGGCCGCGCCGCGGCAAGCGGGAAGGACCGCGGCAGCAGCGCCTCGGCCGCGGCGGTGGCGGTGACGGCGGCCATCGATAGCATGAGCAGGAAGTGGACCTGGGTGGTTGGGCGGTTGGGTGGGCGGTTGGTTGGGCGGTTGGGTGGGTTGTTGGCGTTTCCAATGAGTGGTTGGATGCGTGATTGGGCGCATTGCGCTCGAGCTCTGCAAAAAAGGCCACAAAAGCCTGAAAGGCACCTTAAAAACGGCAAACAAGTAAGCAAGCAACAACCGACCTCTTGGTCCATTGGGTGGTGCTTGCCGTGAAGGCCCATCATCAAAGTTGCGCACAGGAACCCAAGCACAAGACCAGCCTGTTTCGTCGGGGTTTAGGATTGCGTTTTTGCGGGGTTGGGCGCCCGGCCGCGCGTGTGTGCTGCTACGCAGGGTTCTGCGCGCAGCGGCGCAACAGACGTTCGCACCGCCGCCGCCATGTGCGCGCGGGCGCACCTGCTCGGTTCCCGCTGGCAGCTCCCAGCGCAGCGCGGCCAGGTCAACGAATCCGGAGAGCGCGAGGACGCCGTACATGAGGGCGTCTGCGTTGTTTTGTTTGTTTGTTTGTTTGTTTGTTTGTTTGTTTGTTTGTTTGTTTGTTTGTTTGTTTGTTTGTTTGTTTGTTTGTGTGTTTGCTTGTTTGTTTGCGCGTGCACGCGCATTCGCGCACGGCACGTATGCACTCAAGCGTGGCGTGTACAGCCGTCGCAGGATCCCCCACCCTCCCGCAATCATTGAAGGTTCCCGCAAGCACCCACGCTGCCAGTTGTTCATGTGAGTGATCTCGAAGCGGCCGTCGGGGGTGTAGAGCGGCCTGTTTGGTCGAATTTTGCGGCGAGTCGGCGCGGGCGCGGTCAACGGCAGCATGCAGTTTTGAACCGCCCCCCCAAACTGGCTCAGGGCCGGCGCTGCCTCTTCCGCAACACACACGCTGCGCTGCGCTGGCAATGGGCCTGCTTGCGGCAGCCGCCCACGGTCGCGCAGCAGGCGCCAGCTGCCTGGGGCCGCGCGCACCAGCAGGGCGCCCATCTGTAGGCCTCCGGCACGTTGCACGCCGCCGAAAACCGCAGCTCAACGCACGCGGCCGCCACCCCCATGAACGCCTTGAACGCGGGCTCGAGGCAGCGGCCGGGGCCGGCGGCCATAGGGTACCAGGGGAGGCCGCTGAACGGCGGCGGCTGCGGGCCCGCGCCCTTGCCGCTGCGCGCCGCCGCGCCGGCGCGTTTGCGGGCGCCGTTGCCGCCGTAGCTGCTGCTGTTGAGGTACTTCACGACCACGGCGTAGCACACGTAGATGCCCCAGGTCATGAAGACACCACCTGGGCGAGTGGTGAGTTTTGGGCTCGAATGACGAAACCGAGCGGGGCGCAGCACGTGCACGCCGCTGCGCGGATCGCGCAGCCGGCCCCTGCCACCGGCTGGGTTTTGGATTGTGTGCTGCCGGTCCGCGTGCCGGCTTGCAGCAGGGGCGGTGGTGAGGTGCCAGGGCCCGCCTGTCCGCGGCACGCGTTTGCGCGCGCGCGCGCCGTCGCGCCGTCAACCGCGCACCCGCCAGGGCGTGCCCCACGTATGAGCCCGCCAGCGCCGGCGCCGATCCGCTATCGCTGGTCGCATTGTGCGAAGACGGCCCCGGAGGGGCGGGGCCCATCCCGGGCATGCTGCCGACCAGATGAGATCGCGCAGGACCGCTCCAACGAGTAATTGCACCCCCAGAAATCGTTCCGTTGCTCTCCAAGGTCGCTGGCGCTCGTTCAAGTCATGCGCCGGCGGCGGGGCACTGCAACCGACTTCAACCGGCCCGGCCTGGGCCCGGCCAACCTGCGGCCTCCTGTAATTCCGTTACCGGGCTATTCGGCGGTCCCGCGCGGCCCGCGAAGAAAGACAGTGCACGCAAAGGGAAGAAGCAGCGCGCGCGCGGCGAGGCGCCGCGCGCGAAGCGCGCGGGAGCGAGCCGGCAAAGGAAGAAGCGGGCGCCCCGCGCCGCCCGGGCCAGCCCTCTACACGACCTTCATCCCGCGCTGCCGCAGCTGCCGCACGTTGAAGAACATCAGCGCGCCCATGGCCAGCCCTGTGCCCGCCAGGTAGCGCACCGCCTCGACCTCGGTCGCGAGCATCGACAGCGCGGCCAGCGGGCACAGCGCGCCCAGCGCGGCCAGCGGGCGCGGCTTCTGGTGCCACGCGTGGTGCAGGAACAGGAGGTGCAGGGGCAGCGCGAGGAGCAGCAGCCCGAGGTTCAGCGCCGCAAAGCCGATCTCCCCGAGCCGCGCGCCCCATGCGACGGACTGCCATGCGCCCGCGCATGCGAGGTAAATCGACACCGCCGCCACCGGCGGGACGTACCGCTGCTCCTCCCCCAGGTGCCGCAGCAGTACGGGGTCCTGACTAAGCAGCAGCAGCAG
>BDRX01000048.1:56692-263226 GCA_003203535.1 Raphidocelis subcapitata | reverse complement strand
AGATTCCTGTAATGAGGCCAGGGGCAGCGCGAGGAGCAGCAGCCCGAGGTTCAGCGCCGCAAAGCCGATCTCCCCGAGCCGCGCGCCCCATGCGACATACTGCCATGCGCCCGCGCATGCGAGGTAAATCGACACCGCCGCCACCGGCGGGACGTACCGCTGCTCCTCCCCCAGGTGCCGCAGCAGTACGGGGTCCTGACTAAGCAGCAGCAGCAGCGGCGCGAGCAGCAGCACCGCCTCGGACTCGCCGCCCGTCACGTGGGCGTTGACTAAGAGGCCGCCCGCCAGCGCGAGCACCGCGGCGGCGTTGCACGCCGTCGGCGCCCAGCCCAGGCCGTCCCGCTGGAGCCGCCGCAGCGCGAGGCCGGCGGCGCCGGGCAGGTTTGCCCTCCCGCCCAGCGAGGAAAGCACCGCCGAGGGCACCGCGCCGCAGAAAAAGTCCCCGCCGGCCCCGCCGCCGTACGGCACCGGCCGCCGCGCCGCCGCTGCCGCGCCGCCGCCGCCGCCGCCGTCGCTGCCGCCGTCGCGCGCGCGCAGCGCGGCGGCGATCCTCAGCTTTAGGCTGAAGGCGAGGAGGGCGGCCTGGGCCGAAAAGATGCCCAGCAGCAGGGCGCGCGCCGCTGCGCGCCGCTCGGCCTCGATGCCGACTGCAGAGTCGGGGTATAGCCGCCGGAACCTGCGGCGGCGCGTTGCCAAAGGGTTTGGTGTGAGCGCGGCGACGGGGCGTTGTGTGGTCTGGGCTTTTGCACGGCGCGCAAGTGGAAGAGGGAGGGTCAGAAACGGGCCGCCGCTGGCCGAGGCGCGGCAGCGGAGGCCGGAGCGCCCGCGCCGTGAGGCCCGTCCCGGCAGGCTCACCGCTCCGCGTCCGGCAGGGGCGGCGCGCCCTGCATCGCCAGCGTAAAGCCGCAGGCGCCCGCCCAGCCCAGCCCCAGCAGCGGCAGCCAAACGACTGAGCCGAGGACCGGGTTTTGCAGCAGCGTGATGAAGCACACCACAGCCACGGTGGTCCCGAGCACGAGAGTCTGCGGGCGGAGCGTCGTGGAGGGGGCCAGGTCGCGGTTTTGGGTGGCTTTGGGGTGGTTTGGGGTGTTGTGGGGTGTTTTTGGGCAGTTTTTGGCGGTTTTGGGTGGTTTTGGGCACGTCAGCGCACCAGCCCCTCCGTCAAAACAGCAAAAGCAGCCCTGCAGCAAGGGCCTGCGGAGCGGCTCCACACGCAAGGGGGCGCCAGCCGGGGCGCCAGCCAAGGCGCCAGCCGGGGCGCCAGCCGGGGCGCCAGCCGGGGCGCAGCCCCCGGCGCCGCGCGCGCGCGCGCGCACCTGCAGCAGCTCCTGCCCCGGCACCGCCTCGAGCGCCAAAAAGTAGCCGACCAGCACCCCCACGCCCGCGCCCATCGCCAGCCGCACCGGCGCCGCGCGCCCGCCGGGCGCGGCGCCGGAGGCGCTGACCATCCCGAGGCCGACGGCGGCGACCAGCAGCCAGCGCGTCCAGTGCTCCCGCCGCCCCAGGCCGCTGCCCCACACCGCGGCGTCCTCCGCCTCGTGCATGGGCACGTGCCGCGCGTCCCACAGCCGCGGGCACAGCGCGAACGGGAGCTGCGGGCAGGACGCGCCGCCGGCGCGGGGGAGGGGCGGCTGCAGCAGCGCGAGGGCGATGCCCAGCAGTCCAAGGCCGGCCCACAACCGGAAAACAGACTGAAGGGGGGGGAGGATTGGGTGGGAGGGTGTTTGCATGGGAGGGTGCGGCAAACTCATCAATCTGCAATACAGTTGAAGGTGGCTGGCAGACAGGGCTGTCTGTCCCTCCGGTGTGCAGCAGGTGAGGCCGCCGCCAACGCCGCCGCCGCGCGCATGCAAGCTCCCCGCCTACAACAGAGCAGAGCAAAACCACGCAGGCGCGCCCCACCTGGCTGTGCGAGTAGAAACGCGTCACCAGCGGCGCCAGCGCCAGCGCCCACGCCGCGAGCAGCGACCCGAGCAGCACCCCCTCGCTCGGCCGCCCCATCGCGGCCCACTGCACCACGTCAAACACCGCGAACCGCGCGAGCGCGACCGCCGCCGTCGTCGCCGCGGCGTAGCCGAGGCCCTGCCACGGCTGCAGCCGCGGCCGCCGCTTGCAAACCGGTCAATAAATCCGACCGGTTTAAAGTTCTTGCGTTTTATATGTTAACCCCATATGGCCTCGTTCATCTCGCGCGCGGCCTGCGGGAGCGGCGCAGGAGGGGCGGCAAGGTGCGCATTGAGGGCGGGGGGGTGCGCGGTTGGCGGCGACAGGGGGAGAGGGTGGCGCGCGTGCGAGCGCGCAAACTCGGAGAGGCCCGCCCCAGCCACGGCGCACCATCTTCTGCTTGGTGTGCTCGGTGATCATGCCGCGCGAGACGGTGGGCGCCTCCACCTCCCGCGTGGCCTGCGCGACGACGTCCCGCACCGTGCACGAACTGCCGGCCTGGGGGCGTGGCGTGCGCACACAGTTGCGCGCCGTGCGGCGGTTGGGAGGGTAATCATGGGTCCACAGCCTTGCGCTGCACAACCCAACTGGCAGCAAGGCAACTTGCGCCCCTTGACACACCGCCCCGCGAAACCCCCGAAACCCCAACCCTCACCAGGTGGTCCACAGAGGCGCGCAGGTTGATGGCCTCCCCTGGCGGCTGGGCAGGCACGGCGCGGTCCCCGGGGTCGCCGCGCGCGGGGAAGCAGGCGCCGCCGTCCAGGTGGTCCACCTTGGCACGGCACGCGCCGCGCGCACCCGCCGCCGACGCGGCGGCCGCGCCGTCGCCGCCGCCGCGGGCCGCGCTGCCGTCGCTGCCCGGCAGGGGGTGGCACGCCGCTCCAGCCAGGTGGCCGGCGGTGGAGGGCGTCTGTGCCGCGAGCTTCAGGCCCTTGGCGCGCTGCGGCTGCGGCACGCCCACCTCCCCGAGGTGCGTGATGGGGTTGTACTTGCGCGCGCCCGCGGCGGCAGCGGGTATCGCGCCCGACGACGCCATGCCGCCGGTCGGGGCAGTTCAGTGGTGCTTGAGGGCGGGAGTGGCGGTCTGTGGACCACAAGCGGGGGAAAACCGCAAACAGGGGGAAACAGCGACGCCTCGCCCGGCTCCTCGCTGGCGCGCGCCCTGCGCCGGCGCGGTGCCGGCGAGGGGCAAGTCGCGCTGGTACTACTCAAACCGACTTTACAAGCACAACTTTGTATGCACACGGCTGTACAGGCTGAACACTGCGCGCGTGGCGCGGCTGCGCGGAGTTTTCACGGCTGCGGCTCCCGCCCTCTCGCCTTCCCCAGCGTTCGCAGGCGCCTGCTCGGGGCTGACATCGATCTTCTTCAAGCTGTAGACACGGTGGCATTGGGTCGAGCCGGACGCTCCAGGCGCGCGGCAGGCGTCGACTGCGTTTGACTCGGTCGCACCTGCGCGCGTGTGCGCTGCGGATCGCCTTGAGCCTGCACACAGCACAGCATGACCCCTGTGGATGCTGCCGCTGCTGATGACGGCATCAACAGCGGCGGCGGCAGCGGCGGCGGCAGCGGCGGCGGCGGCAGCAGCGGCGGCGGCAGCAGTCACGTCGTGCACAGCGCAGGAGCCATGCCCAACGCTGCACAGCACCCTGCAGCACAGCCAGCGTTTGCGCCGCACCTCTGCCTCGGCGACGTCGCTACCTACCGCCGCGCGGAGGCCGCGGCGCGCGTGCAGCCGCCCGCAGAGGCCGCGGACGCGGTGTGGCTGCGCGCGGTGGACCCCGCGTCGGTGCCGCAGGAAGTTTGGGATGCGGCGCAGCTGCTGCCGGACGCGCGCGGCGCGCCCCTGGTGCGCTACTGGCTGGAGCTCCAGCGGGACAGGTGCGCGCCAGACGGGGGCCGAGGTTGCGTACAGCGTGCGCGGGGTGCTTGTGGGGGCCCCTGGGTAGGCAAGTGGGTTGTACTGGGTATTTGCTTGTTGCGTACAACCAACGCGCTGACTTGTGAGAACGCACGCACGCACGCACGCACACGCGCACACGCGCTCACACGCCACCGGCCGGCAGGGATCGCATCTTGCGGACGCTGGCGCTGGCGCAGACGCGGCGGACAGTGCAGCCAGGGCGGCTGGTCGACAGTGGCAGCCCGCATGGCATGTTCACGCTGCTGTCAAAGCGCACTGTGCAGGATAACCTGGAGGAGGTGGGGGGTTGGGGGCTCAACACGCCAAGGGACGTATGCAATTCGCCGCTGTTTTGCGCGTGCGCGTTGAATCGGCACCCACCCGCTGCAGCCCGACTGCTGCGGCCTGCCTCGCCGCGCAGGGGCACGATGCGCGCGTGATGGCGCGCTGGGAGGCACAGCAGGCAGAGTGGGATGCGCTCACGCAGCGGCTGGCAGCGGCGGCGCAAAAAGCCCCGGACGAGACGACGCTAAAGAGGGGTGAGCCAAACTGCAGCTGGTCAAGCTGCGGAGGTTGCGTGGTTGAGCCCGACAGATTACAAGCTCACTTGCCCCCCATCCCTGCTTGTTTCGGCCCTAACCCCCACGCTCCCCCGTGTACCCCAATCCCCCCCCCCAGCGGCGTCATGGCGGCGCAGGCAGGAGCTGCTGCTGGCGCTGGAGCTCACCGCGCCGCAGCGCGGCGGGGACTCGAGTGCCTGGGCCATGGAACTGCGCAACGCCCACGAGCGCTACGTGCAGGTGGGGGGGAGTGGGGACGCTAAGAACATGCAGCCAGCTGTTTTTGATCACTGCTTGCATGCAGAGGCCAAACAGCATCAGCCGTGTTTGAAATTGCCATTGCTTTTGGCTTAGCATGCTCCCCCGGCCCTACCCCCCCCCCCCCCCCCGCAGCTCGGGAGCATCTTCTCCGGCCTCTTCCTGCAGGTCAAGTCAACCAGCCCCACCGTGCGCCCGATGGTCACCGTGCGCTCCCCCAATTGGCGGGCAACGGCCGCAGCCCCGCCCAGCGGCGCAACCACTGCTGGCGGCGCGGGCGCGGGGCGGCGCCGCCCCCGCGGGCAGCGGCAGTGGGAGGACTCCCCCTACCTCGCCGCGCGCCTCGCATCGGCGGAGCGCCAGCTGCGGGTGAGCTCGAACAAGGGCGCGCGCCAAACGGCGCCAGGCGCGCCGCAACCTCGCCGCAGACTCTGCGAGCAAGCACAACCCCGCCACCCCCCTCAGAACCCCTCGCAGGCCCTCCAACCCCACGCGCCGCAAGCAGAGGCGCTCGCGCTCCGCGGCGCCAGCGCCGAGGCGCCCGCGTGGGCCGAGTGCGCGGGCCCCGTGTGCCTGGAGGACGTTGAGGAGCTGCTGAGGGCGCGGCAGCCGCGGCTGTACGAAGAATACGCGGTGCGGGGGGGAGGGGAGGGGGGAGGGGGGGAGAGGGGGAAGAGAGGGGTCGGGGTTGTGGGAGGGGGGAGAGCCGGCGAAGGGAGAGGGGGGGAGCCTCAGTGACGCGCTCACTGCCGCATACCCCTCGAACAACCTGCTGCGCAGGCTGCCAAGCAGCAGGCCCAGCGTGCTGCTGCGGAGCAGGCCGAGGCGGAGGCGCAGCGCACCGCACGCGCCGCCGCCCGCACCGCCGCAGCGCTCGGCGAGGACCGGCCTGGGCCCAGGCTCGCGCTGAGCAGCGAGCGGGTGGTGGCGACGGGAGTGGCGGGGGAGGAGCCCGCCAGCGCGGCAGTGACGGCCGCCAACACCGGCAGCGCGGCGCTGTACTACCGCTGGCGGCGCGCGGCACCCGCGGGGCTCGAGGGCGGCTGCGGCGCGCGCGCCAGCGATGACCAGCCCGACGAGCCACCAGCAGACGCCTCTGACGAGGGCGGCGAAGGGGAGCGGGACGAGGAGGGTGAAGCAGCAGCAGCATTCGGCGACGGCGATGACGCCGAGCCGCCAGAGGGCCAGGGGCGCAGCCGCTGTGAGGCGGTGGCCGCCGAGCCGCCGCTGTTTTGCCTCGCCGACCGCGCGGGCGGCCTCCTGCCTGGCGAAGCGCGCGAGTTTGTCTTCTTGTTTGCGTCGCCCTCCGCCGGCGTCTTCACTGAGACCTGGGAGCTGGAGACGACGCCGCCGCTGCCGGGGCTGCGGCGCCGCGCAAGCAGCAGCGGTCTGCCTCAGGTGGGCACTACAGGCCCCCGCTGCATGGCGCCTGCGTGCAACTCTTGCGTCGCGCCTGCGCAGGCCCCATTTGCGCTTGCGGCTTGCAACTGCATCCATCACACCCCGCGCGCAGGTGGTGCTGCGCGGCATTGCGGTGCCCCAGGAGCTGGGGCAGGCGGAGGTGGCGCGGCTGCGGCTGGAGGCGGGACTGCAGCGGCGCGAGCGCGACCGGCAGGTGAGGGGCGCTGGGCCCCATCCACTGCTTGGAAAGCACACCAGGCAGGCTTGGGCAGCGCACGCTTCGTGTCCAACTCGGGTGGTTTGGAAACCGCTTACTCGTCACACCCCGCCACCCGCTCCCCCCAGGTTGCTGGGGCCCTTGACCGCCTGATTTCGGAGCTGCCGCTGGCGCCGCGCATCGAGCCCCCTGCCAGCGCGGCGAGCCCAATCGCGAGCAGTGATCAGCAGTTTGCCCAGGCGCGGCGCTTTGCAGACGCCAACACCGGCCGCGAGCCGCCCGTCTACTACAGCCCCGCATCCTGGGCGCGCCTGGAGGGCGTTTACCGCGCGGCGCTCGAGGCGCTGGGGGGGCCGCAGGCGCAGGCGGAGCTCCCGCCCAAGCCGGGATCCAAGGGCGGCGGCGCCAAGCGGCGCGAGCCCGAGGCTGCTGAGCTGCTGCTGGCCAGCTCCCCCCAGGTGTGGGACGGATCCCTGGCGATCATCGCTTCCCTGGTGCGCGGCATCGACGGCCTGGGGGCAGCCGCAGCAGCGGCAGCCGCTGGCACTGCCGCTGGGCCGGCGCCGACAGCAGCTGGCGGGGCGAGCGGCGGCGCGGGGCCCGCGGCTGCCTTGGCATCGCCCGCACCCGGTTCGGGCGCGCGGTCATCCACGCTGGCGGCGTCAGGGGCGGAGCGCGGGCCCTCGCCGCTGCCTGGCGCCGCACCCCGCACCTCCATGGCTGCCGCCGGCACAGGCGGCGGCGGCGCGACCGCCGCGGCAGCTGCAGCTGCCGCCGCTGCGGCCGCTGCAGCGGCTACCGCGGCCAGCGCCGCCGCCCTGCGTCAGGCCGCGGCGGTGCTGTTGGTGCGCTTCGAGGCATCATCGGGTGCGGCGGCTGTGCCCGACTGCCAGCGGCGCCTGGTGGAGGCGGCGGTGAGGGATCAGGTGGTGGAGCTGGCAGGCGGCCTGCCGGGTGTCATCGCCGATGCGCGCCACGCCGCCGCAGCTGCAGCAGTGGGCGGGGCACAGCTCTACGGTCGGCATGCAGGCGGAAGGCACGCGGGGGCCAGCAGCACTGCCGACGCCGCTGCTGCCGCTGCTGCGGCGGCTGTGTCGGCCGCCGTGTCGGCCGCCGTGTCCCGCTCCGCCAGCAGCATCGAGCGGGGCATTGAGCAGCGGCGCGCCGCCGTCGCGTCGCTGGTGGACAAGCGCTCCAGCGCGGCGCGCGCCGACCTGGCGGCCGCACTGGAGCAACCGCAGCAGGCCGCGGCGGGGGACGCCGAGGCAGCGGCCTGGCGGGTGCACGCGGCGGAGCGCGCGCGGGCGTGGCTGCAGCTGTAAAGCTGCCTAAAAACCAGTACCTGCGGCGGGCGTCGGCTGAGCGTGTGCCCTGGTGCTGTCCCTGAGTTGCATCGCACATTGGCGCCATGGCACGATTTTGCGCCAAAAACCTCGTCCACGCGCGCACAGGCACCGGCGGCACCAACCCCGCCCAGCGGCGCGCCGCGGCACCGGCCACATCGAATGCGCCCTCGGCGACCATTTTCATAATACGCTCATCATTGATCGTTGACACGGTAACGGCGCAGGCGCGCGAGCAGCAGCAGATCATCGCAGTTGGGACGCGTGCAGCTCGCAAACGTTTGTGCAGACCGCCCGGCCGAAGCAGCGGCGGGTCCCAGGAGCCGCTGCCACCATGCAGCGGCATGCCGCAGGCAGCGCGGTGGGCGGCGGGGCGGGCCGCAGCGCAGCGGTGATGCCGCGCTGTTCCGCACGCGGCGTCCGCAGCAACAACGGCAGCACCTGCGGCAGCATCAGCAGCGGCATGCGGCACGCTCCGCCCCTGCGGCAACACCTACCGCCGGGCCTGCTGCTGGCCAGCCCTCGGCGGCGGGTGCGGTGCGCCGACGCCGCAGCAGCGGCGAGCGTGCCGCTCCCCGAGGACGGCGGCGGCGGCGCGGGCGGCACGCCAGGCGCCGCGCCAGGCGGCGGCAGCGGCGGAGTTGGGGGCGGCCGGCGCTCGCCTGTGCCTGGGGCCCTGGGCGGCGGCAAGAGTGGCAAGGGCGGCAGCGAAGCGATGGGTGAGGCGCAGCGCGCGTGGCGCGTGCAGGGCAGGGGTACATGATTGCGCCCGCAGCAGTGCACCTGCACCACTGGGGACCGCGCCGCCGTCTGACCCTACCCCCTTTCCCCGCCCGGTCGCAGCCACCGTGGACCTGCTGGAGGCGGTGTCGGGGTCCACCGCGCTGTCCTACCTGGACCGCTTCAAGGCGCCGCGCTGGCTGTTCCGCACCGTGGCCTGCCTGGTGCTGGGAGGCCAGGTCATGGCCCGAATGTTCAAGGGTGAGGGCGCTGGCTCGCGTGGCCGCAGCCGCGGCTGAGTGGCCTGCCTGCACACGCGCGCCGCTCAACGCCCAGGGCTGGACCTTTGGCCACGCAGGTGCCATGCAAGGCCTACTCACCCGCCCCCGCCTCACACCCAACCCTGCGCGCACATGCACACACCGTCCCTGCACAGGCAAGATCCACCTTCGCAACACGCGCGACCAACTGCAGCTGGTGGGGCCCAAGTCGCTGGGAGTGGCGCTGCTGACGGCCGGCTTTGTCGGCATGGTGTTCACGATCCAGGTGCGGCGGCGTGGGTCTGCTGCACCCCTGTGCGAACACGCGCATGCGTGCACACATCAATTGGCGCAAACAGCTGCAGGTGCAAGCACCCCTCCCCCCCCCCCCCCCGGGTCGTCTCCCACCACCGCAGTTTGTGCGCGAGTTTGCCAAGCTGGGCCTCACGCGCAGCGTCGGCGGCGTCCTGGCGCTGGCGCTGGCGCGCGAGCTGACGCCGGTGGTCACCTCCATCATCCTGGCGGGGCGCGTCGGCAGCGCATTCGCGGCTGAGCTCGGCACCATGCAGGCGCGTGCCAGCTGAGAAGAGGGGTGAAGCGACTGCGCGCGGTGCACGAGCGCCCTTGACCCTCGCTGCTGTGCGTGCACGGGTCCTGCAGCGGCAGCCAGCAGCAGCGCGCCAACCCTGCCCCCTCCCCTTGCCTCCCGCCCACAGGTTTCTGAGCAGGTTGACTCCCTGCGCGTGCTGGCCACCGACCCCGTTGACTACCTGGTCACGCCGCGCGTGCTGGCCTCTATGCTGGCGGGACCCATCCTCTGCGTGCTCTGCTTCTGCATGGGTGGGGCGCGGGGCGCGGACGCCAAGAGGCCTGGGCGCAAGCTGGGGGAGCAGCAACAAGAGCCGGAGGGTTGAAGGAAGAAAGGGGCCTTCTTGACGTCCTACCCCCTGCAAAACACGCCACTCGACCTCTCCAACCTCCCCACCTCGAACCCCCCCCCCCACCCCCAGGCATGGGTGCCAGCGTGCTGCTGGCGGACCTGGTCTACAACGTGCCCGCCAACGTCATCCTGGACAGCGCGCGCCGCGCCCTCACGGGCTACGACGTGGTGGTGTCCATGATCAAGGCGTGGACCTTCAGCACCGCCATCTCAGTGGTGGGGGGGCCGCGGCCAGGGTCCGGGAGGGGCGGGGCCATTGGCCGCAGCGCTCGCACAGACAGCAGGGCACCCGCAGCGAGCAACGCGGTGTGCGAGGCGGCCACTTTCGCCGCTGTGCAACCCAACCACCACCACCCCCACACTCAAATACACGCACAACCCGCCCCTCCCCCCCAAATCCCCGCCGCCCCGGCTCGCAGATCAGCTGTGCCTGGGGCTTCACCACCTCTGGCGGCGCCAAGGGCGTGGGTGAATCCACCACCAGCGCCGTGGTGATCTCCCTGGTCACCATCTTCGTTTTGGACTTCATTCTCAGCTACGTCTTCTTCCAGGGCCAGGGGGATGCGCTCAAGCAGCTCAAGGGGTGAGCGAGCCGCCCCCACCGCCGCCACTGCTGGCCGCCTCTCCGCCGAGGCGGCGGCCTTCCCGGCAGCGCGCGACGCATGCTCGTGTAAATCGAATCGGCGTGTGCAGTGCACTGGCTGCGTGTGTCAGTCGGAGATTGCTCTGTTCCATTGGTTTGAGCATGCCCTGGCTGCGTGTGCTGGCTCAGCCTGCGGACCGCGCCGCGGCGTCGGGCGCTGGTCTGCAGCGGCAGCTGCGCCCAGGCGTGTTTTGTAGGCGGTCCCCGCAACGCCCCGGCGGCACTTCCCTGGGGACCCAGACTTCTTCTCGCTCCCTGCGCCGCTCTTTTAGCGACCGCGGCCTCGCTGTGCATCGACCAGCGCGGTGAGCTCCAGGCGGGGCAGCGAGGGGCCCGGCGGGCCTTCCAAGCCGCGCTGCGCTCTGTAAAATTGATTACCCTGGGTCTTTTGAGGCGGCGGGTCCCGGCCACGAACGCTCTGTCGGCGAAACTCTCGCTCCCCGCGCCCCCCCGCGCCAGGCCAAGGGAGCCGACGCCGTGTTTGTGTCCGGCGCAAGCTTCGGAGTCGCGCCCGCTGCCGGCGCCCCTGCGCCGCGCCGGCGCCAACCCGCCGCCCCGTCCCCGAGCGCCGCTGCGCCGTGGCGCGCGCTCGACGCCGCGCGCCGCGCCACCATGTCGCCCGGCAGCGTGCGCATGCGCGATGCCGACGAGGACAGCCTGGCGGTGAGTGAGGAGGAGGAGGAGGCGATGAGCGGCAGCCAGGAGGAGGCGGAGGACGAGGACGGCTCTGGCGGCAGCTACGCCGCCACGGGCAGCGACAGCGACCCCGCCACCAACTCTGAGGACGCGACCAGCGAGGAGGCCGACCTGGGCGTGCTGGAGGGCGGGGAGGCCGGCGGCAGCCGCGCGCTGGGCTACCGCGTCATCGACAGCGAGAGCCTCAAGCGGCTGCAGCGCGACGCGATCAACGACGTCGCCGCCATCTGGGGCTGCACGCCGGCCATCGCCAAGACGCTGCTGATGTGCTACATGTGGGACAAGGAGCGCCTGCTGAGTGAGCGGGAGGGGGGAGGGCGCGCGGGGGGGGGGGGGGGGCGCTTGGCCTGGCAGGCTGCGGGCCCGCTTTGGTGCCGTCGCCTGTTCCCCTGTGAGCGTGCTCCGCTCTGCGCTGCGCCGCCCGCCGCCCTCCCAACCCCTGACACCCGCCCAACCACCCACCCCCCACCGCCGAAACCCCCCAGACGATCTGGGCGACAAGGGCCAGGATGCCGTGTTCCGCGCGGCGGGGCTGGTCGTGTCGGATGGCGGGGCTGAAGCCGGCAGCAGCCAGCCAGCGCCGGCAGAGGCAGCCCCCAGCAGCAGCGGCACTATCACCTGCGGCGTGTGCATGTGCGAGACGCCCGCAGCCCAGTGCTCGACCAACAGCTGCGGCCACGCGTTCTGCGACGACTGCTGGCAGGGCCACCTGTCCGTCCAGATTGGCGAGGGCAAGGCGCGCCACGTGGTGTGCATGTCGTTCAAGTGCGGGGTGGTGTGCGACGAGACGCTGGTCAGCAAGGTCATGAAGGTGCGCGGGGGTGGAGGGCGGCGTGGGGCGGCTTGAGATGCGGCCGGCTTGAGTCTTGCTTGTTTGTTTCGCAACCTGCAAGCAGGCACCCAGGCGCTGCGCGCCAGCAATCGCCGCCCCCGCCCCCAGCCCAACTGACAGCCCCCTCAACGGCCGCACCGTGCAGGGCGACCCCACCCTGCTGGAGAAGTACAGCCAGAGCCACCTGCAGTCCTACCTCGAGGACAACGCGCGTGTGGCCTTCTGCCCCAGCGTGCCCTGGTGCGGGCACGCCATCGAGGTGCGCGGCGGGGCGGGCCTGGGGTCAGGGGCTGGGGGGCCGCAGGCAGGATCCAAAGGCGGAGGCGCTGCAAGGCAGCAACGGCTGGCGGGCGCTCGGCCTTGCCCACCGCAGCCACACAACTCCCTCGCATGCGCTGTGCAACACGCGGACGGGGCGGTGAGCTCACCGCTCCCCCTCCCCCCAACACAAACGCACCCCCGCCCCACCCCCACGCCCAGGTTGACGGCGACCCCTACGTGGAGCCCGAGTGCGCGTGCGGGCTGGCCTTCTGCTTCAAGTGCGCGGGCGCCCCCCACAGCCCCTGCACCTGCAAGATGTGGGACATGTGGGAGGAGAAGGTCAACGGCGACAGCGAAACGCGCAACTGGCTCGCCGCCAACACCAAGCCCTGCCCCAAGTGCACCAAGCCCGTGGAGAAGAACGGCGGCTGCAACCTGGTGGTGTGCAAGTGCGGCCAGGTGCGTGCGGGGGCGCGGTGCACAGGGATGGGGGGCCGAGGGCCGCGGCATCCGCTGCCAAGGCCTGCGCAGTCCAGGCTGGGCAGCCCGCTTTGCCACGCTCTGCCTGCCACCTCACCTGCGCCGCCTGCAGCGGCACCCCTTGAGACCCGTTGCCCACCCACCTCACTGCCCACCTCGCACCACCCCCCCAAACTGCGATCCCCACCCCCGCCCGCAGCCCTTCTGCTGGCTGTGCGGCCAGGGCACCGGCATGCAGCACACCTGGACGTCCATTGCCAACCACAGCTGCGGGCGCTTCAAGGACGAGTTGGACGCGCGCATGTCCGAGGCGGCGCGCAACCACAAGCGCTACATGTTCTACTTTGAGCGCTTCAAGAACCACGCGGACAGCATCCGCAAGGAGAAGGCCAACAGGTGGGCGGACACGGGGGGGGGGGGGGGGGGGGGGGGGGGGGGGGCGACGGGGAGGGGGGTGCACCTGGTGCGTGCGCGCGCGCGCTGACGCCGCAGGCTGAGCGCAACCCACGCAACAAGGCCCGGCACCAACGCGACCCCGCTGCGCCCCCAACTCCCCTTCACCAGGGCCAAGCTGCTGGCGCGCATTGCTGCGAGCGAGCACGACGGCGTGGAGGCGCGCGACTACGGCTGGCTGGTGGGGGCGCTGGACCAGCTGCGCACGGCGCGGCGCGTGCTGTGCAACTCGTACGCCTTTGCCTACTTTTTCTTCGGCGGCGCCATGTTTGCGGACGACTTCACGGAGGAGCAGAACGAGGTCAACCGCAACCTTTTCGAGGACAACCAGGAGATGCTGGCGCAGGAGGTGGGGGGGGGGGCGGGGGGAGGGGGCGTGGCTGGGGTGGGGTGGGTTGGGGGTGGAGCGCTGTGCGGCCAGCCCAAGTCAGAGAGAGCAGGGGGGGTGTTTCCGGCTGCTGCAGCCACCGTTGTGCACAGCAGGGCCCCGCATTGAGCTGAGCAACACCTTGCACCCCTGTCCCACGCCCCAAAACCTGAACCTCATACCCCAAACCCTCAACCCCAACCCCCCCCAGGTGGAGCGCCTGTCTGGGCTGGCGGACCGTGCCGGGGAGACGCTGTCCCTCGACTCTGAGCTGCGCTACGCCGTCATCAACTCCTCCACCAACATCGCCACCCGCATCACAAACTTCTTCCGGCTCATCGAGGAGGACCTCTACGCGCGCGTCACTTCGCTCAGCGCACAGATCGCGGTCCCGCGCGCTTGAGGGGTGCGGCGGCGGCGGCGGCGGCGGCGGCGGCGGCGGCGGCGGCGGCGGCGGCGCAGCAAGAGGCCGCGCCGCACGCTCGCAAGGCACGGCAGGCCGGCGCGCGCGCCACTGGCGCGCTCGCGCCCGCGGCCTTGGCCTCTGCCCCTCCCCCCGGCTGTACAGTTGGATGCCTCCCTGGTGCTGCGCCCCCAGGCCCGCCTTGCGAGGCGTCCCCCTTTTTACCACCCCCCTGGCCAGCTGCACCACAACCGCGTGCCAGTTTTGTGTGCGGTGCGCGCGCGCTCGTCTCGCCTCCCCCCCGGCGCACCTCCCTCTCTACCCCGAGGCAGCACCTCTTGCAAGGTGTGTGCGGTGGCGTTTTTTTGGGGGGTCGACCCTCCCCTCGGCCCTTCCAGCTGGTTCCAGGCGCCCGAGCACGCGCCCTAGGTAGCAGGCTTTCCCGGCCAGGTCATTAGGTCACAGGATGGATTGTGCGGAGCCCCGGCAGAGCTGTTTCCCACCCGAGTACCCAACCACCGAGTTCCACCCGCTCCCCCCGCCGGCGCGCGGTTGAGCGGCAAACGAAGAGCGAGTCTGCCTGCCACCTGCTGCGTGCCCCCCCCCCCGACCACCCCCAGCCACTCCACCCCAAGTCATGCCCACCCCGCCCGGTGGCCAGCTCTGTGCTCCGCGCACGAGCTGCTGGACTCGGCCCCCATTCAACGTTTGTAATCCAAGTCGCGCGACTCTCTGCTTTACTGCGCGCGCGCGTCAACTGCGGCTGCAACTCGCGCACCGCCTTCAAAGGCACCCGCCGCCGCCCCCACTGCAGCAGCCCCCTGGCCAGGGTGCGGCCTCGCGCGCACGGCTCTGCCTCAGGAGCCCCCCCTCCCCAATGGCAGGCTGCTACACTCAGGTGCTGGTGAGCATGCCGCCGTCCTGCGCACGGGCAGTTTATTCAGGTTTTTGGGGGCCCCCAAAAAGTGGGGAGAGGTGCCATGCATGAGTCGTGTGGGCCAGCCAGCACAGGCGGGCGCGCATGCAGCACCAGGGGCAAGGCGTCGGGCCTGCTCGGTTTTCCTCACCGGGTGGAAGGTGTGGCCGGTGATGTAGCTGCCGTCCTGTCGGCAAAGGGGGAGGGGGGAGG
The DNA here is from genome assembly GCA_003203535.1 of Raphidocelis subcapitata. Taxonomy (NCBI): domain Eukaryota; kingdom Viridiplantae; phylum Chlorophyta; class Chlorophyceae; order Sphaeropleales; family Selenastraceae; genus Raphidocelis; species Raphidocelis subcapitata. Next base: position 248,416 of record BDRX01000048.1, on the reverse strand, counting down.
GGTTGGCGGCTGCGGGAGAGCGGAATCCGCGCCTGCGGGGGGCGGCAAGCAAACCGCCCGGCCTGGCGGGGCCGCGATGGCGCCAGCCCCTCCGCACGCACCTGGCTGGCCAGCAGCACGTAGGTGGGGGCGATCTCCGCGGGCATGGCCATGCGGCCCACTGCACAGGTTTGAGGAGGGAAAGGCACTGGTCAGACTGGGCTTTGGCCTGATGAGGGACAAAGGGTTTAGCGCTGCTGGCGATACCATTGGAACAGGCCGCCTGTTGGCGCGGCGCCGGCTGCGCTAGCGCTCCCCCTCGCTCCCCGCCCCCCCTCCCTCCCCCCTCACGCTTGGTCTGAGACTTGATTGAGGCGATCATGTCGGCGCTGAAGGTGGAGGTCACCAGGGGAGTCAGCACAGGGCCGGGTGCCACCCCGTTCACGCGGATTCCTGCAGTCAGTTGGGGGCGGCGCGGGCGCGCACTGTGCTGGACTGCACTTGCCGGCCATCGATGCGGGGGGCGGGGGGGGCACTACTGGGGCGTCCTCCCTGGCGCGTGCTCGCACTGCGCGCACCCTTCTTGACGAGCGACGCGGCCAGGGAGCGCGTGAACGCCAGCTCAGCGCCCTTTGACGCCGCGTACGGCACCATGGACGGCATGCCCTGCGCGGTGCGCGGGGGGGTGGGGGGGCGGCGGCGCATACAGCAGCGTCAGCGAGGGCCAGCGAGGGCTTCCTGTGTGGCGTTGTCCGCCTGCAGTGCGGCACGGGCAGCACCACAGCAAATCGGGGCATGCAGTCTGCTGCCTGCGGACTCGAGCCCAGCCGCCATGCGGGGGTTTTGATTTCCTGCCGGCCCCTGCGCCTTTGCTCCAGCCCCAAGCAAGCCCCGCCCAGCCCCCAGCCCCCACCCCCACCTGGTAGGCCTCCACGCTGAGGGTGTTGATGATGCTCGCGCCCTCCCCCGTGTGGGGCAGCGCGGCCTTGGCCATGAAAAAGTAGCCAAACACGTTGGTGCGCATCACGCGCTCCAGCTGCTCGGGGGGGACGTCCTCAATGCCCGCAGACGACACGTGCTGCTCCGACGCTGCGGGTTGGGCGTGGGGCTCGTTCAGTTCGTTTGGTTGGTTGGTTGGGGGCAGCGGTTGGACGGGGCGCTGAGTGGTTTGGCGCGGCGCCAGCGCACAGCAGGGGGGCAGTCCAGCCAAGCCCTGTGGACTGCCCGTGCGGCGGCAGTCGCGCGCAGCGCAGCCATTTGCCACTGCTGGCTGTGGCCGCGCACCGTTGTTGACCAGGATGTCGAGGCGCCCCAGCTCTGACACCGTCTTGGACACCACCTCCTGGCAAACCTGGGGGGGGGGAGGGGAGCGGGGTGGATTTGTTGAGGCGGGCAGCAGCTGGGGAGCGAGGCAGCGCGTGAGGGCCCAGCCAGCGGCAGCAGTGGCGGCACGCTGCAGCAGCAGGCAACAGCAGCGGCGCGCGCGCTCCCCCGCCGGCACCTTCTCGTCCCCCACGTCGCCCGCAAACAGCAGGCACTTGCGGCCCTCCTTCTGCACCAGCGCCTCGGTCTCCTTGGCGTCCTGAGGAGCGCGCGCCGACGGATGGGGCGAAACGCACGGTTTTGGGGGTGGGTGGGCTGATTGCGGAATCACGCCGGTGCGCAGCCAAGGCGTGTGCGTGTTGCTGGCCCTGCAGAGTTTCAAGCGTGAACATGCACACACACCCCCACCTGGTGCTCGTTGAGGTAGAGGATGGCCACGTGGGCCCCCTCGCGCGCAAAGTGCAGCGCCACGGCGCGCCCAATGCCTGAGTCGCCGCCTGTTTCAGGTTGGGGTGGTGCCACTTGGGAGTGGATTGGGCCAGAACAGTTTGTTGCAATGAGCACGCGCTCCAACGCCAACCAAGTTTGCCTCGGCCTCGCGCGTGCGCGCACGCCCACCCCGCACCGGTGATGATGGCGACCTGGAGGGGAGAGCCGCAAGGCGGAGAGGGCAAGCCGGTCAAACTTGGTCGGCACAGGGTTGCCGGGAAGCGGCTTGCAACTCCCAACACTGCTTCGTTCGGAGCTGCGGCTGTGCCGACGCCGGAAAAACTGCCAGCAGGCAGCCGGTGATTGGGCCAGCACCTGACAGCGCTGCGCACCTTGTCCTGCAGCTTGCCAGAGCCCTGGTAGGTCTCGCGGATGTGGATGGGCTTGTCAATCATCTTGGCCTCCACGCCGCTGCGGGTCAAAAGGGGGGGGGCAGGGGGGCGTGCAGCGCGCTGTTGCGGCGGGCAGTCTTGAGCCGAGTACGCGCGCGCGCGCATGCGCATGCGCACAAGGCGGCGCGCGCGGACGGCTCACGGTTGCGAACCGCCCTGCTGCATCGGCAGCACGCCGTGCGCCGCCTTCTCGGGGTCCTGGGCGCGCGCCGGAGACACGGCCTCGGCGACCTGGGCGCGGGGGGGGGGGGGGGCGCAGGGGTCGGTCCTCCTGGGCGGCGTGCAATCATCATCGCCGCGCGGCGGCGCAGCCTGTTCCCCGCCATTCCCCCCGCTCCGCGGCCGCCCCCGAGTGCTTGCCTTCTCTGCGATGGCCTTGCCCGCCTCCTTGACGACCTCCATGATCGCGGGGTTCCGGGGCGCGTGCCGAGGGAGGGGCGGGGCGTCTAGCTCGCTCTCGCTCGCTTGGCGCGCGAAATACAAAGGCTTCTGCGGCGAGTCGGAAGTTGGCCGATAGAAAAACAGATGGGCCGGACCTCGCTCTTGAAGGGGCGCCTGCCCGTCGGCCGCTGCCGCGCGCGCGCGCGTCGGCGCCGAGGTTGCGGCAGCCGCGCGCCTGCGGGCGGGCATCAATGGCATCCGCAAGCGCTCATGCAGGGGCCCGTTCAGGAAAACCAGGGTCCCTGGCCCGCCCGCCCGCTCGCGTGCCGCTGCGTGCATCGGCCGGTCAAACACCAACATGCCGTTTGGGGCTGCTCTCCTGAACGGCTATTGCCTGCTGGCTTCCTTCCCTCGGGCCACTGTACCTTGAGCGCCCATTCTTGAAGCTTTCTGGGGCCGTGGCCAAGCCTGCAAGGGCTGCTCAAGTCGCGGCGCCGCCGCTGACCAGTGTGGACCAGCAGGCCGAGCCTCTGAACGCCACCCAGGCCGCTCGATTGGACTCGAGAGGCTTTGAAATTTGCAATGCGACGTGCCTGCGACCGGAGAGGCTCGGCGCACCCGGCTGGTGAGTCGGCCCTGGGCTTCCTTCTTCTCCCCCCGCGCAATCGCGTGTCTAGGCAGTGTTCTCACACCAAGAGCTCGGGGGCCCCACCGCGCGAGCAGAGATCGCGCTGCCGCAGATCTGCGCTGCGAGCTGCTCGCCCCAAGCCCTTGCGGAGGAAGGATGCAGTCGCATCTACGGACAGCGGCCACCGCGGTGCTGCGGTGGGCGGCGCCCAGCCTCCCACGCAGCAGCGGCGCGGCGGGCGCGCCGACCGCCGCGGCGGGTGCAGCGGCGGCAGGGCGCGGGTCGTGGCGCGCGCTCGCCGCCGCCAGCCGGGGGTTTTCCAGCACCGGCGCAGAGGCCGGCGGCGACACCAGCACCAGCGCCAGCGCCAGCAGCAGCAGCCCCGCCAGCGACGCAGCCGCTGCGCCGGAGGCCCCCGCTGCGAGCAGCCGTGGGGACGCAACCGCAGCGGCAGAGGCCAGCAGCAGCAGCAGCAGCAGCAGCAGCAGCAGCAGCAGCGGCGCCGCCGCCGCCGTGCAAGCCGGCAGCGCGGCCAGCTCGGGCGGTGCGCCCGGCGGCGCCCCCTCCCCCGACGCGGACGCGCGCCTGGAGCGGCTGATGCGCGTGCTGCTGCACCCCATCAGCCGCAGCCGCCGCTGGCGCGGCCAGCTGGCGGACCACCTGGTGCACGTCAACGGGCAGCTGCTGGTGGAGCCGCAGGCGGTGCTGACCTCCACGCTGCGCGCGCTGCACGTGGTGCAGGGCGTGCTGCAGGAGGTGCGCGCTGGGGGGGGGATTTTGGGAGGGGGGTGCACAGGTGTGCGGCTGCACGCCCCCTGCACGCACTGGCCATGCACTGCAGTCTGCCGGGACCCGCTGCCTGGCTTCGGCAAAAGCACCCCGTTTCTACACGCAGACTCAACGCCCCGCCCCGCGCCCCGCCCCCCCCCCCCAAAAAGGACGGGCACGTCTACGTGGTGGAGAACCACCCGTTGCTGCGCGCCCTGCTGCGGGAGGCGGCGCGCTCCTGCGTCAACCCCAACGTGTGGTTCATGGAGACGCCCTGGGCGCGCGGCACGCTCACAAACGCGGCGTCCCACCGCCGCCTGTTCCTGCCCGCGCACCAGCCCAACAGGCGGCTGTTTATGGAGAAGGGCGTGCGCATGGTCAACCCCCACCACCCGGAGCCCAGCGGCCCGCCCCCGCGGGTGGACTGGGAGGACAAGTGGGCCCTCCACGCGCGCAGCGACAGGCCGGGCTACAGGCAGCTGCTGGAGGACCTGCTGCAGGCAGAGCACGGCATGCACACGTGCGCCCGGAGGGGGGGGGGGGGGGGGGGGGGGGGCGGGGGGGGGGGGGGGGGGGGGCGGGGGGGGGCTGGCCCGGGGCTGCGGCGCCTCCGCCAGGTCTGTGTCGCGCACGCCTGCGCATGCAGGGGCCGCAAACCCACACCGCGTGGCGCACTGCTTTCGCGCAACTGCGCGCGCGCCGCGGGCGCTTTCCACCCGGGCCGCCAGACGCTGCGCGTCCCGCGCGCAAACCACCCCCACCCCCCCCCCCCCCCCCCCCCCCAACCCCACCCCCCCCCCCACCCCCAACCCCACCCTCCCCCCGAAAACGCAGCCTGAAGCCGCCTGGCATGCTGGCCGGCCGCGGCCGCGACCTGCGGCTGATGATCGTCCTCGACTCCACGCGCAACGCCATCGCGCTGTCAGAGGCGGCGCAGCGCGGCGTGCCCACGGTGGCGCTGGCCAGCGGGCAGGCCGACATGTCGCGCGTGACGTACCCCGTGCTGGCGCGCGACTTCAGCCCCGAGTACGTGCACTTTTTCCTCGACATGCTGGTCAGGGTGGCAAACGTGGGGCCGCGCGAGCGGCCGGCGGCGGCGGCGCGGGGGGCGGCAAAGGGGGCCGAGGCGGCCGCCGAGGCGTGATGGTTGGCCGGCGGGCGCGCGCTCACTGCACAGCGGCTCGGCCGCGGGGCGGCCAATGGCGCTGCCGCCGCGCTTGTAAACCAAGCCTGCCAAGCCCATTCGGTGGATCGAGGGCTGAATGTGCGGGGAGGGGCGTGCCCTGCCGGCTCCCGGCCCTCCCAAACTCAAATGCCTGGAGGCGCGACAGGTGCGGCGTGCCGCGCCACAAGGGCGCACCCCCGCCCCGACCGTCCAGACCTTTTTGAACGCCTTTTTCCAACATTTTCAGCCGTCCGCCGGCGCCTGCGGGCCACGTCGACCAGACCTCGTCCGCGGCCCCGCGCCTGGTGTGTAGAGCAGCGGTCCGCTGGGCCGTGCCCGCGGCGATGTCGGACCAGGGCGAGGACGTGTTTCGCACCCCAGAGAAGGAGGAGGCGTCGGACAGCCCGCGCACGGCGTCGCCCTATGCGAGCGCGCAGAGCTCACCGTGGGGGCGCAGCCCAGCGGCGCGCCGCAAGCTGCAGCTCGCACCCGAGGTGAGGCGCCGCGGGGCCGCAGCGACGCACCCGACGGTTTGCCGGGGCGCGCCGCTCACCGCGTTCCCCGCCCTGCGTCCCGCGCGCCCGCCCGCGGTGTGCCGCGCGCCCGCCAGGTGCCGGGCTCGCCCCCCTGGACGCGCAGCGTGGCCGGCTCCGACTCTGGCAGCGCCGTGGAGGACTGCATTCAGGTGGGGACCCGCCGGGGTCGGAGGGGAGGGCCGGCGGCGGCGGCGGCGGGGGCGCGCGTTGGTGAGGCTGCGCGTCGGCACCGGGGGGCGTAATGCAGCACCGCGCGAGGCGCTGCCCGAGTGCGCGCGCGCCCCGCCGCATTCAACACCCCTGCCGGCCCCCCCTGCACCCCGCAGGTCGTGATCCGCGTCCGGCCGGCCTCATCCCTGGAGCAGCGCAGCGGTGAGTGTCCGCTTGCGGCGGCTCTGGCCTTGCTACCGCCCTGCTACTGTTTTAACCCCCAAGCAAGCTTCCCAAAATGCACTCACGCACACACAATCAATCCCTCAACCCACCGCATGCCTGCCCCCCCCCCCCCCCCCCAGCGGAGCACTTTGTCGCGGTGCGCGCGCTGGAGGGCCCCACGGGGCGCCACGTGGCCGTGGAGGTGCCCGGTGCGCAGCCCCAGGTGTTCAAGTACGACCGCGCACTGCCAGAGCGCGCCGGCCAGGAGGAGGTGTTTGAGGGTGAGGGGGACTGCCAGAGGGGGGGCAAAGGGGGGAAGAGCCCTGCCTTCTTTTAGGCGTGGCGGTTGACAGGAATTGGGCAGCCGCTCTGGCACCTGGCGGTGTGAACCAACGCACCGCTTGTGCTGCAGCCCCCCGTTCCAGCCGGCCCCACCCCCACACCCCCTCCGCAACACCTCCCCCCTCCCCCAGCCGTGGGCCGCCCCACTGTTGACGCGTGCCTGTCCGGCTACTGCGCCACCGTGTTTGCCTACGGCCAGACCGGCGCGGGCAAGACGCACACCGTCACGGGCTCACTGCCCCAGGCCGCGCGCGGCCGCGCCGCCGCCGCGGCCTCCGACCTGGGCCCCACCGTGGGGCTCGCGCCGCGCATGTTTGCGCACCTCTTCGAGCGGCTGAGGGAGGAGGAGGCGCGCGGCGGCGGGCAGTTCCGCGTGGCGGCGTCCGCGCTGGAAATTTACAACGAGGCCATCCACGACCTGCTGGCACCGGGCACGCGCGGCCTCAAGGTGGGGGGCGGGGCGGGGGCGGGGGCTGGGGGGCGCGCGCGCGCGCGCGCGTGTGTGTGCAAGCGCGTAGTTGCGGAGGGCAGCAGCAGCAGGATCGGCAGTAGGAGCGGCAGCAGTGTGAGAAGCAGGCACCAATTGCGTACCAACGCGTCGGACGCACCGCCGCCGCTCCCTCCCTCCCGGCTCTGCAGCTCTGCAGCGACAAGCGGCGCGGCGTCTATGTGGAGGGGCTCAAGTGGGAGGCTGTGCGCGACGGTGGGCGGCCGCGCGGGGCGGGGGGCAGCGCAGCCTGGGGCTACGCCTCTGTTTGTTGGCAGCGCCGGGGGAGCGGCGCCCGACCAGCTGGAGCGCTGTGCAGGGCCCGCTCAAGCCCCGCGCCCCCTCCCCTCCCCCCCTTCCCTCGCCCAGCCGCGGATGTGATGCGGCTGCTGCGCCGCGGGGACGCAGCGCGCCGCGTCGGCGAGAACCGCATCAACGCGCGCAGCAGCCGCAGCCACGGCGTTTTCAGCGTCACCGTGGAGCGCACCACCCCGCGCGACGCCGGCGGCGACGACGACGGCGCCGGCGCGCTGGGGTCTCTGGAGCGCGCGGACACCTCTGCGGGCAGCAGCGACGACCAGGGCGGCGGCGGCGACGGCAGCGGCGCGGGCAGCGGCCCGCTGCGTGAGCGCATCGTCAGCCGCCTCCACCTGGTGGACCTCGCGGGTGCGCGGCCTGGGGGGGGGGGGGTCAGAATGGGCAATTGACAGTGAGGCGGGAGGGACGGCCTTGCCAGCCAGAGTGCTGGGGGCGACTCCGGGCTTGGCCTGCACCGCCGGACCGCAAACCCTCCGCACGCCCTGACCCGCAGGCAGCGAGCGCACCTACAGCGGCGCGCCCGCGGCCTCCCCCCTGGGCCGCAGCAAGCACCAGCGCGAGGCGGCCGCCATCAACACCAGCCTCAGCGCGCTGGGGCGTGTGGTGCAGGTGCTGCTGCAGACGCAGCGCGGCGGCGGAGGGGGCCCCGCGCACGTGCCCTACCGCGACTCGGTGCTCACACACCTGCTCAAGGTGGCCGGGTTTTTTTGGGGGGGTTGGACGGGCGTCGGTGCAGCCTGCTTGGGGGCTCCAGCTGTGCTACGGGCCTGGCTGAGCACAGCCACCGGCTTGGGGCCGTGCGTGCGCTCAGCATCCCTCCGGCCGGCCGCCAACGCCGCCGCCCGCTCCCGCCCGCCGCCGCCCGCTCCCGCAGGACTCCCTGGGCGGCAACGCGCGCACCACGTTCATCGGCAACGTCAGCCCCAGCAGCCTCTGCGTCAAGGTGGGGCGCTGGGGAAGGGGGGCGGGCAAAGTTGTGCCTCTGGCGCAGCTGCGGCTGCTGCTGCGCTGTGGTCCGCACACCAGGACGCGTGCCCCTCCTCCCCCTACCCAACCAACCAACCAACCCCCACCCCGCAGGAGACGCTGTCCACGCTGTCGTTCCTGCGGCGTGCCAAGTGCGTGCGCAACCACGCCGTGGTGCAAGTGGACGTGGTGGGGGACAACGACGCACTGTCAAAGGAGGTGGCCAGGTGGGGGGGTTGAGTTTGCGTGTGTGTGTGTGTGTGTGTGTGTGTGTGTGTAAGCGAGGGGCGGTGCGCCTGGCGGTTTGCGGCTGTGCAGCGGCCTTGATGGGGGGCGTACGCATCGGGGCCGTTGGCACGAGTCCCCACACCACCGCTTTGTGATGCAGCCCGGGCTGCAGCGTTTCCCCTTGGATGTGGGGCCAGTCGCGCTCACGGCCCCACCCCCCCACCCCCAACCCCTCCCCCACCCACGCACCCGCAAGGCTCAACGACGAGCTCCAGTCGCTGCGGCGCGCCATGTCGCAGGCAGCCGCGGGGCTGCGCGGCGCGCGGCTGGACGACGAAATGGCGGCCGCCTGGGCCAGCGTGGTGGGTGGGGGGCCTGGGGAGGGGCGCGGCCGCGCGCCTGGGGGGAGCGGTGTTCCGCTCACGCGCGCCCGCGGGTGTCGGGAGTGGCGGCCCCCCACGGTGATCGACCCACCTTGGCGCGCCTGCCGACCTGCCCTACCCGTCGTCGCCCTCCCCCCCCTCCCCCCGCAGCCGACGCCCCTGAAGCAGCAGGCGCCGCCGCCCCCGCTGCCGCTGCCCCCCCTGATGCCGCAGTCCCACCTGCAGCCACAGCCGCAGTCGGAGCCGCAGCCGCAGTCGGAGCCGGAGGCGGAGGCGCAGTCGGAGGCGGAGGCGGAGCCGCAGGCGATCTCGCTGCCGCCGCTGCCCGCGCCGCCGCCGCTGCCCGTGCCGCCGCCCTACCCGCGCTCCCTGTCGGACGCGGACACCCAGACGCCCCCCGCGGGCGGCGACGCCGCGGCGGACGCTGCAGGCGGTGCGGACGAGCGCCAGGCGGCCGCCGCCGCGCGGCTGGTGCAGGCCGCCGCGCTGCGCCGCGCCGAGGCGGCCGAGGCGGAGGCGTGCGCGCTGCGCGCGGCCCTCGACGCGGCGGTGTCGACGATAGAGGCCTCCCTCACAACGGGCAGCGGCCGCGGCTCGCCCATCGACCCCGCGGCCGCCGCGGACGCGGCCGTCGTGCTGTCGCGCGCCCTGCGCGGCGACAACGCCGCCATCGCGGCGCTCGCGGCGCAGACGCTGCGGCGGCTGCTGCGCGCGCCGGCGGCGCCCGACGGCGACGGCGTCGACGCGGACGCGCTCACGCCCGCGCTGGCCGCGCTGGTGGAGGCCCTCGGCTCGGAGGCTACCGCCGTCGACGCCGCCGCGGCGCTCGCCAACGCGGCGCTGCGCAGCCCCGGCCTCGCGGCGCGCGTCGCCGCCACCGAGAACGCCCTGCCCGGCCTCGTGGCCGCGTGCTGCTTCGAGGCCACCGCGGAGCAGGCCGCGCGCGCGCTGGCTAACATCGCCTGGGGCGGCCCCGCGCTGGCGCAGCGCGTCGCGGCGGCGTCGGACGCGCTGCCGGCGCTGGTCGCGGCGCTGTCGTGGGAGGCGGCCGCGCCGCAGGCGGCGTGGGCGCTCGCCAACCTGGCGGGCGCGTCGACAGACACGGCCGTGCGCGTCACGCACGCGCCCGGCGCGGTGGCTGCGCTGGTGGCGGCGCTGTCGGGGCCAGACCCAGCCGTGGCCGCCCACGCGGTGCGCGCGCTGGCCAACCTGGCCGCCGGCGGGCCGCCGCTGGCGCGGCGCATCGCGTCGGAGCCCGCTGCGATGGCGGCGCTGGACGAGGCGCGCGACTCGGAGGCCGCGGCGGCGCCCTTTGCGGCGCGCGCCCTCGCCAACATCGCCCGCTGGTCCGCGCGCGGGCGCGCGGCCAGCAGCGGCGGCGGCGCCGGCGCGGCGGCCGGGCCCGCGGGCGAAAAGTGCGTGGCGGCCAGCGACCCGGCCGGCGAGGGCGCGCCGGTGGGCGGCGCCGGGGGCGTGCTCCGCCGGCGCAGGCGGCACCTGTTTGGTGGCCTGCGGACGCGGTGAGCTCAAAGCCGCTGCTGCGGGGGCCTTTTGCCGCGAGCGCTGCGCTGGGGTGCAGCGGCCTCGCCGCCCCCCCTGTTGGTGTTTGCCCAGGCCGCCCAGCGCTTTGCGTAGGGCGCACTCGCCAAACCATCTCTGGCTTATGATGGGGCGCTGATTGTTTTGTCCTTTCGTTTTCCCTACATTTGCGCGCGGCCGCAGGATGCTTGCTTTTCTCGCGGCCTCGCTGTCCCATCCCAGTTGAAATCTGCTGACGCTGCTGGCGGCTGCGCGCCAACTGCCCGCCTGTCAACGCACCCCCTTGCTTGCCACCTCTCTTTGCTGCATGCTCGCAATGTGCTTCTTGCACTCGCCATCCTGACGCACTTGAAGCCAGGCCTATCACCAGGAAAGACAACATTGGTGCATCTCGCACCACCCATGCCCTCTCCCACCCTCCCCCGCCGACACGCTCTGTTGCCCAGCCTCATCTTTGTGGTGTGTGCAGCGGCACCCGCTGGCCAAGTCGATTCAGCCCCAGCCCGATCAGGGCTGCCCGACCCCCGTCGCGTGTAAAACAGGTCCGACTTTTACCGGGCCCCCTGGCGCGGCCCCGTCTGGAACCGCACCACCGCCGTCTGCCACTTTGGCTTTGGCGGCTTGGGGTCGTTCACCCGCAGCCACGCCTCGCGCAGCCGCGCCGCCAGCAGCGCCACCGGGTTGGGCCGCTCCGCCTCGGGCGTGGCGCGGGCGCACTCGTACGGCTCCCAGCGGGGGCGGCCCCAGATGTCGCGCGTGCGGGGGTCGATCATGGCCTGGATGGGGGGTAGGGGCGCGGTTGTTGTGGGCAGGGAGGTCGTCAGAGTGGCAGGCAGCAGAGAGGTGCTGGTTGGTTTTCCAGCTGCAGCCCCCTTGTGTCGCGCGCGCGCCCCCCGCCCGCACCATGAACTGCTCAGGGTCGTCCTCAAAGGTCCAATGGAAGGCGGGCAGCCGCAGCAGCGCCGCACCCGCGGCCCTGCCCGCGCGGGCGTGCAGCGCGATGACGGCCTTGCGCGCCAGCAGGAGGGAGCGGCGCGGGCGCAGCTGCGGCGCGAGGCCCGGCACCAGCTCTGGCGCGCGCGCCACAAACTCGTTTTGCAGCAGCTGCCGCGCCGTCGGCCGCTGCGCCGGCTCCCACACCAGCGTGGCGGCCAGCAGCGCGCGCAGCTCGTGGGGCAGGCGCGGCCAGAGGGGGTGGTCCCCAAAGCCGCGCCGCGCCTGCGCCAGGAAGTGGGTCGCGAGCAGGCCGCTGCCGCCGCCGCTGAAGCCGGGCGCGGCCGCCGCCTCGAGCTCTCTGCCGGCGCGCCCGCTCGGCGTGCCGCTGCCGCAGATGGCCGCCCAGACCGTCATGCCCAGCGCCCACACGTCCGCCTCGCGGGTCATGCACGCCACCACGCGGCCGTCGGGCACCTGCGGCAGCCCCCCGCCGCGCGCGATGCGGCGCAGCGCCTCGGGCGGCAGGAAGGGCAGCAGCTCCAGCGGCGACGACAGCGCGGCGCGCAGCCACGCGCCCGCCGCGCGGCCGCCTGGGGCGGCGGGCACGACCGACACCGCCTCCAGGGTGGTGAAGAACACGCCGGCCAGCGGCGCCGGCTCCTCGCTGCCCGGCGGCGGCTTGCCGTGCAGCACCGCGAGGGAGATGGGGGCCAGCAGGTTGTGGGCGGCTCCCACCTGGACGGTGCGGTCATCGGGCGGTCAAGGCGGAGGGGGAGGTTGGCGTCTCAAGCCAATAGAACCGGGGCGGCGCAGGCACGCGGAATCAACAACGCACATGCGGGCAGGTGGGGTGCGCCCCTCAACCACAGCAGCAGGCCCGGTCAGCAGCGCGCAGCGCCGCACCTCGTGGAGGCGCGCCAGCGGCGGCAGCACGACGCTGAGGAGCCAGCGTGCCACGGCCAGGTTGCGCTCCAGCTGGTGCTCCGTCGACGGCAGGCGGCAGGCCCTGAGCAGCGGCACGGGTTGCGGCGGACCCCCCGGCTTGCGCTCTTCGTAGGGCAGCGGCGGCGCGTAGGGCGCTATGCCGAGCGTGCGGCGCAGCCGCGCGTCCTCAATCTCCTTCCTTGACAGCTTCTTGTTCTTTTCCGCCATCAAGGCAAGCGCCCGGCTCGCGTTTCCGGCCTTCTCCGCGACTCTGGGCGGTTGCGAGCGGTTCTTTCGCGCCAAATCGTTGTCCGTGAAGGATTTGCGAATAAAAAACTATTCTGAAGCGGCCCGAAGGTCCTCGCTCTCTTCAGCCGCCCCGGCGCAGCTGAAGCTGGGCAGGCGCCGCTTCCAGGCGGCTGCCAGCCGCTGCTGTGCACACGCGCACAAGAGCGCGCCCAGCCACGCGCCCTGCCAATTCCACCTTGCCAGCAGGCTTCGCTTGCGCTGGGATGCCAGCTGCCGCCAGCTCCATGCGTGCGTTTGGAGCAGGTCAGCGCACGGGGCGGCGGTGGACAGCAGTCGCGTCGGGCCCGGGCCGGCTCGAGCCAAATTGACTTTGAGGCAGTGCGTGCAATCGCAGGCCCTTGCCCATGAACAACCCTAGCTGCATGCGGCTTCACAAGCAGGGGCTGCGAGGGGCGCCTTCGGAGCGGCGCCCACGGTTGACCGTCGGTCAATGCGGCTGTTTGCATGCAGTGCAGAGGCGCGATTTTTGGCAGGCCTCGCAGCATCTTGTATTTCTCAACCTTGTCTTCTTTTGCGGGCGACGCAGCCCCGACGGGGCCCTGCTGTTTCGGGCGCGGGTGTTTCGCGCGCAGCAGCCTTGGTTTGTCCCGCTTCCCGAGCCCAGGTACCCGATCGCAACGCCAAATCCGTCCAAACACCTCCCGTGCTTGATAGACAGCGCCGCGGCGGCGCGTGCCGCGCTCCTGCCGCCGCTGCAGCAGGCGCCGCGCCGCCGCGCCGCACCCCTGCCGTGCCCTGGCAGCCTGCGGCGGCATGCAGCTGGGCGTCCCTGAGCGCTGCGTGTCGCCGCCCCTGGGTGGCACGCGCACCGCCGCCACGGCATGGGCCGGCGCCGTTGCGGCGAGCGGCGGGGGCGCCGAAGAGGCGCGCGGCCTGCCGTACCGCAGCCGCGGCGGCGCCAGCAGTGCGGGTGACGCAGAGTGGTTCCGGCACGGCATGCGGCAGGCAGGCTGGCTGTGGAAGCGCTTCGGGCACGGGCCCAACAGCGAGTGGAGGCGCCTGTGGGTGCGTTTTTTCATATGCTTTTGCTTTGCCCGGGGAGTTCCTGTGCTGATCTTCCTGGTCAACAGCCCCTCTGACTCAACTCCCCCAGTCAACGCACCCCGCTGCCCAGACCGCCACCGCCTGAATCTCACCCACCCCGGCCCAGTTTGAGCTGTGTGAAGACCGGCTGTGCTACTTTGAGGGGGGGGGAGAGGGAGCGGCGGCGGCGGCGGGAGCAGGAGCAGCCACGCGCACCGGCGTCACTGCCAGCGCCGCCCGCAGCAGCGGCGGATTTGTTGCAGCCGGCGCGGGTGCGCCGGCATCGGCGCGCTGCCTGCCGCTGGACCGCGTCCCTGTCCGCCCCCTGCCGCACCGCAGCCGCGCGCTGGGGCCTTTGGAGCGCGGCGGCCCAGACGTCGGCATTGCGCTGGTGGACGCCAGGCAAGCGCGCGCGCCAGGGGTTGGGGTGGGCGGCTCCCAGAACAAACGCCGTGAGGCCCAAGCCGCCGCAGCACGGCGCGAGCACCCGCCGTGTGTTGCATCGCGGAAAACCGTTGCCCCTCCCACCCCCACGCCCCCCCCCCCGCCCCCGCGCCGCAGCCTGCTGACCGGCCAGCCCCCCGGCTGCGGCGCGGTGATATCGCTGGTGGTTGGCTCCCACACCCACTACCTGGCAGCGGACACCGACCACGAGGCGGCGCAGTGGGTGCGCTCCCTCCGCGAGGCCTGGCTGCACTGCTTCGCCCACACGGCACGCGGCTGGGACGGCGGCGGCGCCGGCGCCGGCGCCGGCGCCGGCGCCGGCGCCGCCGCGGCGGCCGCGACGGCGGGCCGCGCGGCCGCGCTGGCGGCTGAGAACGCGTCCCTGCGGCACAGCCTGGCGGAGGCCGCGGCGGCGCGCTCCAGGGAGGGCGACGAGCTGTGGGGGCGGTGGGTGGCGGAGCGGGCGCGCGCCGAGCTGCTGGCGGCGCGGCTGGAGGAGCGGGCGGCGTACGAAGTGGAGGCTGAGACGGCGGACGAAAAGGGCGCGGCCACGTCTGCGCGCGTCTACGTCGAGGCCTGGGGGCGCGACGGCCGCGGCGGCGCGGGCACGGGGGAGGTGCGGCTGCGCGACGCGGAGGGCGACGCGCCGCCCTTTGCTCGCGGCGCGGTCGACCGCTTCGAGGTGGGGCCCCGGCCTGGATGCTTTGGGGGGTGGGGTGCGGAGGGCTGCCCTGCTTTTCAGCGTGCTGTTGCTAGCTGCGGGCCTGTACCCCCAATCCAATGGCCTTTTGCCTTGGGCGCACGCAATCCTCACCCCCCGCCCACCCCCGCCCCGGCGCCCCGCTTTGCCCGGCAGGTGCTGTGCCGTGACGTCGGCCAGCCCGCGCTGCTGCGCTTGTGGCACGACAACACCGGCCGCCACCCCGACTGGCTGCCGCTGCGGCTGTCTGTCCGGAGGAAGGGCACGGCGCACTGGACACATTTCCCCTGCGGCAGGTGCGCAGACTGCAGGACTGTGCGGGGGCGCAAGACCCGCATTCATTTGTGCAAATGCACCCGCTCTGCGCTCGGCACACCTGCTGCACACCCAGGCGTTGAACACAATCGACCGGGCCGTACGCTGCTCGCAGGTGGCTGAGCACATCCCAGGGCGACGGCCGCATCAGCCGCGACCTGGCAGCTGCCGGCAGTGCAGACTCCTCAGCAGTGGCGTACCGCGTGCTGCTGGTCACCGGCGACGTGCGCGGCGCGGGCACAGACGCCGCCGTGCACGTTGCGCTGCACGGCCGCGAGCGCGATGGCGCACTGCACTGGCTGTGCGGCGGGCCTCGGGCGTTTGAGCGGTGCGCGCGCCGGCCGCGTTTTGCAGGGGGCTTGCCTCAGCACGCAGCTGCCGCAATTCATCGGCGCGAGCGCCCCAGCCCGCCGGCGCCGACTGCCCCCTCGAGTCACTTCTGCCAGCCCCTGCCTGCTTTACTCACGGGTGACCACCCAACCGCCAGGGGCGCCGCCGATGAGTTTGAGGTCGCCGAGGCGGCAGCGCTGGGGGAGCCCTTGGCCGCCGTAACGGTGGGCCACGACGGCAGCGGCGCAAGCCCAGGTGAGGGAAAGGGAAGGGCTCAGAAGCGGTCCGTTTGCGTTTGCGGCGCTGTGCCCACCAATGCAAGCAGCTCGCAACTGTTTCCCCAAATAAACCCCAAACCGGCCCACCAACAGCCTGGTTCCTGGAGCGGGCCGAGGTGACGCGCCTGCCAGATGGCCCCACTGCTGTGTTTCCCTGCCACGCCTGGATCGGTGCCGCCGGCGGGCCCACCGCCACCCGCATCCCCGCCACCGCCGAGGGGTGAGGCGCCGGCGGTGCGCTGTTTTGTGTGCGGCAATGGCCCGGCCGATGGAACCGAAGAGCCAGGCCCCCCGCCTGCAGGGCCCGCCTCAAACGCCTCCCATTCCCCAACCTGCAGGGACAGCGCCGCGGCCGCCCCGCCAGCTAGGCGCGCCTGGTACGCCCTGGCGGTTACCACCAGTGACGTGCGCGGCGGGGGCACCGACGCCGAAGTGCGCGTGGCGCTGGCGGGCAGCGCGGGGTGCAGCGAGGCAGCCGTGCTGGCGGGCGGCGAGGACGCCTTTTCGCGCGGCCGCACAGACACGTTCAGGTGGGCTGGGGCGCACGCGGCGGGAGCTGTCAGTGGCTGCAATCAGTCCTGCGGAGCACCCCTCAGACCAGCAGGACAAAACCGCAAAAAAAACCTCCCAACCCCCAAACCTCAGGCTGCAGCTTCCAGCCCTGGGCGAGCTGAAACGAGCCACTGTGGGCATCGACGCGCGCGGGCAGCGGCCGTCGTGGCACCTCGCGTGTTTGGTGGTGACGGAGGAGGTCAGCGGCCGCTGCTGGCACTTTCCAGGTGAGGGGAGGGGGGTGATGGGTTGAGCGCGGCTCGCTGCTGTCGACTGAGCTCAGTGCGAGCCCAGAACCGAAGATGCCCGCCAAACTGCCCATTGTTTCGCTGAACGGACGACAGCGCACAGCTGGCTGGGGCCGGCCGCCCCCGATGGTTGCTGCGAGGTGGAGCTGCTGCCGGCGCCGCCGCCGGCGCCACTGCAGTCCCTTGCCCACTACCGCTTCAGCGTGGAGACCGGCCCCGCGCGCGGCGCCGGGACGGACGCGACAGTGACGCTGGAGCTCTTCGGCGGGCCTGCCCCAGCCGCACCCGCATCCCAAGCCGCGGCAGCTGCCAGCAAATACCCCGGCGCGGAGGTGGCGGTGCTGGAGCCTGTCAGCGCTGCAGCCGGTGCGGGCCGTGGCGGTGCTGGCGCTGGCGCTGGCGGGGGCGCCGCGCTGCCGCGCGTGGGCCCCGTCCGCCTCGACCGCCCGGGTGCGTTGGAGCGTGGCTGCCGCGACGATTTCGAGGCGGCGGGGCCGGACTTGGGGCCCCCCTCCAAGCTGGTGGTGCGCTCCGACGGCCGCGGGGCGCGCGCGGCGTGGCAGCTGCGGGGCGTGGAGGTGGCCCAGCTGGCGGGGCCCGGTGGCCGTGTGGTGCGCACCACCTACTTCCCAGCCGGCGACAGGTGGGCCCCACCGGGTGGGCTGGGTGTGCGCCTCTGGCGGCTGTGTGCTGTGCGCACGCCAACGCGGGCCGTGCGGCAAACCCTCACCCACCCACAGCTCACGGCGGTACTGCATGCATGCAGTGCCAGCAACTCCAACACGCCAAACGCCCACCCCCCAAAAAGGTGGCTGGACGCGGATACCGGCCTCGTTGCCGAGCTGCTGCCCGCGCCCGGCCCCCCGCCGCCGCTGGCGTCCTACTCGCTGCGCGTCCGCACCGGCGACGCGCGCGGCGCGGGCACAGACGCCGGCGTGGAGGTGGCCTTGGAGGGGGCGCGCGGCGACACAGGGTGGGCGCGCCTGCCTGCGAGGCCTGATCATCTGGAGCGGGGCCAGGCGAGTGGCTTGCAGCTTTGAGGCGCTTCGCAGGACTGTTGCCAACAGTGGGCAAGGCAGTCCAAGCCCCGGGACCGGCCAGTCCAGCCGCCTGCAGCAGCCCGAGTGCGGAGGCTCAGGGGCGCTTGTCCACAATATAATCGCTCTGCCGCTCAGCGTTAAACGCCCCCCCCCCCAACCGCATCCAACCTCTCACAAAACAGGAAGACACCTTCACCCTGGAACTGCCATGGGTCGGGCCCCTCACTCGCCTGCGCGTGCGGTCAGACGGCGCTGGCAAAGGTCCCGCGTGGCTGCTGGACTGGGTGGCTGTGACAGTGGCGCCGGCCAGGCAGGGAGGGCAGCAGCAGCAGCAGCAGCAACAGCAGCAGCAGCAGCAGCGGCAGCAGCGGCAGGATGAGTGGGATCAGCGGCAGCAGCAGCAGCGGCAGCAGCAGCAGCAGCAGCAGCGGCAGGATGAGTGGGATCAGCGGCATCAGGAGGGGGAGCGGCAGCCGCGCACGTGGTGGTTTGTCGCGCGCCGCTGGCTGGACTCGGCCAGCGGGCTGGAGGTGGCGCTGGATGCGCGGGACGCGCCGCCCGATGGCGGCAAGGCGCGGCGCGAGGGGGCGCGGTACACCGTCACCGTCCGCACCAGCGACGTCAGGCGCGCGCCTTTGCAAACTGCGTTTTTGGTGGACATGCGTGTGCAATTGGGGCTTGCTGCGATTTGCTGCACCGCTGGTGCAAGCGCTTTGAGGACCGCTGACAGTGTGCGACGCCTGCACCTTGCCGCCTGAAACATCGCAGGGGTGCCGGCACGGATGCGGGCGTGTTCCTTGAGCTCATTGGCTCCCTCGCCGCCAGCGGCCGCCGCGCGCTGCTGCCGCAGCCGCCCGGCGACGGCGCCTTTGCCCGCGGCGCGGCGGACGCGTTCCCCCTCGAGTGCGAGGGGCACCTGGGGGGCCTGGAGGCGGCGGTGGTGGGGCACGACGGCCGCGGCGCGCACCCGGCATGGCACCTGGAGCAGGTGCGGTCCCGGGGGTTTGGTTGGTGGGGTGAACGTCGGCTGCGCAACCAAAAAACGGTTCTGCCCTAAGCCCAGCAGCGGGAATCTCCGCCTAGGAAGGCACAGCAGAAACCTTACATTGCCTGCGAGAGCGCCCCAAACCCAAACACCATTTACCCCCAAAAAATGGGTCAACCAGGTCGAGGTGTTTGACCACGCGCGCGGCTCAACCACTTTCTTCGACGCGCGCTGCTGGCTGGACGCGCGCCCCGGTGGCGGCGGGGCGGAGCGGCGGCTGGCGGCGTCGGCCGCCGATCCGCGCGCCGTGGCGGCGCTGGTGGCCTACCAGGTGGGGCAACGACAGCCAGCGCTTGCGGCCGAACCCATCCCCCCAGCATTCAGCGCTGCGCATGCCGCATATTTGCAGGCACAACGCCCTTGAAACATTTGCGGCATCGGACGTCAAAACCTCTGCGCCACGCGCCCTAACCCCTGGCCTCCCTTCCAAAACACAAACCTCGACTCCAGGTGACAATCAAAACCACCGACCGCCCTGGCGCGGGCCTTTTCCCCCCCACCACAACTGTGAGCCTGCAGCTGCTGGGGGAGAAAGGGGAGACGCCGCCGGCCAAGCTGTCGGCCACAGCACTGCTGCAGGCGGGCGACGCCGGCAACGCTGGCAGCGGGCTCAGCGGCAAGCGTTTGGCCGCGGCAGCGTCGCCGTTGGCAGCCGCTTTTGCGCGCGGCTCGCGGGCGTCCTTTCAACTTCCTGCGGCGCGCGACTGCGGGGATCTGGCGCTGGCGCGGGTCAGCATCGACGGCGGCGGCGGCGGCGGCGGCGGCAGCAACGCGCAGGTGAGGCGGGGTTGCGCTGGGTCGTGCTTTTGAGGGCTGGGTTTGAAGAGCTGGGGCGCCGTTGCTTGCGGCCTCAGGCCCCCACGCTCAAAGTCAACACCCCTCACATTGTGGGACTGCTCACCTTCTAATGTCAAATACGCAGGCCTCCTGGCACCTGGCGTCGCTGGAGGTGACCCACCCCTTGTCCGGCCGCGTCTGGCGCTTCCCCTGCGGCGCATGGCTTGGGGGGCCGCGGCACGGCTCGGCGCGCGCCGTGGATCTGGCCCCGTCCGAGGCGGCGGCGGCTGCACTGGACGAGCCCTGGGAGATTGCGGTGACAATGGGCGGCAGCGAGGACGGCAGCAGCAGCGGCGGCGGCAGCGGCGGGGCCCAGGCGTTGGGAGGCTTCGACGGCCCGCAGCCGCTGATGGCGGTGAGGGTGTCGCTGCTCGGGCCAGGCAGTGCCGCTGGGGGCGCGCTCTGCTGGGGGCCCTTTGCGCTCGACGCCACAGCAGCAGCGGCAGCTGCCGAGGACGGCGGCAGCCAGCGCGTCGGCGGCACAAGCCCTGCGCCGCTGTTTGTGCACGGCTCGACATCGCGCTTTGTGGTCGACGTCCCCTGCGGCACCCTGCCTCGGGGGCCGTCCGCACTCCAAGTCGACTTGGAGCCAGGCCCTGGCATCAGCGCCGAGCAGCTGGCGCCTGCGGCCTGGCAGCCGCTGTGCTTCCGTGCCACTCGGCTGGCGGATCGCGCGGCCTTCTGGTTCTGGGCTGGCTGCACGTTCGGCGCGGAGAGTGGTCGGCGCCACCGGCTGCCGGGACTCGGCTTTGACCCCATGAAGGCCCCCAAGGAGTTTGAGGTGAGGGGTGCTTTCTTCTTTATAGCTGCCGGGGGTCTTCACACTGTGGCAGGTTGGCTGGCAGGTTGTGAATGCTGGCAGCGCATTCAACAGATAGAGGGCCCCTGATAGCCTGGCGCCGATGCAAACAGAGCTGCCCCAAGAAAAACCACGACCTGCTTCAAGCAAACTCCAAACACACAGCTGGCCATTCTCACCGAGGACGCTCTCGATGCCGCACCGCTGCCTGAGCTGCGTGCTGCCGCGCAGCTGCTGGGAGACGGCGGTGCGGTGTGCGGCCCCGAAACGCAGCTCGTCCCGCCTCCATTGGGCCACCCCGGCTCAGCCAAGAGTTGGTCCCTGGCGGCGCCTGGCGTTGAGCGATGGGGCCTGGCGGCTCTGCGGCTGCGGCTGGCAGCCAGCAGCTTGGGAGAGCAGCAGGGCGGCCAGGGCGGCTGGCGCGTCTCCCGGGCGGAGGTTTGCCACGTGGCCAGCGGCAGAGTGAGTGGCGCGCTGTGCAACGCGCGTGAATCCTGCTGCATTCACATGCAGCTGCAGAATACGGTCAGCTTTGCAGGTGTTGTTGCATGCTGCAGCAAAAAAACCCGTCAGAGCCGAGCGCAAGCGCCATCCCCTAAAAACAATCCAGGTTTGGCACTTCCCCTGCGGCCGCCGCCTGGCAGCGGGCTGCTTGCACGAGCTGCGCGTGGGCGAGCCTCCCCAACCGCAGCCGTCCGCAGGCGGCGCCGTGCAAGGCGAGGGTTGTGGAATGGCAGAGGAGCAGCAGGAGCAGGAGCAGGAGCAGGAGCAGGACTTGGCTGTCGATCCGCCGCAGCAGGAGGAGCAGTGGACGGAGCAGCAGCAAGAGGCGGCAGCGCCACCGCAGGGACGAGAGGAGGGGCCACCGGTGCAGCAGCAGGAGGAGGAGGAGCGGCAGGCGGAGGAGCCAACAGCAGAGCGGCCGGCAAGCGCCTCCCCGCCGCCAGCACCACCCAGCCCCACTGCGCCGCTGCCGCCGCAAGCCGAGAGCGGCCTTATCGCAGCACACCGCAGCCGCACGGCCAGCCCGGCCACACCGGCGGCCTCGCCGAGGGCGGCGCCTGCGGCGGTACACTCCAAGCACCTGCTGCTTGCGGCGCGTCCGCCGCAGCCTGGGTACCGCCTGACCTTCCACACCAGCGGTGCCTGGGGCGCGGGCACGGGGGCGCACGTGTTCTTCGAGCTGCTGGGGGACGCCGGCTCCTCTGGCGTGGTCTACCTGGACAACGCCGGCCGCGGGGGCACGTGGGTGGACTGCGGCTGCGGCAGCGGCGGGTTTGGCCGCGGCGGCGTCGCGAGCGCGCTGTTCCCGCGCATGCCACACCTCGGCGCGCTGCGCAGCTGCCGCGTCGGCACCGACGGACGCGGGCCCTGCGCCGCGTGGCGGCTGCGGCGGGTGGAGGTTGTGCATGTGGCCAGCGGGGCTGCATGGAGCTTTGAGTGCAGCGCATGGATCGACAGGCGCTGCGATTTCCAGCGCATGCTGGCGGCGGCCCCGGCTGGGGCCGGGGGCGGCGGCGGCGACGGCGGCCAGCCGGCCCGCGCTGCCGGGGAGCTTTTGTCGCCTCACTCACCTGTGGGAAATGGAGCTGCTGCGGGCGCGCCGCCCGTAGCAGCGCTGCAGCGGCAATCGCCCATGTTTGCGTGACATGAGCTGCCCATGCAAAAGCTTACCGGGGGTAAAACAAGGCCATCAGGAGGGAACAGAGGGAAGGGGAAAACAGGAGGGGCCGGCCCAGCAGCAAGGCACGCAAGTGCACGCAAATCTCTCGACCCTGCCCAGCAAGACTATTGTGCCCGCCGCGCCTGCGCAACCGCGCAAGCGCACAGCACGGCGCGGGGCCCAATCAGCTGATGCGCGCGCCAGTGCGCTTCTGCATGGAGATGGACTCCCGCTTGAGCACCGTCAGCAGGGTCTGGCTGGACTCCAGGATGCGGACGTAGGCGCCCTCCGTCTCCCCGATGATCTTGTCGTACTCGTTCTTGGTGTCGATCTGGGGGAGGGCGCGGCGGCAGCGCGGGGTTGGGGGCCCCGCAGGAGGTGGCGATGAGCGCGCGACCGCCGGCGGGCTGCTCGGGCGGGCGTGCTGATCGCGCGCAGGCAACCGCGCGCTCAACGCCGAGGCAGCCAGGGCTCCAAGGCGCGTGCGCACACCCACCTTGCGCGCCAGCGACTCGTTGATGGCAGCCAGGCGCTTGGTCAGCTGCTGCAGCTCTCCCTGGATCTGCAGCGCGGGTGATTTGAAACAGGGGCGCAAGGGGAGTTGTGACCTGCGCTAAGCCTGCTGCGCTGCTGGAGCTGAGTGATAGTGTTGGCCCCAACCGCCGCTGCGCAGCCCTCGCGCTCCACAAACCTTCATTTTCTCGGACTCCTCGTCGTTGATCTGCTTGAGTATTATCTCCCGCTTCTCTCGCAGATCCTCAATGCCTGCGGCGGCGTGACAGCAGGGCGCGTGCGTGTCAGCTCCGACGTGTCCGGCAGAGCGTACGCAGCGCGCGCGCGGTGGTGCTGCGCGCCGCTGGTTGATGCCAGCGTTCGCTTGCAGGCCCCTCCAGCATCACCGGAACTTGGCAGTTCCATCACAAGACGACTGCAGGAAGCTGCGGCCTGGGGCTTGCACGGCCCGTGCGGCACAGGCAGGGCAGCGGCGTGTGCGCGCAGCGCTGCGCGCGGTCAAACTTTGACCCGTCGTTGGGGGTGTGCCGCCACTCACACTTCACCAGCTCGTTGTTCGAGGTTTGGAGGGCTGCACCTTGCGCTGCCATGGCGTCGCTGCTGCGGGCTCGTGACGGCCGCGGCTGGGCGAGCGAGCGGGACGACTTGACGGACGCGACTGTGTTCTGCGGCTGTTTTCTGCGAAAAAGAGCGCCCCCTCGATGCTTCAGGAATCTTGGAGATGGTGCTGCGTGTCGCGGGCTGGGCAACTCGGCTGCGCGGCGGAAGCGGGGCAGGCGCCGCTGCGTGCCGCTGCTGCTGACCGCCGCCCGAACCCCCCAAACTGGTGGCCTTTTAATTTACACGATGCAGACTGTTGTAAGCGCTTTGACAGCGCGGTCGCATCACAAGTGCGCCCATGATCCCCGACCCATGCAGACCAGAGGGAGTGGTGTTTGTGTGCGTGCGTGTGCCATCGCCTTGGATGGGCACACACGAAGAGTACGCAGATCATGCCACGCGGCAGCACACGCGCAATGCGCGCAGCTGTTCCAGGCGTAAAACCGAGGCAGAAGGGGCACGGCCCAGCACAGGAGCCGTGCCCGCCGCCTGTGCCCGCTGCCTGTGAAAGTGCTGGGTGTGTGCGTTGCGCGGCGAGCCGCATCAACGGATGGACGCCTGATGGGCTTCAAGGCTGCCGAAGAACACCGCGCGGCAGCAAAGCCCCAAAAAGCCGCCCTGCGCAATTATCGGACCACAGACACCATGCCGCTAATACCACTCCGAGGGCTGTCTGAAGCCGCCAAGTCCCAAAGCAAGCAAAAGAGGCAATTCAGCAAGTATGTGATGGGGACAGCGGGGGTGCTGACCAAAAGAGTTGTGGTTTGTGTGCCCAAATGCGCCCATGGGGTCGAGGCACCGGCCCGGCACCGCGCAGCCATGCCGCACGCACGGTTGGCTTGCCGCGCCGGCGAGCCCCACCGCGGCTGCAGCTCTGGGCCGCGCCGCCGCCGCTGCGCAGCGGGTGCGGCGTGCCGCGCCGGCACGCGCGCTGCCTCCGTGGCGCGGGCTGCCGCCCGTGCCTACTTGTCGTCGCCGCCCACGCCGCCCGGAACGTAGTGGGTGTGCAGCTTCTCGTGCGCGAGGTGGGAGTTGGGCTTCTCCAGCCAGTTTTTGTACAGCTCCTGCACGGCGGGGTTCTCGTGCGAGCGGCGGATGGTGGTGCGCTCGTCCAGCTGGTACATGGCCGCCTGGGGTGGGGGGGGGGGGGCGAGGGGGGGTTCGGAGGGGGGTGGGTGGCAGGTGGGGAGGGGGCATTGCGGGTGGGAGAGGGACGGCAGGAGCGGGCAAGCGTTGAGAGGCAGGCTGGAATGGCGGGCCAAGCTGCTACCACTCCAAACCCAAGGTCTGCCCACCTGGCGCTTGGAGAGGATGAGCTTGTCGGTGCTGCGGGGCTGGCCGCCGCCGCCGATGCAGCCGCCGGGGCAGGCCATGACCTCGATGAAATCTGGCAGGGGGCGCGTTGGGGGAGGGTGGCACGGGGTGTGTGTTTGCGTGGAACCGGCCGCTGCGCTGCTGCGCACGTGCAGACGGCTGCGCTTCAGGGGCGGAATGGCCGGTCAACGCGACTCAACAGCAGCTGCTGGCATAGCCCGCCGCTCACCGTACTGCATGGTGCCGTCCGAGACGCCCTTGATGACCTTCTTGGCGTTGCCTGTCGGGGCACAAGCGCGGGGAGGGGCGTGGTGCGCGCGGGTTGGTGGCCTGCCGTTGCAGCGCTTGCTTGGCCGCGCCCCGCCCTGCCCCACACCCGCCGCGTGCAAACCGGCAAGCCCTCCTCCCCAACAAGCACAACCCCCCTCAGCCACCCACCCAGGCCGTTTGCGACGGCGACGCGCAGCGTGACCCCGGCCCCCGGCGCCGACTCGAGCGCCTTGAAGGGCGAGCCCTCGCTGGTGGGGATGGTGACGGTGGCGGCCTTGATGCCCTCCAGGCCGCGCACCTCCTCGTAGGTGATGCGGCCCATGGGCTCGCCGGAAACGAGCTCGTAGACCTGGGGGTGGGGTTTTGGTTATGCATGGGGGAATGGTTGACGCGTGAGAGGGGTTTTTGGGGTTTGGGCGCAGCCGCCGCAGAACAGGCGTGCGGGCGCATGCCGACGGGAACCCCAGGAAGCCGCTCACGGTGCGCAGCGCAGCCTCCATCACGCCGCCGGTGGTGCCGAAGAGCACAGCACCGCCGCTGCCGGCGCCGATGGGGTTGTCGTACTCAGTCTCGGGAAGCTCCTGCCGGGCGGCGGCGGCAAAGGGAGCGGCCGGGCGACGCGTCAGCTGGGCGCAGCAGGGGGCGCCGAGCCGGCCAGCTGCTGCTGTTTGGGCTGTTTGGGCCACGGCCCCCGCTGCCCAGCAGCCGTGCGGCGCGCCTGCGCCCGCGCGTGCACATGCACCCCCCCCCACCCCCCCCACCTTGAGGTTGATGCCGCGCTCCTGGAAGATCTTGCCCAGCTCCGCGGTGGTGATGACGTGGTCGACGTCGCGCACCGCGCCGGGGCCCGCCTCTGTCGCGAACCAGTCGCGGTCCGCCTCGCCCTGCTTGCGCACGCAGGGCATCACGCTGCACGACACCACGCCCTCGGGCTGCACGCCCGCCGAGGCGGCAAAGTAGTTCTTCAGGATTGCGCCCATCATCATCTGGGGGCTCTTGCAGCTGCGGGGCGCGCGCGGGGGGTTGGGGGGGGTAAGGGGGTTGGGGTTGGGGGAGAGTTTGCAGGTTTTGCGCCTCGCGTGTTTGCGGGCGCTTCAAATTCAAGGGGGGGGGGTGCCAGGCACTAGCCAGTCAGCCGGCAACGCAGCCAGGGATGCCGGCTGGCACCACACCCCGCCGGCCGCCGCCTGCAAGCGCGCAGCTCACGTGGAAAGGAAAGGGATCAGCTCCGGGTTGGACTTCTCAACCATGGCCACCCTGCAGGTCGGTTTTTGTTTTGGGGGGAAGGTCGGTGCGCGCAGCCCCACGGGGCCCCAACGTGACAGCAGGCGGCACGGGTAACCGCCCCGCTGCGTGGCACGGCCACGCAGGGCCCGCCGGCTCGGCCCGCAGCGCGCAGCGGCGCGCACCATCCGGGGCAGCAGCTGGTGAACATGGGCAGGATGGTGCTGGCCGCGTGGCCGTCCTCGGCCGGCACGGGCTTGCCGGCGCTCTCCGCCGCCTTGGCCTCGAGCCTGTGCAGCAGCTCGGTGCCCTCCTCCATGATGGTCATGTCCGCGGCAAACAGCGTGTCTGGGGGGGGGGGAGAGGAGGAGAGGGGTCAAGGTGGTGGGCCCAAGGGACAAGGCGGGGCCAGGTGTGGGGCGGGCGGGTGCAGCAGGGCCTAATGGGGCACAAGCGAGGGCGGCCGCCGGGCAAAAAGCGCGCGCACAGGCCCCTGCCCCCGCCGTTGCCCACCGAAGACGTAGTCAAAGCCCAGCTTCTTGAGGCCTGTCACCATCTGCCCGGCCGTCACGTCGCCGGGCGCGAGGCCCATCGTCTCCGCAATCGCCACGCGCACGGCGGGGGCGGTCTGCACCACCACCACCTTGCCGGGCTGCTTGTTCTCTGCGGTGTGCAAAAGGCGGGGGGTGGGGTGGAGGGCGGCGGGGTGGGGGCGTGCGCACGGACGCGAAGCTGGCGGCTGAAAGCTGGCGTGCTTGGCAGCCAACACGCACGTAGGGGGGGGCCTGTTTGACGTTGCTCCAGGCGCGGCCCCCATCGCTGCGCGCGCGCCGCTGCACGCGCACGCCTGCCCCCAGCGCCCCCGACAACGCTGCAGCAGCGCGACCCCAACGCACCGAGCTCATTGAGCGCCAGCTGCCAGTGGGGGGCGGCGCCGGCGGCCTTGTTGGCGCCCGCGGCGGGCGCGGGAGCAGCGGGGGCGGCGCCGCCGGGCGGCGTCGCAGCAATGCGTCGCGGGGCACGACGCGCGACCGGCGCGCGGGCTGTGCGGACGGCGGGGCCGGTGCCAAAGGGCGCGGGGGGTTTCAGCGTGATGACAGGGGCGCGCGCGGGGCCCGCGGGCTGCGAGGGCTGCCGGAAAAGCCCTTATTCCGGCACACCTCCTGCTGCTGCCGCCGTTCGACACCCCATGCAGCCCCCGACACCCACCGGGAGCGACCGTGGAGGGTCTCACAACGGCCCTCGTTGCGAAGCCGCTGCGCTGGTGCGCGCAGACGGCCGGGCCGGCGTGCAGGCGCATTGGTCGGGTGGCGCGGTCGCGGGGGGGTCAGGGGCAGCTGTCCAGGGGGTGCTCGCGGGCGCGGGTGTAATCTGAATGCTTGTTTGAATGATTGGTACGCTGCGCTGCGCGATCAGGGGGCCGCTGTGAAGAGGGCTGCCCGCCGAAAGTCAAGGTGCAGCTTCCGCGAGAGCGCCCGCCCCCCGCCCCCCGCCTCCTGGTCCCTAGAATCGAATCTGATTTCATGGCGGCATGCGCGGCCCCGCCCGGGCCCCGGGCGGGCAGGCGGCGGCGCAGGGCGGCGCCACGCATCGCCGCATGCGGCGCCGTGGCTGGGAGCAGATTGTGACTCGTGGGCGCCGCCCTCCCCCCATCCTGCCCCGGGCCCGCCCTTTTCGCTGTCCACCCGCTGCATCACAGCACAGCTCACGCGAGAAACTTTCCCAGCCTCAGTTTGTTACGGCTCCGAAAAAAATGAAATGGCCAGATAGCCTCGTTTGTTGGGTTGTCACACTGCGTACCGTAACACACACACATCCCCAGCCAGCCGCCGCCACGCGAGCGCGAGGGCGGCGCCGGCGCCCCCATCCTCAGGCGCACTTGACTGTGAAGGTGGTGGCGCGGCTGGCGCCGTCGTAGGTAGCCCCCTGCCAGAAGCTGCGGTACGCGCCGTTGCCGCACGGCGGCAGCCCGCTGTGCCAGGGCGCCTGCTGCGCCGTCGCAAAGCCGCGCACGTCCGACGGCAGGCTGAAGCCCTGGGGGATGTAGGGAAACACCGCCGTGCACGACAGCACGCCCGCCGCACCGCCGCCGCTGGCGGCGCAGTCCGGCTGCAGCGAGACCGCCACGCCCGCGGGGAACTGGCGCGCGCCGCCGGCGGCGGTGGGCGCGGCGCAAAACGCGGCCGGCGCGCCGCTGCCGTCGACCAGCACCACGCAGCAGCTGCCGACGTTGCCGTTGACTTCGGCGAGCGCCGTCGTGTGCGTGGGGCACGCGGTCACGCGCTGCTTGACGCTGCAGCAGCTGCCCGAGGCGCAGCTGTTGCCGCTCGAGTCCGACACGGTCGTGCAGCCGCCTGCGGCGCCGCCGCCGCCGCCGCTGCCGCCGCTGGAGGCCGTCGCGCTGGAGCTGCTCCAGGAGGCCGCCTGCGCCCACGCGCCCGGCGCGGTGGCGCCCGCGGCAACGAGCGCCAGCAGCACCGCGGCGGTGCGCGCGGCGCGCATGGGGTGCATGGATGCGTAGGTCTCCGGACCTCTGGCCGGGGCACTCGATCCCCCGGGCGTCCGCAAGGTTGCGGGCGGCGGCGGGGGGCGCACAGTCAACCTGCAGGAGCGGCAGCAGCGCCGTGGAGAGGGGACCAGCGTGAGAGAGAAACGAACGCCGCAATGACAATGCACCGGTTCGTTTGATTGCAGACGCTCCGAGCAAGCGGCCCGGACGGGCGGGATAACCAGCTTCTGCCCCGCTCCGCACCCACGCGGCGCCTTTCCGGGGCGCCAGCGCGGCTGCAAAACACTTCCTGGCTCCCATCCTGTCACCTGACGGTGCCAGGCCCGCCACTCACCGGCCTGGAAAGGGAGGGGAGGGCGTTCCGACGCCGCTGGCCACCAGACGCGTCTTCTGTTATCAGCTTGGAGTCAAGGAAAAGCACAGATGCGCGCAAGAAATTCTTATGCGGGGGCGTCGCGATCGGTATGGACGCGGCGGGGCGGGGCGTCACCGGTCGCACCGGGAGCTAGCGACGGATTGAGCAACGCGGAACAGGGCCGGGCGACCTCTGATCCCTGGGCTGCCAGCCTCAAGGGGCAAGCAACGTTCGCTGCACTCCCAGGAGGGGCAAGCAACGTTCGCTGCACTCCCAGGAGCGGCGCCGAAGTACCTTGGTTGCTGATCCTAGGACGGGTTCCGACCTTCCGGGCTGCCCTGCCCCCTGTGCCCCTGATGACGGACGGAGCGGACGTTTACACGGTCAGTTCTTGCTGAACAGCTTGCCAAACACGCCAAATGTGGCCTTGATCGCCTCCATGTTGATCACCGGCTCGTCGTAGGAGTTGACCAGCTCCTCGAAGCGCGCGCCGCTCTCATCGCGCAGCCGCTTCAGGTTGGGGTCGCTGCGCACCTTGCCGTAGTCCTCAAAGCCCAGGGACAGGGCCTGGGGGGGGGGGAGGGTGGAGGGGGGCGTAGGGGGGGGGGGTGAGATGAAGCGGCGAAGGTGGGTCTGCCGCGCTTCACACTGCCGGCATGCGCGTGTGCAAATGCGCATGCCGTGGTTGGCCTTGGCCAGCGCTGTTTGCCCTCGGCTGAGCTCCGCATACCCCAACGCACACACGCAGCCTGCAGGCGCACGGCCGACGCGCGCACGCACAGACTGGCACACGCCCGCTCGCCCGCGCAGCCCCCCCCCCCGCGCACCTTCTCCAGCGCCTTGAGCCCCTCGTCCATGGACCCCACCATGGAGTAGGCGCACGCGATGTTGTACAGGGTCACCGGCATGATGGGGGTGACGCGCGCGCCGCTGTCGCCCACAAAGTTGCGGGGCTCCAGGGCCGCCACGTTCTCAAAGTCCACCAGCGCGCCCTGGGGGGAGGGGGCCGACATGTCCCCAAAGTTCCTCTTAATCTTGAGGTACACGTCACCGTTGCGGGTGCGGATGGCGTACATGATCTGGCCAAAGTTTTGCGCTGTTGGTTTGGAGGGGGGGAGGGGTGGGGGGACTCGCGTGAGGGTTGAGACAGGTGGCGCGCGCCCCACCGCGCCCCCGCACGCATGCGCGCGCGCAGCAGCGCCCGCGCGAGCGCGCGCCAACGCGCACGGCACCGCCGCCGCCCACCGTCCCAGATGTCGGAGCCGAAGGAGGCGCTGATCTGCACCACCTTGTCCCCGGGCTGGAGGGGGGGAGGGGGGGAGGGAGTTCCGGGGGGAGGGGGTTGGGTTTGTGAGCGCGCCGGCGGGCGGGCAGTGCAGTCGGCCGTGTCCAGCGGCAGGGGCGCGTGCAAGAGGCGGGTGTGCCCACTGCGCAGGCGGGGTGTAATGCCTGCGGCTGTCTCTGCTGCTGGCGACGGCTGCCTCTGCTGCTGGCGGCGGCGCCGCCGCGGCGGTGCACCCGGCAGGCCCAGGCGCCTCGGATGCAGCCGCCGCCGCTGCGGTTGGCACCCCCCGCCCTCCCGCGCGCCCCACCTGGATGCGGGGGTCGGTGTTGCCCAGGGCGGGGTCGTTCTTGATCACATAGGCGCCGCCGTCGTTGCCGCGGGCAAACTTGAGGCCCAGCGGCTTTGGCAGGTCCAGCTGCGCGGGGCGGCGGCGGCGGGGTGGGTGGGTGGGTGGGTGCGGTTTTTCGCCGGCCGCAGCAAACCCGCTCGCCGTAAAGGCGCGCATTGCTGCGGACTGCGCCACCCTTCCCTCAGTGCCCCGCCGCGCACCTCAACGAACTCCTCAGTGGCGGCGCCCGCCTGCGCCACGGTGCGCAGCGGCGCGCGTCGGCGCGCCACCACGCGCGCCTGCGGCCAGCGGCGGGGCAGGGGAGGGCGAGCGGCGGTCAGGCGGGCAACCAATGAGCTGGTCGCGATCGTATCTTGCCCCCGGATACCGCCCATTGGTGGCGGGCCGCCTGGCCGCGCCGGAAGGCCTGCCCTCACCACCGATCGCAGGCCCACCTGCGCAACGCGACCCGCTCCCGAGAAGGCCGCCCTGCGTTGAATGTTGGCGCTTGGTGTCAGGGGCTTCCGCAGCGGCAATTCGCGCCGTCAGGCGACCCGCCCGCGCGCCAAACGAGGACCACCCACCTCGACCCCGCCCGCGGCTGCTGCAGGGATTGCTGCACCCGCATTTTGGTCGCTGCTGATGTTTAAAACCGCGGTGACTGCCACTTTTCAATTGGCCCGGTCTGCTGCAAGGCCGTGCGTCTTGCTTGGGTGCAGCGAGCAGCTGCCGGCCCTCTGGGAGGGGCTGCGGATCCGCCCCCAGCCCACCGCTCCCCCGATTCCGGCACTTGGAGCCAACCCAGGCCTGGCAGGACAGGGAGGGCAGCCGCACTGGCGGCACGGGCTTTGACCGGTCGTCAAGCCAAAGGGCGCCTCCAGGTTTCGCGCCAGAGGCTTTTCAGGGCTCCTTCAGGCCACATACGCGCCAACAGGGCGCTCCTAGTCCAGCGGCAACGCAACAGCAGCGGAACTCCGCGACATGGGCTGCGCAGCCAGCAAGCCCGCCGTCGTGCACGATGGCGACGTGCTTGTGGGGCCCTCGGGTGCGTTTAGGGATCGCTGGGACCGCCCGCGGCGCGCCGGGGCTCGCCAGGGGCGTAGGGGCACACGGCCCAGACGATGCGACGCAATCCCCCCGCAGAGGGCAGCGGCAAGAGCTCTACGACGCGAGCGCGGCGGCTGTCGGTGTCGGCAGAACCAAAAGCGGTGGGTACCGGGCGGGCGGGCAGCCCGGGCCGGCGGCGGCGGCGCGGCGGGCGCGGCGCGCGCGGCGCAAAGGTCGTGCCGCGTGCGGGGCTCGGCCCCGCACCGATCGGCCCCGCGGGCGGGCGCGGCGCTCGTGCCAAGCGCGGCCAGTCGCGAGCGCGCACCCTCTGCCCCTCCGTCCCTAGACGGTCTGCGCCGCCCCGCGACCGCAGGGCACCTCGCGGTCGGCGACGCCGACCGGCGGCGACCCCGCCGCGCGGCGGCCGGGCGGCACGCCCGACGGCCAGCAGCCACAGCAGCAGCAGCAGCGGGGGGGCAGCCCGGACCGGCCGGCGGGGTCCCGCTCGCCGGTCCCCCGGTCAAACGGCTCGCCCACGCCCGGCGCCGAGCCGCGCGCCGCCCGCGCGCCCGGCGGCCTCGGCAAGGCCCCCAAGGGCGCCGCGCCGGCCGCCGCCCCGGACCTGCCCACCAACGCGGGCCAGATCCTGGAGCGCAACAGCAGCACGCGCGCGCGGCGGCTGTCCTACGTCACAAACGACGTGAGCGGGCGGGACGGAACCGCCTCGGGGGGACCCGCCTCGGGGGGGGGGGCGCGGCAGCGGCTCGCCGCTGCTGCGGGGCCTTTGCCAGCCGCCGCCCCCAGGGCCGCACGCCCCAGGGCCGCGTGCCTTGCTTTGCCCTTGCCTTGCTCGGGGCGCGCCACCCTCCCCTGATCCGCCCCCTGCCCCAGGAAGGCCACAGCAGATAAATACCCTAACCCTCCACCCCCCCCCACCCCCCCCCCCCCCCCCCCACCCCCCCCCACCCCCCCCCCCCCCCCCCCGCAGAAGGACCTGGCTGACAAGATCAGGGCGGAGTATGGGGACGGCCTGCTGGAGGGCCTCGCCGCCGCAGACGGCGCCGCGTTTGAGCCGCCGCCGCCGGGGCGGCGCGCCGTGTCTGTCGCAGTGGCGTGCATGTCGCGCGCGGGGCGGGAGCCGGGGTACAAGAAGACCAACCAGGACAACTGCTTCGCGTTTGAAAAGGTGGGGGGGAGGTGGAGGGGGGGGGTCGAGGGGGAGCGCAATAAAGCTCTGTTGTTTCGTAGGCGGCCCGACAGCTTGCGCCAGGCTGCGGCAGGCGCCCGGCAGCGTCCAGCGGCGCGGCACCAGCATGCAGGCCCCCACCCCTGCGCCTCTTTGAGAGGCTGCGCGAGCCGCTGTCTGCCTGCGCCGCGCAGCTCAAGGCCGCGCGGGCACGCGGCGGCGCGCCCAACGGACCCCCCCACCCACCCACCCCCACGCGCCGCAGTACATAAGCGAGGACGAGTCACTGTTTGGCGCGATGGACGGCCACGGCCCGCAGGGTGCGCGGGCGGGCTTTCAGGGGCGGGCAAGCCTGGCCCACCGCTCCCAACCCTGGCTGCGCTCTACGCGGCAGGTCCCCACCACCCCCCTGCCCCCTCAACAGTTACCCCTGACTAGGCAACGCTGACGCGCCGGCCCCGCCCCGCGCCCTGCATCCCCCCCACCCAAACCATCCCCCCCACCCCCCAGGCCACCTGGTGTCGTCGTTTGTGAAGCAGCACCTGCCCATCCTGCTGGTGGACCACCTCACCAACGGCTCCCCGCCCGCCGCCGCGCTGGCGCGGGGCTTCCTCGAGGTGGACGCGCGCCTTGGGGCCAGCCGCATCGACACCGAGTTCAGCGGGTCGACGTGCGTGGTGGCGCACCTGCGGGTGCGCGCGCGCGGGCTGCGGGTTGAGTGGGCGGGGCGTGGGGGGCCAGCTGGGGGGCGGGCGCGCACAGGCGCGCGCCGGGCCACGGCTGGGGGCGGCCCGACGGCTGACGCCAGCCCCCTCCCGCCGCCGCCGCCGCTCCAAACCACCCCGCCGCGCCTCCCCCTCCCCAGGGCAACCAGCTGACGACGGCGTGGGTGGGCGACTCGCGCGGCGTGCTGGGTCGCCGCTGCCCCGAGTCTGGTGTGTGGCAGGCGCTGGACCTGACTTACGACCACAAGCCCACCGCGCCGGGGGAGAAGGAGCGCATCCTGCGCTCACAGGGGCGCGTGGCGCGGTGAGGGGGGGCGCGCGCTGGGGGGTGCGTGAAGGGGGGGTGCGCGAGGGGGGTGCATGAGGGGGGTGCGCGAGGGGGCGTGGTGCGTGCGGGGCATGGCTGCGGGTGGCGCATTCATTGGGGCCACTCAGGGGCCGGCGCGCTGCGCCGGTAGTTCTGGCAGGAGCTTATTAGCAGCCGTTGCCGGACTTCTTCGCCATCGAGCTGGCCGGCTGGTTGACGCCGGCGCCGACGGGGCCGACCACGATGCCGGCGAACAGCTGGCCGGCGCAGCCCTTGACGTTGAGGTCGATGTAGCCGGCCCCGGTGACCTGCGAGATGGCGTTCATGCTGGAGGTGAAGTAGGCGTTGCCGGTGTCCACGGCCTCGAAGGTGATGTTGGTGTCGGCGGTGACGGTCATGTCGGAGGCCGCGGGGGCGGTGCCGGTGTAGAAGTTCACGGCGCGCAGGTCCTGCACGCCGTTCACTTTGACCCGGGTGTAGCCGGTGCCGCTGAGCTTGTTGACGAAGCAGTACTGGGCAAAGCCCACGTTCTTGCCAGAGTTGGTCAGCTTGCCCTTGAACTGTTGGGGGGTTGGGGGGTGGGTGAGGGGTGGGAGGTGGGGGAGGGGTTGAGGCAGCGGAGGGCGGCTGGCGTTCCGGCAGCTGCGATACAACCGTCAGCGCGCGAGCGCGCGCGCGCGCACAAGCGGGACGGCGCGCGCGCAAGCGGGACGGCGCGCGCGCGAGCGGGACGGCGCGCGCGCGCGCAAGCGGGACGGCGCGCGCGCGAGCGGGACGGCGCGCCACAGCACTGCCGAGGATTGGGCTGTGCTGTGTGGCCGCGCCTCGCGCAGCAGGCGAGCGCACGCCCTAAGGAGGCCCCTCCCCCAGCGGGCTGCTGCAGCCGCCAGCTGCGGCTGCCCCGCTTTGCCCGCGCGACGCACCTTAGTGGGCTTGCCCGCCTGCCTGCAGAGCGAGTTGAAGGACGTTGCAGCCTCGCTGCCGAGGACCAGGACCGCCAGGAGCGCCAGTGAGAGAGCCAACTTGGCCATTGTAGGCTGCGAGGGGAGGGGGGCGAGATTACGGCCGGGTCAACGATCGGGTCGCGGACCTCGATCGAGGCACGCGCGCTGCGATCGCGTCTGATACAAGCGTATGCGTCGCTCCGCGCGCGGTCGGGGCGACCAGGCCCGAGCTCTCACCTCGGGGAGGGCGGGGGGAGAGGGGAGAGGAGACGGGGGGGGGGGGGGGGGGGGGGGGGGGCCCCCCCCGCCCCCCCCGCCTGCCTTGCCCCCCCCCCACCACCCCTCCACCCCCACCCCACCCCCCCCCCCTCCCCCCCAACCCCTCCCGCCCCCCCAGCTCGTTGACGAGGCCTACCAGCGCTGGCTGATTGAGGAGGACGGCGTCGTGGATGACATCACCGCCGTGGTTGTGCGCTTCTGCCACGGGGACGGCGCCGGCGGGGGCGGCATCGCCGTCGCCACCGCGGCCGCCGAGGTGCTGGGGGGCGGGCCCAACCCGGAGCCGCGGGAGGTCCGCGCGGGGTGAAGAGCACCCCCCACAAGCACCAAGACCAAACCCGAGGCCGCCGCGCTGCCGGCGGCGGCGGCGGCCGCTGCCTGCGGCGGGGGCGCCCCGTGGCGCCCCCTGCCAGGTGCAGTGGCCAAAGACCCCACCAGTCCCTTTTCGCGTCTCGGCGTCTGCATTTTGGAAAGGGGCCGAGGCCGAGGGCCGGCCTCGAGGCCCAAGAGCTAATGAACGGGAGCGGTTGTGACTCTTTTTGGCCCTTTTTGCGGAGCTGCAACAGCCCGCACCGCGCGCGGCGGGCGATCCCACCGCCGCGCGCGCGACAAACCGTGGGGCGGGCGCCCGCGCCGGATTTTGGACGGCGCCGGCGCGGGGCGCGCCCCGGGCGGCGGGCCCAGCGGGCCTTGCCGCTGCCCTGTGCGCCCGCCGCCCGATGTTTTTTTTTCCGCAGCTCCATGCGCCCCATGCTCGTTACCTAAGCACCGTGACCGCGCCCACAAAGGAAACAACCCAACCTTGGCGGATTGCCGCCGCCGATTGGCCCCCGCCTTCCCGCCGAGGTTGTGCCCACCTCGCTCGCTGCAAGCAGGCATGAGAAACCGACACAACCCGCTGCGCCGCCGCCCTCCCCCCGCCAATTAAGGCTTTCCCCCTTCCCCCTGCATGCTGCGTGTGCCGCCCCCTCCCCCCCACACACACACACTTGCGCCCCACACGCCTGCTTGACGCGCGCGGCAGATTGAGGCGCCGCGAGGCAATGCATTTGCACGCACCGCCCTGCTTGTAACGGGGCGAACCGTTGCTGCAACAGGTCTTCGCGCACTGCTGCGGCGAAAGACGAGGCGGCGGCACTGGTGCTTCGGCAAACGCGCCCGGCAGCTGCGCGGCCACGGCGGCGCGCCGCGTCATGAGGGACACTCACCCCTCTCAGCCTACACTCTCAATTCGTTCAGAGGCGTGCTGTTGAAGCAGCTTTGGTTGATCTCGCGGCTGGGGAGCACGGTCTGAGAGCAGCGCGAGGAGCAGCGGCGAGCCAAGGGCGGACCCCTGGTGCGGAGGGGGGAAATGGGGATCGAATGACCCGCGGCAGGCTGCTCGAGAGGTCCCAGCGCGCCCGTGGTTGGCGCGGTTTGCGCGATCTGGCGCCGATCGGGGGCCCCAGGGCCTCAGAGGCTCTTTGGGCAACCGCACTCACCGGGCCGCGCTCGCGCCGCCGCCGCGCGCAGACGCAGGCGCCGGGTCCCCTGCGCGCCGCTGCTGCGCGCGCCCCCACCGCCGGCCCCGCCGCCGCCGCCGCGCGCCGCCGCCGGCCGCGATGGTGCTGCTGGAGCCCGACCCCTTCCTGAACGAGCTGAACAAGCTGTTTGAGCGCAACAAGGGCAAGGGCACGGTGTTCATCACCATGAAGCGCAGCTCCCTCAAGCCCCGCAACGGCAAGGCCAAGGTCGCGCCGGCCGACCACCGCTGCCTCATCCGCGCCACCGACGGCGACCGCAAGATCTCCACCACCCTCTCCCCCGCGCAGCACGCCAAGTTCCAGGCCTCCTACGCGCTCATCCTGCGCGCGCACATGGACTCGCTCAAGAAGAGGGAGAAGGTCAAGGTCAAAAAGGGGGAGGGCAAGTGAGCGGCGCGGCGCGGCGCGCGTGCGCTGCGCGGCGACGCGGGCAGCCGCCCCCCCGCCGCCGCCGCCGCCGCCGCCGGCGAGGCCCGTGCCGCGTCGCCGGAACCGGGCGCTGTGCGCGCAGTTGCCACTCTGCCGGGGCGCTTGTTGCGCCTGCGGATGCGTTGTTTCCTCGTTTCTGCTGCCGCCGTCGTCCCTTTTGCCCCGCCCTTCCACCAGCCTGCCGAAAATGCAGGGCGCGAGCCTCGGCTGTGCAGGCGGCCACAAGGCGGCTGGAGCGGCGCGTTGCGATGGCCGCCGCTCTGCTCTGCTGTGGCCGCCGCTGCCGCCGCCGCGTACGCGCAACCTCTTCCTCCCCCCTTTCTCTGTTTGCGCTCCGCACACAATACAGCCGCAGTTGCTTCCCATTGCTGTAATTCCTCCACGCAACGCGTCTATGTCCTGGGGGCAAGCTTTGGCAGCCCCGGGCTGGAGGCCTGCACTGTCGCTGCGGCGCTGCAGGCTGCGCCTGCGCGGCCGCCGCCTGCTGGGCCGCCAACGGATTGCCCGCGCTCTAAGGCCCCCCGCGCTTGCCTCATCGCTCGCCCCAGGGCATGTACAACGGCCAACGTTGTCGAACGCGCCGCTGCAAGCCCCAGCGACAGCGCAGAGGCGCCTGCAAGTGCTCCGCGCAGGAGGGCCGCCCGCAGCGGTCTGCGCTCGCGCCGCAGCGGCGCTTGGACAGTCAGGATGAGGGCGCCCGCCAGCAAGAAGGGCGCTGGGGGCAAAAAGAAGAAGGCTCCAAAGGTGGGGTGGCGAGTTGCGGGACGGCGCGCCCTGCTCGGCCTTCAGCGCGCGGCCAGGCCTCGCTGGGAGGGCGTTTAACCTGCGCACGCTGCCTAGGGCGCCGGCTCATCGCGTTCGCTCGCCCCGTTCTCTCGCAGGCGCCGGCGGCGGCCGCGGCGGCGGCGGCGGCAGCGGCTGGCGGATCTGGTGCAGCGGGCATGGAGATGGACAACGGCCCGGCAGAGGGCGCGCCTGCGGTGGGTGTGCTGCAGCGTGCGCTGGGGGCCTGGCAGGGCGCGCCTTGGTGCCACTCTCCCGTGCGCCGCCCCCGGCCCCCGCTCAGCCCGCCACCCCCAAACCCCTCCCCACCCAGGTGTGGCGCCCCGGCATCGACCCCGTCGCCGAGGGCGAGGAGCTCGACTACGACCCCACCGCCTACGACTGCCTCCACCGCTTCGCGCTGGAGTGGCCCTGCCTCAGCTTTGACCTGCTGCGCGACGGCCTGGGCGCGCCGCGCGCCGCGTTCCCGCACACGGTGTTCATGGTCGCCGGCACGCAGGCCGCGCAGGCGCGCGCCAACCACATCGCCGTGCTGAAGCTGGCCGCGCTGGGGCAGGGGCGGCACGGCAAGCGCGACAAGGGCGCGGGGGTCGACGGCGGCAGCAGCAGCAGCGGGGACGAGTCGGATGGGGAGGGCGGCAGCTCTGGCGGGATGGACGCCAGCGACGACGAGGACGACCGGGAGCCGCCGCCGCGCATGCACCACAGGTGGGCGCGCGCGCGCGCACTGCGGCGGGTGTCCTGGCCTGCTGCAGCCTGCCGCGCGGGGGCGCCGGCGCGGGATGCCGGCCGCTGTGTTACGAGTCGGGAGGTGGCAGCGGCGGCGCGCGCGCGCGCGCCTGAGGCTGCGGAACACTTCGCCGCGCACCCAGTGGTGCCGGTGCGCCTGGCTGCTCCCAAAACCGACCAAGCGCCTACGCCTGCACCGCCGCCCCTCCCGCACCCCCCCCCCCCCCCCCCCCCCCCCCCCCCCCCCCCCCCCCCCCCCCCCCCCCCCCCCCCCCCCCGCAGGCTCATCTCCCAGAGCAGCGGCGTGAACCGGCTGCGCTCCATGCCGCAGCGGCCCGGCGTGATTGCGTCGTGGCACGACAACCGCCAGGTGCGCATCACCGACGCCACCGCACTGCTGGAGGAGCTCGCAGCAGAGGAGGAGCTGCCGGCGGCGCGGCCGCAAAAGGTCACGGTGAGGAACCTGCCCGGGTGGCTTGGTGCCCGTGTTTGCTGGGGCCCCTTGCATGGTTTTCGGGGCGGCCTGGTCCGCGCTCAAAGCTGTATGTGTTGGGCCGGGTGCGAGCGTTGTGTGCCGGTGCTGTGTTTTCGAGGCATTGAGGAACAAATTGACTAATCCCAGCTCTCTGTAGGCGTGCGCAACGGCATTGCGCGCGCCGGTGCGGAGTACCTATGACGGTATCTGAGCCTCTTTTTGAGCTTTGCTCACGTGTTGTTACCCGCGCGCGTGTGTTTGGGCGTGGTGTTTGGGCGTGGCGTTTGGGGCACTGAGGAACAAATTGACTAATCCCAGCTCTCTGTAGGCGCGCACATTGTGCGCGCCGGTGCGGAGTACCTATGACGGTATCTGAGCCTCTTTTCGAGCCTTCCCTGCGTGCGTTTTGTGTGCGCGTGCGTTTGGGCGTTGGGTTTGGGCACTGAGGAACAAATTGACTAATCCCAGCTCTCTGTAGGCGCGCACATTGTGCGCGCCGGTGCGGAGTACCTATGACGGTATCTGAGCCCTTCCCTTCCCCGCTTCTGTCAAACGTGTGCCATTGCCCCAGCAGCGCCGCCAGCGCACGCACACTGACCCGCACCACCTGAACTCCCCCCCCCCCAGCTCAACCCCCTGGCCAGCCACACGCACGCCATGGAGGGCTTTGCCCTGGGCTGGTCCCCCGTCACCGCCGGCCGCCTCGCCACCGGCGACTGCAAGCGCCACCTGCACGTGTGGGAGCCCCAGGAGGGCGGCGGCTGGGCGGTGAGTGGTGTGTACAACGGGCACGAGGAGTCGGTGGAGGACGTGGCCTGGAGCCCTACGGAGGCCACCGTGCTGGCCAGCTGCGGCGTGGACCGCAGCGTGCGCATCTGGGACACGCGGGAGCGCGCGCGCTCGATGCTGGCTGTCGCGGCGCACGATTCGGACGTCAACGTGATCTCCTGGAGCGCGCTGGTGACCTACATGCTGGCCTCCGGCGGCGACGACGGCAGCATGCGCATCTGGGACCTGCGGGCGTTCAAGGACGGCGGCCACGTCAGCCACTTTGCCTTCCACCGGTGCGCGGAAGAGGGCGGGGCTCTGGGCGGCTGCTGGGGGTGGCGTTTGTGCCAGGAGCCAAGGCTTCAGGGGGAGGCCGCTGCGCCTCTGCGCGCGCACGCCGCGGCCATGCTGCCAGCGCTTTGCAGACCGCCCGCCGGCTGTGTGCAGAACCCTCAAGCTTTGTGCACAGCCACGCAACCCACGCGCCCCCTCACCCTCCCCACCCCCACCCCCCGGCCCCGCCCCCAGCGGCGCCGTGACGAGTGTTGAGTGGTCGCCCTATGAGTCGTCCATGCTGGCCAGCAGCGGCGCGGACCACTCCCTGGCGGTGTGGGACCTTGCGCTGGAGCGGGACCCCGAGGAGGAGGCGGCGCTGGCGCCAGAGGGCAACGCAGTGGCGCAGGTGCGCGCGCGCGCGCGCGCGCGATGCTGTTTGGCGCATGCGTTGCGCGTTGGCTGCGGGCTGCGGGCCGTTGCATGCCACCGTGTTGTGCCAGGCCAGCTTGCCCGAAATGCCCCTGAGCCCCACCAAGCCCCACTAACCGCCCCCAAACGCCTGCGCCCGCCCCTGCAGGAGGAGCTGCCCGCCCAGCTGCTGTTTGTCCACGCCGGCCAGACGGACATCAAGGAGCTCCACTGGCACGCGCAGATCCCGGGCCTCATCGGCAGCACCGCAGCGGACGGTTTCAACCTGTTCAGGCCCAGCAACCTGTGAGAGGCCGGCCTGTCGCCAGCACCGTTCCCTGCTTTTCCCGCCGGCATTCCCTGCTTTTGCCGCCGCCCGGGTGTGTTCAGAGGCACCACGCTGCCTGCGCCGTCATCCGCTAATCGCAGCACGTTGTAAATCCAAGCCAATCCAAGATTTCGGGGCAGCCAAGGCAGGGGGCTGCCTCTCACGCGGCCAAAGCGGCTGCTTCCCTCAGCTGATGATGGCCCACGGCCGCACGGCACAGCAGCAGCTGCAGAGGCAGGGGGGGCTTCGCCCGCTAAACCAGGCCGGCGCTGCTCAATTGATCCCTGTTAGGTCGTTTTTCATAGTTTGCCGGGTCCACGAACCGTCGTCTCTGCGCGCGATCGTGGCTGCACACGGCGGGTAGGGACGGTCCTCAAACGGACAGCACCGCGTGGCCTGCGGCCTAATTCAGACTTTTTTAACCCCCTTTCAGGTCATTATATAGGGGCCGTTGAGGCCCTTGACAGTCTCTGGAGCGCGGGGCCGGCTGAAACGACCCTCGCCCGAAGCAACCCTCTGCTCGGGCGCCCGCGGGCGCGTGGCGGCCATGGTGAGCGTTGCGGATGAGCAAAACGGAGCTTAGAAACACCGGGCCGGCGTGTTGATCGGAGTTCGCGCTCTCAGGAGGGCCGGCCGCGCGCGCTCCCAGCCGCTGCTGCTGCCGCTGCCCGTCGCCGCGGCACACGCAAGCCTGCATGGCGCCGCAGCCGCGCGGCTTGTAGGCCTCGCATGGCCTTATCCAAATCCAGGCTGGGTCGCAGCATGCGGCAAGCAGCAGTGCTGCTGCGGCGGCCTCAGCGGCCACGTCCGCGCTGTGTGCGCTGCGCCACCGCCCCCCACGCCCGACCCCAGCCCCTCAACCCGCCACCCCCGGTCCCGCAGGGGCAAGGGCTGCCGATGTCGGCCATCCCCACGGCCACGCCGCTGGTGGACGGCCCTCGCAAGGCGCAGCCGTGCCAGCCAGGCGAGGCCGTGTCGCTGGCCGGGCGCGGCGCGACGTTCAAGAACCAGGCGCGCGCGCTGTTCCGCAAGAACGCGGTCTACCAGCGCAGGAACTGGTGCAGCAACGTGTGCCTGCTGTCGGCGCCCATCTTCTTCTGCCTGCTGCTGTTTGGGATCCAGATCGCAATCAACAAGCTGCTGCTGACGGGGGATGACTACGCGGTGGGTTGGGCCAGGGGCTGGGGGCCTTGGCAGCGGCGGGTGACACCTTTGCATGCTGCCGCCAACGCAGCAGTCTGACAGGCCCTCCACCACATGGTGCAATTGTGATGGTAGGGCATGGTAGGAGGTAGCGGGTGGCGCCGGGCAAATTGGCTAACTGTGCGCCCTTCCCTCCACCCCTTCCTCCCTCCCGCGCAGTGCGGCTGCAAGTGCACGCAGTGCTGCTACCAGGGCAACCCCAACAACTGCACCGCCATCACCTCGGGCACCTGCCCGTACGTGTGCCTTGAAAAGTCAACGACGGAGTGCGGCATCCGCTACTCAACGGCGAGGCAGGCCTACTTTTGCGCCATACCCCACCCCTCGTCGTGGCCGGCGGTGCTGCAGGTGCGCTGCGCAGCACAGCGCCGCGCCGACTCGCCTCAGCTCCTTTCAAACAGCAAACACCGCAGGGGGGAGCGGTTCCTTGCTTACCACGCAACCAACACGGCCGGAAAACTCACCTGCGGGCGCTGACCCCTCCCGCGCCCCCCCCCCCTGCAGGTGCCTGCCGCGTCGGACCGCGCCGAGCCGTGGCGCCCCGACCCGGTGCTGCTCTACACGGGCCGCAGCCGCCGCACCGCCGACGCGCTGTCCGCCAACCTGCTGCCCAAGCCCGCCGCCAGCGTGTCGAGCTTCATGGCGGTGCGGGAGTACGTGTCGCACTGGAACCAGACCGGCGGGCCCGCGCGCGGCGCGGTGCCCGGCGAGGTGCTGTCGCTGATGGGGCTCACCCTGGGCACCAGCGCAAAGATCCTGGCGGGCGTGTACGTGGAGACCGCGCTGGCAAAGGAGCAGGTGAGGGGGGCGGCCGCGGTGCGGCCGGCTTCGTTTGAGCTGGTGCATGCAGCTTGCTTGCATGGGGCGCGCCACGCCGGTCACGCCAAGCTCTGACCAGCCCCCTCTCTCCCCCCACCCACCCCCCAGCTCTATGCGCTCTGGCCGGCGGGCACCTGCGAGCGCCTCAACCTCGCCGGCCGCACCAACGTGACGCTGCTGGAGATGGTGTCGGCGATGGTCAACACCTCCAACAGCGCCGGCGCGGCGGCCGCGCTCAACAGGCAGCTGGCCTCCCTGGTGTCGGGCGCCAGCGGCGCCGCGGAGGGCGGCGCCGAGGCCGAGGCGCTGGCCGCCATCACCTCGCTGTCCATGAACTGCACGGACGTGCCCTCCGCGTTCCTGGCCAGCGCGGCGGAGATCGAGCAGCGGCTGTACTGCGGCTACTTCCAGTCACGCTGCGGCGGCGGCAGCGGGCCGCAGCAGCTGGCGGCGGCGTACGACTGGAAGGCCACCGACGGGCGGCGGTTTGAGCCGGCGGTGTTTTACAACGACACCTACGGCCTGGCCACCAGCACGCAGGCCACGGTGTACCAGCGCATCCCCGCGGCGCTGAACCTCGCGGTCAACGGCTGGATGCGCACCTTTGTCGGTGCGCCGCCGCGGCAGGGGGGGAAGAGATTTGGGCATTGGGGGCTCGTGCAGCAGCAGCAGCAGCAGCGCCAGCAGCCAAGTGCAGCTGCATAGCCCTTTCGGGTGGACCCCGGCTTCTTTACCCACTCAGGGTTTGGCTGACTGCGCCCTCGCCCTCCCCTGCCCTAAACCCGCCGCGCGCAGGTGCCAACGCCAGCGCCAACCTCGTCGGCGTGCAGGAGGCCCCCAAGTCGGCCAGCTCTGTGACTCTGGACTTTTCGGCGCTGCTGGGCCCGCTGTTCTTCACGTGGGTGGTGCAGATGCTGCTGCCGGTGTTCCTGATGCAGCTGGTGTACGAGAAGGAGAAGAGGTGGGGGGCGCGGGGGCGGTGGGGGGGCGACCAACCGGCAGCAAGCCATGCGCGCAGATGCCACCCTGGCGCGCGCATGCATGCGCATGCCGCATGCCGTG
Source organism: Raphidocelis subcapitata (assembly GCA_003203535.1). Classification (NCBI taxonomy): domain Eukaryota; kingdom Viridiplantae; phylum Chlorophyta; class Chlorophyceae; order Sphaeropleales; family Selenastraceae; genus Raphidocelis; species Raphidocelis subcapitata. The sequence goes on along the minus strand of BDRX01000048.1, from coordinate 204,985 downwards.
TTAGCACGTGTCGCACACGCACGCCCTCGATATAAACCCGCGGACGCTCCCCCCCCCCCCAAGGCTGCGCATGATGATGAAGATGCACGGCCTGGGTGACGGCGCGTACTGGCTGGTGACCTACACCTGGTTCTCAGTGCTGTACATCGCCTACATGGCGGTGTTCATAGCATTCGGCAGCCTCATCGGCCTCAACATGTTCACCAAAAACTCGGTCGGGGTGCAGGTGGGGGGGAGTGTGGGTGAGATTGGTGTGGGGTGCGGGTGGGCTGCGGCGCCGCTGAAACACCCTCAGTTGCTGCTTGGCTCCCGGGACCGCAGGCAGGGGCGCCGGCTGCGGCCGTGCCCGCTCGTCTGCCGCGCCGCCAGCCCCACCCCCTGCCGCGTATTCCTGGCTCCCCAACCGACCCCTTGGCCCCGCGCCCTCCCCCTCCCCCTCTCCCTCTAGCTGGTGCTGTACTTCCTGTTTGGCCAGAACATGATCGCCTTTGCCTTCCTGCTGTCCTGCTTCTTCACCTCGTCAAAGACCGCCACCATATTCGCCTACCTCGTGGTGTTCGGCACGGGCCTCATCGGCTCGCTGCTGCTGAGCCGCCTGATGGCGGACGACCTGTGGTACATGACGCTGGTGCAGCTGGTGCCGTCCTTCTCCCTGTTCAGGGGGCTCTACGAGTTTGGGGAGTACGCGACGCTGGGCACCTACCGCGGCATGGGGGGCATGGCCTTTGGCAACCTGCTGGACGCGGGCAACGGCACCGTTACGGTGTGGGCCATCCTGTTTGCCGAGTGGTTTGTGTTCATGACGCTGGCGTGGTACCTGGAGCAGGTGTTTGCCAGCGGCACGGGCAACAGGCGGCACCCGCTCTACTTCCTCGACGCGTTCCGCAAGGTGGGGGGGGTTTGTTTGTCGGCGGGGAGTGCAGGCTGCATGCCCCTCCGCCTGCCGCTGGATCTCGGCCGCAGGGGGCCCGATGGCAAGGGGGGCCACCCCCCTTGGCCAGCCCCCCCCCAAAAAAACCTTCACTCCAACACACACACACACCTGCCACGCCGCCGCCGCGCGCAGGACCGCAAGGCCGCGGCCAACGCACGCCTCAACGCGGCGGCGTCCAAGGTGCCGGCGGGCAGGGGGCTGGCGGACGACGTGGCCGCAGGTGGGGAGCTTGGAGGGGGGGCGCAGCCTTTGGAAATTGGCGTGCGCTGGGCTTCATACTTGTCCCAGCACCGCCCTGTGACCCGAAAACTCCCTGCCCTGTCTGCGTCCCCCCAAATCCAGCCCCCTAAAAGCGGCCTCCCATCCCAACCCAACCGCCCCACCCCGCCTCACCTCCCCAGAGCACACGCGTGTTGACAGCCTGACGGACTATGGCGCCAACCCCATCATCGTGCGGGACCTCAAAAAGATCTACCCCGGCCAGGACGGCCAGCCGCACAAGCTGGCCGTGCGCCAGCTCAACCTGGCCATTGAGAGGGGCGAGTGCTTCGGGCTGCTGGGCCCCAACGGCGCCGGCAAGAGCACCAGCATCAACATGATGGTGAGTTTGTTTTGGGGGGACTGGGCTGAGGTTCTGCGTGTTTGAACAGCCAGCCGCACACGCCCCCAAAAGCCTGCTGCCATGCACCCATTGGGGTTGAGCGGTTTGCCCCATCCAGAGCACCCTGCCCGTGATGGCGAGGCCCTCGCCAGCGTGTGCGCTCGCGCCAGCAACCCAGAGCACCCACCACCCCACTTCCCCCCCAATCCAAAAAAAGGTCGGCCTGCTTGAGCCCACCCACGGCACCGCCCTGATTGGTGGCTACGACATCCGCACCGACATGGCCGCCATCTACACGCTCATGGGGGTGTGCCCGCAGCACGACCTGCTGTGGGAGACGCTGACGGGGCGCGAGCACCTGCTCTTCTACGGGCGGCTCAAGGGGCTGGAGGGTGAGGGGCTTTGGGGGGGGTGGGCGGGGGATTGGCGGTGATGCAAGGGTGTGTGTGCCGGGTGGTGAGGCAGAGCGCTGCCGCCGTGCGGCTGAGCGTCCCACGCTGCCTCGCCTGGCGCGGACTGTCTCTGAACCCTGGACTGCTCTGCCCTCGGCGCCCGCACCCCCTCTGCTCCCCGCCCGCAGGCAAGGCGCTGGTCGAGGCGGTGGAGTCTGGCCTGCGCGGCGTCAACCTTTGGAACAACGGCGTGGCGGACAAGCAGGCGCGCGCCTACAGCGGCGGCATGAAGCGGCGGCTGAGCGTGGCCATCAGCTTCGTGGGGGACCCCCTCGTGGTGTACCTGGACGAGCCCTCAACGGTGGGGGGGGGGGGGGGGCTGGGGGTCGAGGGGCGCTCTTGGCTGCTGCTTCAGCGCTTGGGCGCCGCGTTGACCGAGGTGTTTGAGGGGAAGGGTGTGAGGCTGTTTTTTTCTCGCATGTGGAAGGGCAGAGGTTGAGTTCTTGGGGCCATGCCGGGCCCGGCAGCTGGCTGCCCTGCCCAGCCCCTGCGTTGCCTCCCAGCCGCCTGAACCGCAGTGCCTCCTCCCCCCCCCCCACCACGTGCGCACCGCGCAGGGCCTGGACCCCGCGTCCCGCCGCAACCTGTGGGACGTGGTCAAGGCCTCCAAGGCGGGGCGCGGCATCGTGCTGACCACCCACTCGATGGAGGAGGCGGAGACGCTGTGCGACCGGCTGGGCATCTTTGTGGACGGGCAGCTGGTGTGCATTGGCAATCCCAAGGAGATCACCAGCAGGTGGGGGGGGGAGCGGGTGCATTCGGTCGAGAGGGGTGTTGGGGCCGCACGTTTGGGCCTCTGCAGGAGCCATTGACGCTTGCGGGCGGGCGCGCGCGTGCGTTGGCGTTTCTCTGGGCAGATTGTTTGGCAGATTCGATCGAACCGCCAAGGCGCTGCGCCAGGCCGATGCCCCCCCCCCTGGCGCCCCCCAAACCAACCCCCCACCCCCGCACCCACCCCCCAAAGGTATGGCGGCTACCTGGTGATGACGCTGACTGTGGCCGCGGGGCAGGAGTCCGCCGCGCGCGCCCTCGTGGCGCGCCTCTCCCCCAGCGCGCGCCTCACCTACAGCGTGGGCGGCACCCTCAAGTTTGAGCTGCCGACGGAGGAGGTGTCCCTCAGCAGCGTGTTTGCCGCGATGGCGGCCGCAAAGGGGGACGCGGGGCCCGACGCGCTGACCATCGTCGACTGGGGGGTGGCCAACGCAACGCTCGAGGAGGTGTGTGTGTGCTCGCGCGCGCCAGTGCGCGCCTGCTCGCGTTGCGGCACGCATCTGTGCGGGCTGGCTCCCTGCCCTGGTCTGTGTCTGCACAAAGGTACAATCGATGCTTGCCCTTAGCCCTGCCCAACTCATCCCCCACCCCACCCCCCAAACAGGTCTTCATCAAGTTTGCTCGCTCCATCGGCGCCAAGGCGGGGGAGTGATGCGGCGCCGGCCCTGCGCTATCCTGCCCCCCCCCCTCCTTCCTCCAGCCCTTATTTCAGCTCTCTTTAAACAGGCACTGTGTCTTTGCGCCATGTAAGCCCGCTCTTGACCCGCAGCACACCGCCCACAGCTCAGCAGCTGAGGCGGCTCGTGCTGGCAGTCCGGGTGGGGGGCCAGCATCCATCCAGCGATCAGTGGCAGGCCCCAGGGGCAACCATACGAGTGCGTTTACACACACACACTTAACGGGGCATCTACAATAGAAAAGAGAGAGAGGGGAGGAGGTGCTGCAGACAAAATAGCTGCGCTTCGACTCTCTTTCTTTTAGCGGGACCCCCACGGCGCGGCGGGGCCAGGAGGGCCGGGGCACGCCGCACCACGCCCCCTCCCGAGGCGGCGGCGTGGCGGGGTGTGCGGATCGCACGCGCGTGGGGCTGGAACACAGGGGCGGCAGCCGGCAAAGCGGGCGGCAATGGCGGGCCCCTCGCCCGCGCGGCATCGCAGCCAGCGGTGCAAGCGCGCGCCACCAGGAGGCGACGCGCGGGACGGTGACCAAAAAAAGGCATGTGCTGCTGCGCACATGGTGTCATGCTGCGTTCGGTCGGTTTCTGTTTTGTATGCGTGCGTGTGCGGGTTGCGCATCGGCGCGTGCGTGTCGGGGCGTGGGGCGGGAATCGTCGCGAGGGGCGCCACGGAAGCGTTGACAGGGGCACGGCCCCCGGTGGGGGACTGGCCGCCGGGCCTCGCCCAAAGGAGAGGCGGGAGCAGGTCACGGGGCAGGGGCTAAGAACAGTCCTGTCGGAAACAAGGGGACGCACGTTGCCTTGCGGCAGCGCTGCGGCGCACAGCAGCGCTTGAGGCAAACGTTTTCCTCGCGCAGGGGGCGGGTGGGGCGGCAGCGCGCGCGGAGGCACGGCGCCAAAGGCCCCGCCCCGCCCCCGCCGCGGTGAATCGGGATGCTCTTGGACGGGTGGAAATGCGAAGGCTCTCAGGAGCCGAGTTCAGCGGGGCGCAGCTTCTGGGGGCGGCGGCCGGGGGGCGGTTTTGGAAAGGGCCGAGCCCCCGCCCCAAGCGTTCCATTGGCCGCCGCCGCCACACCGGAGGCCGCGCGCTGCTCAACCGATCCAAAGATCTAATTAGGAGTGGCTCGTGGCACAGGCCGCGCCGCGGCCGCCGCGCTGTAAGTGCTGCTGCGCGGCCGGGAGCAATACCGAGCCTGCTCGGCTGTGGGCTCGTTTCATGGGGAGTTGGGTGTCGACGATGCCCGGCGGGGGGGTTTCAGCTGCGCTTGGTGCAGCCGCCCCCTCTGGCCAAGGGTGAGCTTCTTCAGGGCATCTTGGCCAGCTGGTCGTACTACGGGGGGGAGGAGAGAGGAGGGAGGGAGGGGGGCACCGGGGGTGATGAGGGCGCCGCCGCTGGGGGGCTGCTCTGCGCGCGCCTCGGAGAGTCCCAACCCCCAAAGCCAGCCCCCCCACCGGCAGCCCTTTCGACAGCCCCCAAACCCGTAAGGCGGCGCACCATGTTGTCGACGTTGAAGCCCTCCCAGGCGCGGTGGGGGTCGCGGATGGTGCGGTTGGCGCGCCACACCGCGCTGTTGCACTTGAACCCGCTGCCAAACCCGAGCTGCCAGACCCGGTCGCCGCGCTTGACGCCGCGGAAGGTCTCGACGTAGGCCAGGACGTACCAGATGCTGCTGCTGCTCACGTTGCCGTAGCGGAACAGAGCGGCGCGCGAGGGCTCCACCGCCTCGCGGCCCAGGGACAGCTGCTTCTCGATCTCATCGATGACCGCGCGGCCGCCTGCGGGTGGGGGGGGTGGTTGGAGGGGGTGGGTTGCATGAGTGCGCGGGTGCATCAAGCGGTTTTGCTGACGCAGCGGCAGCCCCGCCACGCGGCGCGTGTAGAAAGGGCCGGCGGCTGCAGGGCCCCGGCATTCAGGAAACGTCCGCGCAATCAGGGCTTCAACCCTCGGCACACTCCTCCCCCGCGCTGCGGCGCAAACGCCGACCCAGACGCCGGCCCACCTGTGTGGATGCAGATGTGCTCGAAGGCCTTGGAGAAGCGCGGCACGTAGGGCCGCACCTTCTTGGAGCCGTACACCTTGCGCGCCAGCGTGTTGGCCGCGAAGATGGCCTGCTCGCTGAAGGGCAGCACCAGCGGGCCCAGGGTGGTGATGTTGCGCTTGAGGGCCATGCCTGGGGGGGAGGGCGGTTTGGGGGGTGGGGGCGTTGAGAGGGCTGGCACACGGGAGCGCAGGCTTGGGGCCGCATGCCGCGGCAGCGCACGAAACAGCCGCCTCGAGGCGACGCAGCAAGCCCAGGTACTGTCCACCCGCGCCTGGGCCAGCGGGCACTCGAGGCGCAGCCCCCCGCTGCAGCCCCCTCGCCTCCCCTCCCTTTTGCCCCCTCCCTCACCGGCCACGCTCATGAGCTCCTTGGCGAGGCGGATGCCGCGCACCCCCGACTCGTCCTCCACCTCAAACACGCAGTTGAAGGCGGTGTCGTTGGCGGCCAGGTTGGTGCGCACAACGTGCTGCAGCTCGTACTTGGAGCGCCTGGGGTGGTGGGGAGGGGAGCGTTGGGGGAAGGGGGTCAGGACTGGCTTGAGGGCGGGTGCGTCGAGCGTTGGAGCAACAGCGGGCGATGCACAGTCAGCGCCAGCGCGACAGCCGCTCAGAGCGCGCGCGCGCGGCCCGCGCCGCCCACCAGCTGTCCTTGGCCTTGTTTGAGAAGAGCATGGCCGCGCCCCCCACGCGGAAGATGGTGTTTGTCACCAGCATGCCGCGGTTGGTGCCGGGGTACCAGTTGTAGGTCAGGTTCTCGGTGGAGACGACCAGCGCGTAGGAGTTGGGGAACACGGTCAGCAGCTGGCGCGCCAGGTCGGTGGCAATCACGCCGGCTGGGGGGGGGTGAGGGGGGGATGGGGAGGAGAGGGGTCGGTTGGCGGGGAGGGGGGCGGAGGGGACACCGACTTGGTGTGCACAGGGCAGGAGCGGGCGCAGGGGCTGTTGCCATCCGCCGCATCGCATCGGGCCCTCACGCAGGCCCCAGCCCGGTCAGGCCGCACGCCGAGCCCCCCCCGGCCCCTCACCTGAGCAGCCCATGCCTCCCAGGTTGTAGTTGATGGTGGAGGAGCCCATGCCAAAGTGGTTCATGATGGTCGCGGACAGGCTGGGCGTGGTGTTGAACAGGCTGCTGTTGGTGATGACCACGCCGACCTGCTTGGGGCTCACGTTGGCCTTGTTCAGCAGGTCCTTGACCGCGCCGAACGCCACCGCCTCGAACTCGGCGCGGCACGCGCCCATGTTGAGGCTCATGGGCACGTTGGTGAGGCTGGGGGGCGCGTAGGTCTCGTCGCCCAGGCCGCTGCGGTGCAGCACCTTGGACATGAAGGCCAGCGACTCGGGCTCAAAGTTGCCCGTGGCGGCGACGATGCCGTCATACTCCTTCTTGCTCACCTTCCAGCTGCGGGGGTTTGGGGGGGGGGACAGGGCGGGGGAGGCGTTGGGAAGGGGTGTTGGAGGTTTGGGGGGCCCGCCCGTAAAGGGGCACGGCGGCCGGCGTGCCCCACAGCCGCTGGCCGGCCCGGCGGCTGGGCGCCGGCTGCTCGCGCCAAGCGCCGACGGCTGTCCTGGGGCGCAGCCCGAGCTGCGTGCAGCGCTTTTGCTGGGCCCGGCCCGGAGGCCACCGGCTGTCCGAAACCGCGGGCCAACAGCCTCAGCGGAGGGTGCCGCCGCCGCCGCCGCCCGAGCCGAGCCGCTCGAGCCGCCCAGCCGAGCTGCGGGTGCGCGCCGCGTCTGCCGCCCGCACCTGTCGGGTGCCCTGTACACCGAAAAGTCGACCAGGTACACGCGCTTCCGCAGCAGCGCGCGCGCCACCAGGACGCCGGCCAGCAGGAGCGCCGCGGCAGCGGCGATGAGCACCGCCTGCAGGGGTTGGGGGCGCGCGCGCGCAACGCTGTGCGTGAGCCGGCGCGCCGTGGGCGACGGACGAGACGCCCCCGCCGCCGGTGATTTCGTTTACTGGACCGCTGCTGCTCGGATGCGCCGTGCAGCTGCAGGCGCGCGCGGCGAGGGAGGCATGCGCGCACTTACCGGGTCCGCGGCCAGCAGGCCCCGGGCCAGCGGCGCCATCCCGGCGTCGCTTAGCAGTTCCTGCGTCGCGAAGGCATTATGGGTGTTTATATGGGCGAATTCGCAGCCGCGCTGGGCCTGGGAGCGCTGCGTTCCCCCTGCGGGCCGCGGCTCCGAAAACGGTCCGCGCCCGAGCGCTCACCTGCAGCCGTGAGAGCATCTGTGACGCCATCTTTGCTGCCTGGAATGAATGTATGAACGAATCGGGGGCGCTGCGGCGACTTGGGTTTGCGATCAGCTCGGCACCGGGCGGACCAAGGCGTTGGCCAGCCGTGGAGCCTCTGCGGCACGCCGCACCGCGTACGAACGATGAAGGGTAATTATAAATGCGCTTCTCGACCGCCTGCGGCCTCTCAGGCGGCCCTTGACTTGCGCCACTCACCACGCGCCAAGGCGTCAACTGGGGCATTGATGGCGCCCCCGCCGCCGCGCTCACCCAAGCCCGTGCCGCCCCAAGATCCGTGAAAAAACTGTCGCTTGCCCACACGCGCGCGCTTGCTGCACCTGCAACGCATCATCATCATCATCAGGGCAGCTGCATTGCGTGTGCCCGCCAGTCAGCAATCGGGCGCATCGCGCTCACGTACCGCCGACGCCCGCCAGTGCATGCTTATTTTACATCGCGCTTGGATGGAGCGGATGGGGGCCCCCGGTCTTTGAGTTCAACTGTTTGGGGGGCATCCGCTCCTTGGTTGGCCATCCGCAAGCTGGGGCTGCAAGGCCCTCCCGAGGCCTTGGCATGAAACGTGTTGGAGGGGCTTGAGGGAGTCTCATCCCGCGAACGCAGCGCCCGCGCGCGCTGCGCCTGACAGGCGCTGCGCGCTGCGGGCGGGAGGGGAGCGCTTCGGCTGCGCGCGCGGAAATCGCTTGGGGTACGATTGCAACTGCAAGGCTGGTGCTTGCCATCAGTGGCGTCGCAAGAGCCGCGTGCTTGGCGGCTCGCGGTGGGCTAGGCGCGGAGCGTTTTTGGGGCGGCGGGGCGGCTGCGATTCGACAGTGTTCGGTAGCATTGACGGGGCGGGCCACGCCGCAACGCGGCCAGGTGTGAGGCTTGGGGTGTTGCAGGGGAAGCCCCGAAAGAAAAAGACACCCGATTGCACAGGTGCGAAATTGGACAGTGTGAGGACGAGCGCTGGCGCCCCATGCTGGCAAGTGTTTCAAAGCCCCAGACCCAAAGTGCGGCCTCAGGCGCAGCCAAGGTGGGACACGCCTGCGGCTGCCACCGTCTTTCCAAACGCGCCACGCTAAGGGCGGCGCATCAGGCGGCAACCGCGTGCGCCGTCTCGGCCGGTGCGGCCTCGGCCTCGGCCGGTGCGGCCTCGGCCTCGGCCGCTGCCGCCTGCGCGCGGAGCGGGCGCTCCGCCACGCGCACAAACACGCCGCTCTCTGGCGACATGGTGATCCCGGTCTTGACCTTGAGCGGCACCTGCCCCGGCTCCAGGCCGAACGTGAAGCGCCGGTACAGCTGCGCCAGCGTGAGGCGCGCCTCCTGCAGCGCAAAGCGGTAGCCGATGCACATGCGCGCGCCAGAGCCAAAGGGCAGGTAGGCGTGCGGGTTGGACGCGGCCAGCTCCTCGTGGCCCTTGAGCCAGCGCTCGGGCAGGAACGCGTCCGCCTTGGGCCAGTAGGCGGGGTCGCGCTGGATGGAGTAGGTGGCCACCATCACAGCGGTGCCGTCGGGAATGGCGTAGCCACCCAGGGACAGCCCGCCGCGCGCCTCGCGCATCGTGGACGCGCCAGGGGGGTAGAGGCGCAGCGCCTCGTCGATCACAGCGGCGGTGAAGGGCAGCTGTGGAAGGTTGGGAAGGGGGGGGGGCTCGATAAGAGAGGGTTTTGCCGCAGTGCAAAGCTGCGGCAAGCCACACAGCAGTCACAATAGCCACAGGTGTCACGGCCACGCAGCAGGCTCCTCAGCGTCGCACCGCCGCCCCTGCCCAGCTGACCGCCCTGTGTGAGCGCGCCCCATCCCAAACCATCCCAAACCGCCCCTCACCCCACCCCACCCCCCTCACCAGCTGCAGGTCCTCCACGGTCACCTCCCTGTCCGGCGCCCCCGGCAGCGCGTCCAGCTCAGCCAGCAGCTTGGCCTGGGCGTCGGGGCTGCTGGACACGCAGTAGATGGCGTAGCTCAGCGCGTTGGCGGTGGTCTGGGGTCGGGGGAGCGGGTTGTGGGAGAGGGGGGGTTGTTGAGGGGGCGGCAGCGGGCCAGTCGTGGGTGGCAGGCAGGCTGAAGGCGCAGTGGCGGATTGGAGGGCAAGCTGCATGCCTCCAGGCGTCTGCCCCAAGCCAGTACGCTGCAGAGTCTAAGCCCCCCCCCGCACCTCGTAGCCGGCGAGGGTGAAGACGTTGGCCTGCGCCGCCATCTGGCAGTCGCTGAGGCCGTGGCCCTCGGTGTCGCGCGCCGCCAGCAGCAGCCCCAGGAAGCTGCCGGGCGCAACGCCCATCGGGCGCTTGCCACCAGCGCTGCCGCTCGGGGACGGCGGCGGCGACGAAGAGTGGGCGGCGCTGCGAGTGGTGTCGATCAGGGACTGGCTCGCGGCGCGCAGCGTCTCGCGCGCCTGGCAGGGGTTGGGGGAGGCGGCGAGAGGGGCGGCTGTGAGCGGCGGCGCCCGGTGTGATGCGGCACCGCCGCGCGGCTTCAAGCCCGTACGCCTGCGGCACGCCACGCCACCAGCAGCTTGCCCCCGCGGGGCCCCCGCCACACGCCGCCCGCGCGAGCGCGCGACGGCGCGCCGCCCCCGGCCGGCCTCGGGCCCCGCTGCTCTGCGCCCACCCTCATGAGCTTCAGGTAGCGGTCGTCGGGGAACGCCGCCGCCAGCAGGCTGATGGCCGGCACCAGGACGGGCATGAGGTGCGCCGCGGCGAGGTAGCGCGTCGCGTTGCTGATCTCGCTGGAGTGGAACATCTCGGCGGCCGCCTGCACCAGCTCCTTGCCGCGGGCGCGCCGGGGGGCGGCGGCGTCGCCGCCGGGCGCCTTTGCCAGCAGCGCAAAGTCGACGCCGTAGGCGGCAGACCCCACAACCGACATGGTCATGGCGCCGATGTCGCGCCAGATGTTGGTGGCCGCGCCGCCGGCCGCAACCTCGGACAGGCGGTCCACGAGGCGCGTCGCCTCGGAGGCCATGCCGGGGGCGTAGCCGGCCAGCGACTCGGAGTGGAAGGCCGGCTGCCACACCTTGCGCAGCATCGACCAGGTCGCGTCGCGGGAGAGGAAGAGGCCCTCCTTTGCGCTGCGCAGCATCTCGCCTGGGAGGAGGGAGGGCGGCGCGGCGCGTGGTGTGCGCGATTGGGGGGAGTGCAGGGCGGCTGTGTGGGGCGGGCGGCATTTGGGCAAGGCGGTGAGCGGGGCTTGCAGCATATTGCCAGCTCTGGCAGCTGAGTTTTGGGGGGCCCAAAGCCGGCCCCCTCTCCACGCCGCTTCTGTCGCACCCAAACCGACTGCCCCGCGCCCACCTCGCGCGAGGGGGTTGGTGAACGCCAGCGGGCGGTTGAGCAGCCGGTAGTTGGCGCGGCGGCCGAGGTCGGCGTCGGCGATGACGACCCAGGGGCGCGCGCCGAACCAGACCTTGAAGACGGGGCCGTACTTGGCGCGGCAGTCGTCGAAAAAGGCGTGGCTGCCAATGGTCATGAACTCGGGCAGGTGGCCCAGCAGCGGGCGGTACGGCGGGCCGGGGATGTGGCGGTGGCGCCAGCGTTGGTAGGGGTTGGTGAACAGCGCAACCAGCAGGGCCTGCGGCGGTGGCGGTGGCGGCGGCGGCGCGGCGGGTTGACGGAGCGACGGCGCGGCGGCGGCGCGGCGGGTTGACGGAGCGACGGCGCGGGCTGCCCAGGAAGGCGCGGGAAGCGCGCGCTTGGACGCAGGCCGCGGCCGCAGGGGCGCTCGCGGCCGCTCATGATGCATATATACACCCCTCCACAGCTGCGCAGCGCCCGCGAGGGGCGCGCACCAGCACGCAGACGAGGAAGGCCTTGAGCGGCGGCAAGCCCAACGCCGCGAGCGCCAGACCCAGCGCTGCCAAGGCGCCGAACACCACCGCGCGCTCCCGCCCGTCTCCCATGCTGGACAACGGCATGCCCGGCGGGCTGCGGAGCCCCTCGGAGGGGCGCCAAGAGGAGGGGCGTGAGATGACTGCCGGCTGCGGTGATGAGGGACGACCGAAACGACCCAGCTCGTGATTGTAAAAGCGCAAGACCGCCGGAATGAATTAATGATCGCGGTGGGGGCCCGGTTGAGGGCAAACCCGGAATGTGGTCAGCTCGTGGGCGGGGAGCGAACTGGTTGAGCAGGGCCTATCGGGGCGCCCCCCCTTCCCGAAAAGGTCGGACTGGGCCACGCGAGATTTTTCCACGCCGCCTCCAGCCCGGCTGGCGTGTTGTCATGGGGAGGCGTGCAGCGCGCACGGTCGGCCGTTTCAGTTGACCGCGATTGACGGCGGCCCCCGCCGGCCGGCCGTCGCCCCCCCGGCGGTGCAACAAAACGCGCAGCGTCGCGCAGCAGACTGCGGCACACCGTCGCGTCGGTTGCAAGGCCTCAGCAACCGGCGGTCCTCCAGCGGCCCGCCAGCCGCGGCGCGGGCGCGCACGTGCGCACTCCGCCGAGCGACACGCCGGGCGGGCGCGGGCCGGCGGGCGGGCCCACGTGTCTGGAGCTGTTCCAGGGTCCATTTGATTGGGATTTGGGGGGCCGGAGAGCGGTTTGGTCAGGGTGGACCGGGATTAGCCGGGTTATGCGCAGGCCGCACCCGCCGGGTTATGCGCAGGCCGCACCCGCATTGCTCATCGCTTCCATCCCGTCGCCCTCAAAAGCCCCCGCAAACGCGCCGCCCCACAACACCAAACGAATCGATTCATTAACATAAGCGCTGCAAAACATCGCCTCCGCCCCGTGCATCCTCTTCGACCTTTGCGCACGGGAAGTGGGCCGGAAAGTGGGCGGAAAGTGGGCGGAACTCCCCCCCCCCTCGCAGCAAGGATGGCCGCGCTCAAGAAGAAGCTGTCTAGGCCGCTGTCCTTCGTCCTCCACTCGTCAGTGGAGATGGGGGACGAGCCGGAGCGCACCGTGGTGTTCGGCGGCCTGGCGCTGTTCGCCGCCGCGCTGCTCCTGGCCGGCACGCCGCCGCTGCGGGCCGTCCTGCTGACAGTGCTGGTGAGCACGCGGCGGCGGCAGGGACGGCCTAAAGTCACTCGAGCTCAGCAGCTTGCGGCGGCCCGGCGCGCTCGCTCGGTTTCCGCGCTGTGGCCGCCGATTAGACGCGGCACTCCCCCCCCCCCTCCCCTGGGTCACACCTTTCCCCCCGCTGCCCACAGGCCCTGCTGGTCGTCCTCGCCACCAACCCCTACCAACGCTGGCGCCACCGCCACATCCCCGGCCCGGCCTACCGCCCCCTCTTCGGCAACCTTCCGGAGTTCATCGCAGACGGCAGCCACGCCTTTTTCGACGAATGCCGCGCCAAGTACGGCCCCGTCTTCAAGGTCTGGTTTGGCTCCCGCCCCTGGGTCGTCATCGCCGACGCCGACCTCGGCCGCCGCGCCAACTACAAGCTGCTCAACCGCCCGCTGGCCATCTCCAACCCCCTCGCGCCAGGTGCGCGGGCGTGTCGCGCGGGGGCATCGCTCGGTTCTCCAAGGTTCTGCTTTGCCGCTGCCTGTGCGCGCTTTCCCCGCCGTCCTTTCCTCATCGCCCTCGCACTGACCCCTCCTACACTCCCCACCCCCCCACCCCCAACCCCCCCCACAGACCACGCAATGCAGTCGTCTGCGGAGGGCCTGCTACTGGCCAAGGACGCGACCTGGTCGATGCTGCGCAAGGCCTGGCAGCCGGCCTTCCACTCCGAGTCGCTGGCCGGCTACGCGCCCGGCATGGCGTCCGAGGCGGCGCGCCTCGTGGATCGCCTGGCCGAGGTTGCGGCCGGCGGCGCGGCCACCAACATCTGGCGCGACATCGGGCACATGACCATGTCGGTTGTGGGGTCTGCCGCCTACGGCGTTGACTTTCTCCTCTTTGACCGCCAGCCCACCGCCCCCGCCGCCTCCGACGCGGCCGCCTCGGCAGCCGCCAAGGACCGGGCTGACCGCGAGGCCAAGCACCAGCAGCAGGGCCGCGCGGTGGTGCACGCGGCCGCGGAGATGTTCAAGTGCACCGAGGTCAGCGGCGCGTCGCGCTACATCGCCGCGGCGCACGCCATGCCGGTGATGCGGCCCCTCATCTCCGCGCTGGCCTCCGTGTTCCCCGACGCCGCGCTCACGCGGCTCTGCAACGCGCGCGAGACGCTGAGCACGGCAAGCCACGGCCTCGTCGCCGCGACGCGCGCCGCCGTGGCCACCGGCGAGGCGCAGCCGGCGCGGCGGGAGGACGCCGACGGCAAGCGCCCGATGGGCGTTGCGCCCGGCAGCTTCCTGGGGCTGCTGCTGGCGGCGCGCGACACCGAGGGCCACGGCCTCAGCGACCGCCAGATGGCGGCGCAGGCCAACGTCTTCACCCTCGCCGGCTACGAGGTGCGGGGGGGGCTTAGACTCTGCAGCGTACTGGCTTGGGGCAGACGCCTGGAGGCATGCAGCTTGCCCTCCAATCTGCTGCTGCGCCTTCAGCCTGCCTGCCACCCACCACTGGCCCGCGGCCGCCCCCTCAACAACCCCCCCTCTCCCACAACACCCTCCCCCACCCCCAGACCACCGCCAACGCGCTGAGCTACGCCATCTACTGCGTGGCCAGCAGCCCCGACGCCCAGGCCAAGCTGCTGGCTGAGCTGGACGCGCTGCCGGGGGCGCCGGACAGGGAGGTCACCGTGGAGGACCTGCAGCTGGTGAGGGGGGTGGGGTGGGGTGAGGGGCGGCTTGGGATGGTTGGGGATGGGGCGCGCTCACACAGGGCGGTCAGCTGGGCAGGGGCGGCGGTGCGACGCTGAGGAGCCTGCTGCGCGGCCGTGACACCTGTGGCTGTTGTGGCTGCTGTGTGGCTTGCTGCAGCTTTGCACTGCGGCAAACCCCTCTCTTACCGAGCCCCTCCCCCTTCCCAACCCTCCACAGCTGCCCTTCACCGCCGCTGTGATCGACGAGGCGCTGCGCCTCTACCCGCCAGCCACGCGCACAGCACGCGAGGCGCGCGGCGGGCTGTCCCTGGGTGGCTACGCCATTCCCGACGGCACCGCTGTGATGGTGGCCACCTACTCCATCCAGCGCGACCCCGCCTACTGGCCCAAGGCGGACGCGTTCCTGCCCGAGCGCTGGCTCAAGGGCCACGAGGAGCTGGCCGCGTCCAACCCGCACGCCTACCTGCCCTTTGGCTCTGGCGCGCGCATGTGCATCGGCTACCGCTTTGCGCTGCAGGAGGCGCGCCTCACGCTGGCCCAGCTGTACCGGCGCTTCACGTTCGGCCTGGAGCCGGGGCAGGTGCCGCTCAAGGTCAAGACCGGGATCACCATGTCGCCGGAGAGTGGCGTGTTTGTGCGCGTGGCGGAGCGCCCGCTCCGCGCGCAGGCGGCAGCGGCCGAGGCCGAGGCCGCACCGGCCGAGGCCGGGGCCGAGGCGGCGGTGCCGGCCCACGCGATTGCCATAGTGGCTTAAAACAGCATTTTGAGCCGCCAGCCCGTCCGCCGCGCGCGGCACGCATTTGAGGCTGAAACACTGCCTAGGAGCCAAGCTTCCATATCAGGCTTGGGATAAGCTGTGACTGCTTTTCGCCCCGACAACCGCAGCGCTTCCGTCACTGCTTTGTGGCGTCCATGTTTTCGTATACCCCTAATCTGTGTTTTCCTAGGGATCTGTCATGCAATGTAGGGAAGATGTAAAGATTTTGCTTGCTGCCGGTTACTCATACCTCGCTTACAGAGCAGCTGAACAGAACCCAGCAGTGCAGCTGCCAGTCGGGGGTCGTTTTTGTGCGCCCAGGTGGTTCGGCCCGTCGGCTGCGGCAGCGGCCCATCTCCAAACGCGCCGCAGGCCAGCACAGGGAGAATCAGATCTGCGTGAGGGGGGTCACGAGGAGCAGAGCCAGGGGGGTCACCCCCGGAGGACTCGCAGCCAGCTCAGAATTGGGGCTGGGGGATGCGGGACGCGCCAATGCGCCCGGCAGACGGCGGCGTTGCGCTGCCGCGCGGGGGGCCGCGCGCGCTGCCGCCGCTCTTTGCGGGCGGCGGTGTGACGCTCGGCGAGGCCTGCGGCAGGCGGGGGGTGGTTTGTGTCAGCAACCCGTCCAGCCGTGTCTGTAGTCTCTCCTCAAGCACACAATACTAACAAGTCGCAAGCAGGCAGCCAAAGCGGCGGCACTTTGGCGGCAAGCGGCGCATGCGGGCCAAGCCCCCACCTTGAACGCGCCCCCGCCGCCCCCGCCGCTTGTCTGCGCCACCAGCTTGTCAAACATCGCCGCCAGATCATCGTCCCCGCCGCCGCCGCTGCTGGTGCTCCCATTGCATGCAGGGGGCGTCTGCTGGTCCTGCTGCTGCACCGACCGCGCCCGCGCAAGGCTGCCCGTGTCGGGCCCGGCCGGCGCGGGCGGCGGCGAGGGGCCGCTGTCCTGCAGCGTGGCCACGCCCTGCTGCGTCGCCGGCCGGCCCGCGAGGATGTGCGCGAGCCGGTCGCTGGTGGGCGCCGCGGGGGCGGGCGCGCCCATCGCGGCCGCGGCCGCGGCGGCCACGCGCGCCGCGCCGTTGGCCTGCGGCGTGCGCGGCGGCAGGCGCGCGCCCGGCGTGGCCGCGAGGTCGCCGTCGTCGGCGTGAGAGGGCCGCGACGGCGCGCGCCGCAGCCCCACGTGCCCGCTGCTGCGCATCGCGGCGGCCTGCTCGCGTCCCGTGGGGCCCGCGGGGACGACGGCGATCGAGTGCCGCGCGTCCAGCTGGCGGCCGGACAGAGACTTTGGCAGCGGCGTGCGCACGGCGCCCGGCGGCGGAGTCGGCAGCGCGGCGCCCGCGCCCACGCCGCTCTGGCGGCGCGCTTGGCTCTTGCAGGCCTTTTCCGTGGCGGCTGCCTCCAGCTGGCTCTCCACCTCCCGCAGCTGCACCTGCGGGGTGGTTTGGGGGGGCGTTGGCAGGTGCGAGGCATCGGTTCGGGGCTGCAAAGCGGCGCTCAACAGGTGAGTGAGGGTGACAAGCAGGCGCGCACGCGTCCCAGGTGCGCCCCAGCAGCCAGGACCGCCCACCGCGTAATCAGAGCCGTCGTAGTCAAACGTGCTGCCCTCCGCCTCCCGCCACGCGTCCAGCCCAGACCGGACCGCAGCCGCCAGCGCCGGCAGCCTCTCGCGCAGCTTCTGCGCACGCAGGGCGCGCTGCAGCTTGCGGTTCGCGTCGCGGCCCTGGCGCACAGCGGCAGCGGCGGCAGCAGCGGCAACGGGGGCAGTCAGTTGGCAGCGAGGCCTCAGCAAAAGCGCAAAAGCAGGGGTCAGTGCCAAGCTTGACGCGCACTGCTTCCTCAGCAGCGAGCCGGCAGTGCCGCCGCCCGCGCGCCGCCGCACCTTGTAGCGCTCCTCGTCCGCCTCGAAAGAGCTCAGCCAGGCGTCCTCCACGCGCGCCTCCTCCAGCTCCCTGATGCACGCAATCAGCGCGCCGCGCTTGGCCGCCAGGACCTGCCGGGTCGGGCCGGCGGGAAGGGCGGGTGAGAAGGGCCGATCAGGCGAGGACAGCGGTGGGGGCACACAAGGCTGCTGCCTGGCGGAGCGCACAGCGCGCCAAGCCGAGAACAACTCGCCCCCGCGACCTTTGACGGCTCGCAACCTAAACTCATGCGCCAATCCAAACGCGCCTGCACTTCGGACAGCATGCGGACCAGCTTGGACAGCAGGTCGGCGGCGGCCCCCGGGTTGCGGCCCTCGGGCGCGTTGAAGGCGGCGATGCAGTGGCCCAGCGCGGGCGGCGGGGCGATGTGGGCCTCGGAGCACAGAGACATGAGCTCCCTGTCCGGTGGGTGGGTGGGTGGGTTGAGACGGCATTGGGGCTTGCCGGGGGTGCGAGGTGCGAGCAGCGGGACGGCCAGGGGCAGGCGCCGACGCGTGGCAGCGCAGCCACACCACCCGGCCGCCCCAGCACGTCGTCCTTCCCCACCCGTCCCAACCCCCCCACCTGGCCTTTGCGTTGACAATGTCCAGCATGCGCGCCACCTTGGCGTCCTCGCAGCGCCGCACCTCCCCCATGCAGCGCTCCAGGCTGCGCGCGTGCAGCCGCAGCGGCCCGCCCATCAGCTTTGCCAGCGCCGCGCGCTCCGGCGCCGACGGCGCGACCTCGCACGCCTCCCACAGCGAGTGGAGGATGGCCATCAGCTCGCCCGCGTGCGCACCGCGCTGCGCCTTTAGCGTCTCAAGCGCCGCCGCCTTGGACGCCAGCCCGGACAGCGTGGCGTCGCAGAGGTCCACGGCCAGCCCGCTGCCGGGGGGCGCGGCGCCCCCGCCGCCCGCCGCGAGGCGGTACACGTCCCGCAGCACCTCCCTCAACCCCGCGTCCCACGCGCACGTGAGCGTGGGGTGCACGTCCGCGAGCGCCGCCTCGGCGTCCTCCCCCACCTCGGCGCACAGCGCGCGCAGCGTGGCCACCAGCTCGCCGACGCGCGCCTCGCGGCGCTCCTGCGGGTTGCAGCGCGGGGGGCGTCGACGAACGCCGCAGCGGGACGGGCCAGCGCACCGCAAAGAGGGGGCGCAACAGCTGCGGCGGGCCTGCCCGAAAAAAGGCACCCCACCGCCCCTCCGCCCGCAGCGCCCCACCTTGTCAGCGCCCAGCCGCGCCAGCTCCACGCGCAGGAACTCCAGCGCCGCGGCGCTGATGTCGGGCCTTTCTGGGGGCGCCGGGTGCGGCTGGCCGATTTGGTCGCGCGCCTGCCGCAGCTGCGCCTGCGGGGGCGTGGCACCGGGGTTTTGGGGGAGCCGGGGCTTGTCGGCTTTGGCGGCCGGCGCGCAGGGTTGCCCCAGGTGCGGGCAATGCCCTTCGCACGCCTTTTTGCACATGCCCCATGGAAGCAAGTTCACGGCAGCCCTGGGCCCCCCCCCTAAAAAAAGCAAGGGGGCAGCACCTGCAGCTCGTCGAATTCGGCGATGCGCTGCAGCCGGCGCGCGCGCCACGCCTCGCGCCGCTCCTCCACCTCGGCGCGCCACGCCGCCAGCGTCTTGTGGGCGGGCGCGGCCTGGGGGTGAAAGCAGAGTGTGCGGTGGAGGTTCTGGGGGCTCAGGGGCGCGGCTCGCAGCTGGTTCATTCACACCCCCTGCCACCTCGTCTCCTCCCCACAGCCCAGCCAGCCACACCCGCTCGCGCGCCCGCTGCGCGCGCCCGCTGCGCGCGCCCGCTGCGCGCGCCCGCTGCGCACCTTGCCGGCGTCGTCCGCCGCCTCCCCCTCGCATCCGCCGTCCCCCAGCTCCTCCCTGATGCCCGCCACCTCCCTCAGCGCGCCCTCCACCTCGCCGCGCAGCCGCGCGCGCCCCGCCTCGGCGGCGGCCACGGCGTCCTCCCACACCGCGTGGGCGCGCGAGATCACGTCCTCCAGCACCGCCACCTGGCGGGCCTGCGGCAGCTCAATGTCTGCCCAAACGTCCTTCAGCCGCACCAGGCTGGACTTGCTGTTGATGGCGTACGCCTGGGGGGGCGGCGCGGCGGCGGGGACGGCGCAGGTGGGCGGGGCGCGGCGGCGGCTGGGCGCGGCGCCGTTCAAACTCGTTTGTGCCCGCGGCGCGGCGCGCCCCCGACAGATGCGCCGGCGTCGGCGCACGGGGCCGGCGTTGCCCACCTCTGCAGCGCCCCGGATCAGGTCCAGGTGCGCGGAGGGCGGCGAGGAGGAGCGCGACTGCGACGCCATCGCGCGTGCGGGCCGTCGAGCTCCGCCGGCGTCTGCTGCACGTGGCGTGTGCGCGCGTGTGGCCCCGCTGCGCGTCGCCGCGAGGCGCCCAGCCGCAGTCCCGTGTCAGAGCAGAGGAAGCCTACGGCCCGCTGTGAGAGGCGCGGCCTTGGGCCTGTGCCCGCGCCCCGTAGAAGCGCCGCAAGCGAGCGGGGCCGCGGGCGTGGTGGGCGCTCGCAGGCGCTCTGTGAGGCGTGCATACACGTGCGATCGGCTCCTAATCGCTCGTAAGCATCTCTTGCGGGGGCTTGGAGCCTCTAGCACGCTGGCGGGGCCCGGAGTGAGGGGTGCGCCGTGGGCAGCTGCCTCGCCGGGCAGTGGGCACGGTCCAGCGCCGTCCCGCGCCTGGGCGATCGCAAATTCCCGGTCTCACACATCAAATCACGTCTCGGCGCAGCCCCCGCCCGGCCCCGGTCTCGCAACCCGCCTCGCAGCACGGCCGGCCGTGAGCCCCAGCAGCCGCTCAGCATGAAGCCGCAGGCGCTCAGAGCTGCCCTGCGTGCGCAGACGCCGCGCGCTGCCTGCGCGCGCCTCGCGGGGCCGCGGTCGACACCTCGCCATCCACCCACGCTGCTGCGGGCGCAGAAGGAGGACCAGCCGGGCCCGTCGGGTGCGGCAAGGGCCTGGGAGGCAATCGGGCTCGCCGCGCGCGCGAGCGGTTGTCCTGCCGAGCGCCGCGCGGCGCCGGCGACGCGCGGCGGATCTCGCACGCTCGCGCGCCGCGCCGCTGCGCCGCGCCCGCGCACGCTGACGCCGCGCCGCCCCCCTTTGCCCCTGCCTGCCCGGCACCCCAGAGCGCTCTTACGAGGACCTCTTCAAGGAGGAGATTGCGCGCCGCGGCCTCAACGGCGGCGCCGTGACCTCGTCGCGGGAGGACGGCGGTGGGTGGTGGCCGGGCGGCGGCGGGCCGCGGCTTGGGTTTGGGGGTGCAGCAGCCGCAGCAGCCGCAGCAGCCGCAGCAGCCGCACGCTTGAGGCACGCCACAGCAGCAGCCGTGACTTGCGCCCACCCCAATCCCCCCGCCCAACGCCCCGCCGGACCGCCAGAGGGCACCGCCTCGACGCCCCGCAACCCGTTTGCGTCCGACCCCGCCCCCGGCGCGCGCGGCAGCGGCCCCGGCATCGGCGGCGCCACGAGCCCCGGCCGCGGCGCGGCGCCGCCGCCGGGCACGTCTGACCGCGACGGCCAGCGCGAGCGCTCCATTGCGATGGTCAACGAGGGCCTGGAGGGCCTCATCCCCCGCGCCTCGCAGCTGCTGCAGCTCGGCGGCAGCGTGTTCCTCGCGTTCGCCCCCTTCATACTCGCCATCTCCCTGCTGTTCGCGGGCATCTACTCCGTGTTCGGGGAGTCGTTCGTGCACACCGGCGAGGGGCGGGTGAGCATGCCGCAGTACATCGACGCGGACGCGCTGCTGGCAGAGCCCACCGTCGACCCCTACGTGCCCTTCCAGTAGGGGCGCGCGCGCGCGCGCGCCGCCCCCCGCCGCGGCGGACGCGGCCCAGTTTTACCAAAAGCAAAAGTACTGCCAAATCTGTTGATCCATCCATCAGCGGCAGCTGCCGCTGACGGCGCCCTCGATGCGTGATGACCGGTTGTGGGGGGTTGCGTGGCAGCGCCGATGTGCGGCACCTTTCCCCGCGGCTGTGCTGCCTGTGCAGCCACAGCCACCTCCCCCCGTGTTTTTTGGTGGCTGTAGGGACGGCTGTCCTGCCGCGCCGTGTAAACGCCGCCGCTGTGCAACGCGGCCCGCTTCCCTCGCACAACCGCTTTACAACTCTGCAGCGGCCGTCAGCCAACGATCAGCATGGTTAGGTATGGGGGGGGTTTTCAGCCCGCGTGGGCGCGCGCTAGCACACCAGGCATTGCGACAGGCAGGTGCGGCGGGGCGGCAAGCAGAGCCGCAGCCCACAGCGTGCGGCGGTGACCGCACAGCGCCCCGCCCGGCTGGCACGGGCGCACTCCCCGCCTCCCAGGGCGACCCCAGGAGTCCACGGCTCCCCAAGCCTCACGACATGATGGCCTTGGGGATGACTGCGGCCAGGATGCTGAACCTCACGGGCACCAGGAAGGGCAGGATGGTGTCGGTGAC
Organism: Raphidocelis subcapitata; assembly: GCA_003203535.1. NCBI lineage: Eukaryota > Viridiplantae > Chlorophyta > Chlorophyceae > Sphaeropleales > Selenastraceae > Raphidocelis > Raphidocelis subcapitata. The sequence continues at coordinate 183,549 of BDRX01000048.1, read as the reverse complement.
GATGACGGTGGACACGATGCAGGTGGCCTTGCACCACTTGCAAAGGAAGTAGAGCGGCCTGGCGCAGGGGGGGGGGGGAGTTTGCAGGGTTTGCGGGAAGGGGCTGTCAGTGTGAGTGCGAAACCGTCCCTGGTCTGCTGCTGCGCTGCCAGGTTTCTTGTGGGGCTGGCCGGCTGGGGGGGCGCGCTGGCGCGACAGAGGGTTGTCCAGACAGCAAGCAGCCGCTGACGGCCGCCGCTTGCTGGCGGGTGCCGCCGCAGCCTCCCTGGCGCCAAGCCCCCCCCGCGCTGCGCGCGCACCACAGCAGCGGCGTGAATGTGATCCAGAGGGCCTTGCCGATGGCCAGCGTGGTGCACGCCGCCGCGATGACGCCGCCCACGGGCACGGACACGGGCAGCGTGCACAGCAGCAGCGGCGTGGCCAGCATCAGCATCACGACCTTCTTGAAGATGAGGTACGGCACCTGGGGGGGTTGGAGGGGTTTGGGCGGCAGGGGGGTCTCTGCGGCAGCCACATACTCGTTTCTGGGCAGTTTGCTTTACTGGGGACGGGGCAAGCAGAAAGGGAGACAGATCGGCAGGGCCGTGGCGGTGGGGGCGTGAGCGCCACCAACGGCGCTGTCTGCCCCCGCCCCGCCGGCCGCCACCGGCCGCCACCGGCCGCCGGCCGCCACACGCACGAGGATGGGCGACAGCAGCAGCCCCAGCAGGGCGTAGCCCGCCGTCGCCGGCAGGGTGAGCAGCGTGACCAGCTGCATCACGGGCACGAGAAACGCAGAAAACACCATCGTGGCCACAGCTGCTGCGCGCGGCGTTTCGGATTTCAGTCAAGGGGAGAGGCTTTGTGGCTCGCGGGCTGGCGGCGCGCAGCCCTGGTTGGCGGCGGCGCCGCCAGGGCCGGCTGTTGGCGCCTTGCGCAGCTGATGCGTGCGTGGCCGGCGGAGCAATCGTGGGGCCGGCAGGCAAGGGCCAGTGGCCGCGGCGGCGTGGCGGCGCGCGCATGCATATTGGGCTGCCGCCGCCGCGATCGCGATCTCGCCCCGCCACCGCCCACCGTTTGTTCAAACCGCGCGCGAGAGAGAAAGCTGTGGGGAAAGCTGGCGGCCGCGAATAGCTTTTTGACCGGTCGCGCCGTTCCGGCTATTTGGCCGCCTCGAGGCAGTGGGGCAGCTGCCCCTCCCTCCCCTGTGCGTCACGGCGCGGCGAGCGGACGGCTGCGCCGTCCGAGGTCGCGGCGGCCCCGCGCTGGCGGGCCGCAATGGTCACCGAGTATGTTGCCTTTACAACGCAAGCAGCATGCCCGCACTCGGAAAGCCACGCATGCATGCGCCGCGCGCGGCACCGCGCCGCGCGCCGCCCTTGCCCCTCCGGGCCCTGCCGCCCTCAGCCCCGCAGGGAGTAGCCCTTACCCTTGAACGCCTCAAACTTGGGGCCCTCCTCCGCCGCGTCGCCGGCGCCGTCGGCGGGCGCGGCTGCCGGCTGCGCGGCGGGCGGCGCGGCGGCCGCGGCGGCGCCGCCGCCCTGCTTCTGCAGCCGCTCCCTCTCCAGCTTGTCAAGCAGCCGGTTGCCCGTGCTCACAAACGTGCCCGCCTTGGAGCGCGGCGCAGCGCCCTCGCCGCCGCTGCTGCCTGGCCGGGCGCCCGTGCCGCTGCTGCTCGCGCCGGCGCCGGCGCCGGCGCCGCTGCCGCCGGCGCGGGCCGCGGCCGCCGAGGCGGCCGCGCCCGCGGGCACGGGGTTTGCGCTCGCCGGCTTTCCGTCCAGCCGCCGCCCCTGCCCCACAAACGCCGCAAACCTGGGCCCCTCCTCCTCGCCCTCCTCCGCGGCCCCGTTGCCCTCGGGCGCTGCGGCAGGCTGCGGCGGCGGCGCCTTTGGCTGCGGCGGCGGCACCCTCTCCGGCTCCTTGTAGTCTTTGGGCGCCTCAAAATCCACCTGGCAGTCGGTCTCGATGATGGAGATGGCCTCGCCGGGGCGCGCCTCCCTCACCTCAATCTCATAGTCCTGGCGGGGGGGGGGGGCGTGGGGGCGGGGCGGTTGGCGCGGTGGTTGCAGCTAGCTGCGCTGCAGGCCCCAGCTGCCGGCGCCGCGGCCCGCTCGTTGCCTCGCGCAGGCGGCGGCCCCCGCGCACGGGCGCATGCCGCACCAGACTGCAGGCGCCGCAGCAAGCCACCGGGGACGGCTCAGCACCCCCAAAGGATCCCAACCCCGCCGCGGCGGACTCCCCCCCCCCCAGCCCTCCCACCCTGCTGTTGTAGTGGAACACGAAGCAGTCCCCCACAGTGAGGCAGGAGTATGACCTCAGCGTGCGCTCCAGCACGGCCTTGGGGTTTGAGATGTCCAGGAAGTCCGAGGTGACGGGCTGCAGCTTGACAAAGGTGCCCTTGGGCAGCGACACGTTGCGGAACTTTACGGGGGAGCCCTCGGTCAGCAGCAGGTTCTGCATCATCTGGGGGGGCGCGCGGCAAGGGGGACGGGGGCGTTGGAGGCGTTTTGAGGTGTTTGTCTGGGGTGTTTGTCTGGGCCTGCGCTGGGCTGCGCGCCCGCCCGGCCTGCCCTGCCGCCGGCACGGGCCATGCATGCCACGGCGCGCCGCTGCCGGGGCGGCCGAGCCCCTGCTGCTTAGAGCGACCGCTGGCCGACGAGCACGGGCGAGGAGCCGCAGGCAATGCGCCAGGCAGGCAGAATCAAGGGGCGGTGCATGCACTGCCGTGGCGCGGCGCGGCAGCAGCCCCCCCCCCCCCCCCCCCCCCCCCCCCCCCCCCGCACCCAGCGCGGCAGGTAGACGTGCCCCTCCTGCGCGATGAACTCTAGCACGCCGCAGTGGGTGGAGCGGCCCGTGGCGCCGTTCTCGATTTTGAACAGCATGGGGTACTCGATGTGCAGGGAGGCTGGCGGCGGCGCGGGTTTGGGGCGGGTTGGGGGGAGGTCGGTGAGCTGGGCGCGGCGGCGGGTGCGGGCGCCGTTGTGTGCGTCGGCGCGCCGCTTTGCGACCGCGCCGGTCGCCGGTGCTGCCGCCGAGCAGGCTACTGGGCAGGGCCGAGGAACGACTGTTGCAAACCCCGTGGCCAGCCGCCTCGCTCGTCGCTGCCCGCCGCGGCCGCAGCGCGCCACAGCGCGCCGCGTGCATGCGCGCGCCGCGGCCACGGCGCGCCCCCCCGCGGCCCCGCACCGAGCCGGTCGAGCGCGCTGGGCGGCATGATCACTTTGTCGCCGTACTCGGCGCTCTGCTTGTCGATAAAGGCCAGGGGGAAGGCGCGGTAGGTCGCCTCGAAGGTGCCCCCGCCCATGGGCGGGTAAAAGTTGAACATGGCCGCGGCTGGATCGGACGCGGGCCTCCCTCAGAAGCTCCTGAAGCCGGCAGCGCGGCGCGCGAGGCCGCAGATCGGGGGGGCCGCGTGGGTTGGGCCGCTGGGCAGGCGAGCAGGGGTGCGTGGACGGTGGGGCGGGGCCGTATGTTTGCAGGAGCAATGGTACCAATTGGCAACACGCGCACTCGAAGCCGAGCTCAAAAAGCGCCAGATCACGCAAAGTGCGACCTGGTGCTGACCGGGCAGTGGACTGGCGTTGGGGACACGCCGACAGGGGATCCGCCATTGACGTGCTTGCAGCGAGCCGCGCGCCATCCCGCGGCGCCGCGCTCGACGGCCGTCTGCAGGCGCCGCGGCGCGCGCGCGCGCCGCCTGCAGGCGCCATGCGCGTCGTCGGCCTGACCGGCGGCATCGCCAGCGGCAAGAGCACCGTGTCTGCGCAGCTGCGGCGGCGGCACGGCTTCCGCGTGGTCGACGCCGACGCCATCGCGCACGCGGTCTGCGCCAAGGTCGGCTGTCGGGTTTGGCTTCCGGCGGTTTCCCGAGCCGGCGCGACAGCGTGTGCCCACGCTGGGGCGCGCCCGAGCGTCGGCCTCCCCCTCCCCCCGACTCACCCTCTGCGCACCCCCCTGCGCGCCAGGGGCGATGGGGCTACCGGCGCGTCGTGGCGGCCTTTGGGGGGGGCGTGCTGCGGCCAGACGGTGCGTGCTTTGCCGCGGCCGCGCGATGCCCAGGCCTGTGCGGGGCCCACCGGACTGCGGGTCCGAACCGCCGCCCCTGCGGCCGCCGCGCCTTGATGGGCGCCCTGCTGCCGCGGCCCCACCCCGCAGGCGAGCTCGACCGGGAGGCCCTGGCAGCGCTGGTGTTCTCCGACGCGGCCGCGCGCCGCCGGCTGCAGGCCGCCACGCACCCCGCCGTCGCGCTCGAGCTGCTGCGGCAGGTGGCGGCTGCGTGGCTGTCGTTCCGGCTCGTTGTGGTACGGATACCATGCGGTGCAGCCAGCTGAAGCTGCATGGGCGCTGTCGCAGCGGACTGCCAGCCCTCCCTCCACAAACCGCCTGGCCCCCCATGCACCCGCGTGCCGCGCCGCCGCCAAGCCACCGCCACACCAGCTGCAAACCCAATCCCCTCTCGCTCCGGGCCCACCCCCCCCGCCAGGTCATCGACATGCCCCTGCTCTTCGAGACCGGCAGCCACCGCTTCACGCGGCCCCGCGTGCTCGTCGCCGCCGACGCCGCGACCCAGCTCGCCCGCCTCGCCGCGCGCGACGGCTGCGGCGACGCCGCGGCGCGGGCGCGGGTGGCGGCGCAGATGCCGCTGGAGGCCAAGGCGCGGCTGGCGGACGTCGTTTTGGACAACGGGGGGCCGCCAGAGGCGCTGGCGCCGCAGGTGGACGCCCTGGCCGCGCGGCTGAGGCGGGGCGCGCTGCTGCCGGGGCTGCTGGCCTCGCCGCTGGGCGTGGTCCTGGCGGCGCTCGCGGCGCGCGCGTGGGGGGCGCGGCTGCTCGGCGCCGTCGCCGGGCTGCTGCGGGGGCGGGCCTGAAGCGGGCCGATACGCTGCGCTGTAAAGCTTTTTACATACGGTGTGCGCTTTGAGGCCGCCAGTAGTGGTTCTTCTTCTTCATGGCTGCAGGGCTATGGCAAAAATCGCGATAAAACTGAACAAAAAAGGGCAGCGCCCGGGCGCAGGCACGCGCGCTACTTGCCGGCGCCCTGCGCCGCGAGGAGCGCCTCTGCCGCGCGCCGCCCCGACACCAGCGCCCCCTCAAAGGTGGCCGAGTCCCTGTGGTCGCCGCACACAAACACGCCGCCGCCCAGCGCCACGGGGCGCTTGAAGTTTGTGGGCGGCGCCTGGCTGGGCTGGGCAAACGGGATGCGGTAGGTGCGGAGGTGGGTCCAGCTCGAGACGGCGGCGCCCCCAAACCAGGCGGACACCTCTGCGCGCACCGCGGCCTCGAGGGCGGCGTCGTCCAGCTCAGGGTGGGTGCCGATGACGGAGACAGAGGCCAGGGCCTGGGGTTATTAGCGGGGGGGGGCAGCGTGGTGGTTGGTGCGGTGGGGGGGCGTTTTTGTGGGGTGGGACGGCGGCGTATGCGAGGGGGGGGGGCGTGTTTGGGGCTGCCAGCCACCAGCCAGAATGCGGCAGGTGCCCGCGGCAGGACACTCCCTCAAGAACCCTCCCAACAACCCGCAGCCCCCTCCCAGCACCCCCCCCACCTGCCCCGCGGGTGCGTATGTGGGGGACACCGTGCTGGGGAAGCACGCGTTGTTGACTATGCCGGTGCCGTCGCCGTTTAGGTAGAGCACGTTGTCGGGGGAGGGGGGGGAGGGGGCGCGGAAGTAGAGGCAGCACGTGCCCACGCCGCCCTCGGGCTTGGAGGGGGAGGCCTGGGGGGCGGCAGGGGAGGGGGGGTGCGAGGGCGGGCGGGATCCGGGCTGGAGGGAGCCTGCACGCAAGCACGGCCTTTTGGGGATGCCGCGCCTGCACGCACGGCAAGCAGCAGCAACTAATGCGCAGCGGCTGCAGCCTCCTCCCCCCAAACACCGGCGCCCAGCGCCCCCGAGCGGCCGCGGCCGCGGCCCTCACCTTGAGCGCCGCCCCCAGCAGCCGCTGCGCCTCGGGCCCCTCCGTCGCCACCACCACCCCGCGCCGCGCCTCCACGCTCCGCCCGTCGGCCAGCGAAACGCGCGCCCCGGCCCCGCCGCCGCCCGGCTCGATGGCCGCCACCCGCGCGTTGAGGTGCAGGCTGCCCGGCGCCAGCTTGGCGGCCAGCTGCTCCGACACCGCGCCGATCCCCCCCTCCGGCAGGCAGTTTTGCCCCGTTGCCAGCATGCGCATGACGAATGAGAAGAGGCGGCTGGAGGTGCCGAGGCGGGTGTCGAAGAAGATGCCGCCCAGGAAGGGGCGGAAGAAGCGGTCGATTATGGCCTCGGAAAATCCCTCCGCCTTGAGGGGTTGGGGTTGGGGGGGGGGGGGGGGGGGGGGGTGGGGGTGGGGGGTGGCATCGGCCAAGTGCATGGGGGTGGTGACACATGCTGTGACGCGGCTCGGGGCAGCTACTTGGCGCTGATGCATTCCTGCCGTTGGCAAAAGCAACTCCCCTTTCCCCCCGGCGGGCCCGGCCAGCAGCCGGCCAGTCCGCCGGCGCGCGCCCCCGGACAACCCGCCGCCGCTCCTCCCCCCCCCCCCAGCCCGCCGCCGCACCCTGAGGCGCGCCTCTATGGTGGTCTCCGGCTGCGCAAAGACGTCGTCCAGCGACCCCAGCGTGCTCTTGAGCCTGAACACGCCCACGTTGACCTTGTCAAACACCGAGCCTATGGGGTTTGCCAGCGACAGGACCCCGTCCACAAAGTGCCGCAGCGGGTCCGCGACGGTGTGCCACCCGCCCTGGAACCGCACGCGCGCGCCCGCGTAAAAGGGGCGCAGCCGCAGCGCGTCAAAGTCCAGGGCGGCGCGCGAGTAGGGGTAGCCGGTGAGGAAGATCTGGAAGCCGCGGTCGAGGAGGAAGCCGCCCACCGCGTCGGTGCGCACGCGCCCGCCGGGGCCGTCGCCGGCCTCGAGCAGCGCCACCTCGAGCCCGCGCGCCTGCAGGAGCGCCGCGCAGTGGAGGCCGGCGAGGCCGGCGCCGACGACGACGGCGTCGACGGCGGGGGGGAGGGGCGCGGCGGCGGGGGCCGCGGCGGCGGCGGGCGGCGGGCGGCGGGGCGCGGGGCGCGCGCGCGGCCGGAGCGGCGCCGGGGCGGCGGGCGCGGGGCTTCTGCCGCTGCTGCTGCTGATGCTGCTGACGGGGCCGCGGAGCGCGGCGGCCGCTGCGGGGGCGCGGCGCGGGGCCGGCCGCGGCGCCCGGGCGGACGGCACGGCGGCGTGCGGCAGCTGCGGCTGCCCCGCCGTGCGGCCCGCGCTGTGCCGCGCACTGCCGGCGGCCAGGGCCATTGGGACTGGCGCGAGCTGCCTGTGCGCAAAAGGGAGCGGGGGCGGCAATTCGGCGCGGGCGGGTGGAGGAGGCAGGCGCGGCGCCACCCACACGCCGCACGCAGCGCGCGGCGGCGCACGCACTGGCGGCGCACGCCCACTCGCCCGAGACCCCGAGCAGCAATGCTCCCACTCCACCCGACAACCACGCGCCTGGGCCGCAGGAATGGGCGTCCCGGGGAGTCTGCGATTGCCGAAGCGCCTGGCACCTGGGACGGGACTGGGACGGGTGAGGCGCGGTCGAGCAGCGGGAGTGCAAACAATCCGCGGGTCGTTTACCACAGGAGGCCGCGGGTGACTGCCGGGTGTGATCCAGCGACGACGACCTGCTCTTGACCAGGCCTTCTCCCGCGGACTTGCTCGAATCGGAAACCGCGAGTGAAACACGCCCAGTAGCAGGCACACGCAGCCCCCCAGCAGCAGCACCAGACCGCACCCAGCAGCAGCAGCCGGCGACCGCAGCCAGACGCCCACGCCCCGCCCGCTCCCTGAGGGAGCAGTTCAGGCTCGTCGTGAGGAGGCGGCTATGGCGGCGGAGCGAACGTTCTGCCGCGGCGTGGTGCTGCGTCGCGCGCCGTGCACGGCGGCGGCCGCCGTTGCGGCGATCCGCGGCCAGCTGCTCGCGCACCCGCACCTGCCGCCCGACGTGGTGGCCAACCTGTCGGCCGCGGCGGATGCGCTGGAGGGCAAGGAGGCGCCGCTGCCGGACCTGGGCGGCGGCGACGCGGCCGGCGCGGCCGGCGGCGCCGCCGGCGCAGCGGCAGCGGACGGCGGCGGCGGCGGTTCAGAGAAGAAGAAGGGCAAGAAGCACAAGCGGGAGCAGGCCGAGGAGGCAGAGCAGCAAGCAGCAGCAGCAGCAGCAGCAGCGGTGGCAGAGACACCCAAATCGGAAAAGCAGAAGAAGAAACGGAAACAGGACGATGGGACGCCAGCAGCGCCGCCGCAGCAGCAGCCGGCCGAAAACGGCTTGAGCAGCGGGAAGAAGGAGAAAAAGAAGGACAAGCAGCGGGAAAAGGAGCGCGGCAGCGAGAAAAAGAAGGACAAAAAGAGGAGCAAAGACTGAGCACGCCGCAAGCCCGCCGCGGCCTCTCAACGCACGGCGCCGGTTTGTTTTGAGTCACCGCCACGCGCTGCCGCGCGCGTGGCTGGCCGACCCTGCCCCTGTATTCCCACCAGGCCCCCGTAACCCGAACGCCTCCCCGGAACACGCTTCGGCAGCCCCCTTTATTCGCGGGACCGATTACACGCAGCAGACCGAGTCAACACCCTCCTGTAAAAAGCAGCAGAATCCCTGAATGTTCCCTCGCGCAAATCCAGTTTGCAGCATTCAGCCGGCTCCGCGCACAATGCGCTGCGGGCGCAGGCCCCGGGCGGGAAACCCTCGGCTATGCCAAAGGCACGGACTTGGGGGGTAAAGGGGGTTTGCGCGGGCGACATCCCCTGCAAATTAGGGGCCGGCCGGCGCTCGAAATCCCTGCATCGAGCAATGAAAGGCCCCATGGGGCGAGTGCTTTTGGCGGCCTCTTCGTGCGTGAGAAACCGGGGGGACGGAACGAAATCGGGTTTGGGGGTTGGTTGAGGGGCGCGCGCGCGTGCATGTGCGCATGGGACATGTGCCCGCGCCCCCAACCAACGACTGAACAGGTCTCTTTTTGGCATGCGGAGGGGGGGAAAACTAGCGGAAAGATTGCAATTGCAAGCCGGCATCACCAAATGTGTGCGCGTTCGCGGCCGCGCCACGCACCCATCGCGGCCCGCCGCGCGTGTTCACATCTGCGACGGCCTCAATCTAAATCGGCCCTCGTGGCCGCATCAGCCCTGGCAGCTGCTTCGGACGTGGCGGCCGCATCGGCCGCCTCCGCCTCCGCACGTCGAATGGGGGCGCGACCAAGGCAGGTCTGGTCACATTCCCCTGCCAGGCTGCTGGGCAGCCGCCTGCTCTGTCTCCTCACTCCTGCTGCTGCGGCGGGGTCGGCTCAGCCACCCCGGTGGGGCTGAAAACGCTGCCTGGGCTGGGCTTGGACTCCCAGCTGCGCCGAGGCCAGGCGGGCTGCGGCTCGCTGCCAGCCGGGCGCGGCGGCTCGGAGGCGCTGCCGTTGCCAGCGGTCGGAGGCTGCTGCTGCTGCTGCTGCGGCAGCCGCGGCTGGGCAGCCGCGGGCTTTGTCTCCTGCTGCTGCTGCGGGGCCGGCTCAGCCGCCCTGGTCGGGCTGAAAACACTGCCGGGGCTTGGCTTGGCCTCCCAGCTGCGCTGAGGCCGGGCGGGCTGCGGCTCACTGCCAGCCGGGCGCGGCGGCTCGGAGGCGCTGCCGTTGCCAGCGGCCGGCTGCTGCTGCTGCTGCTGCTGCTGCTGCGGCTGGGCAGCCGCGGGCTTTGTCTCCTGCTGCTGCTGCGGGGCCGGCTCAGCCGCCCTGGTCGGGCTGAAAACACTGCCGGGGCTTGGCTTGGCCTCCCAGCTGCGCTGAGGCCGGGCGGGCTGCGGCTCACTGCCAGCCGAGCGCGGCGGCTCAGGGGCGCGGCCGTTGCCCGCAGCCCCCGACTCTTGCTGCTGCTGGGCAGCCGCCTGCTCTGTCGCCTGCTGCTGCTGCGGGGCCGGCTCAGCCGCCCTGGTCGGGCTGAAAACACTGCCGGGGCTTGGCTTGGCCTCCCAGCTGCGCTGAGGCCGGGCGGGCTGTGGCTCACTGCCAGCTGGGCGCGGCGGCTCGGAGGCGCTGCCGTTGCCAGCGGCCGGCTGCTGCTGCTGCTGCTGCTGCGGCGGCGGCTGGGCAGCCGCGGGCTTTGTCTCCTGCTGCTGCGGCGCGGCCGGCTCGGCCACCCCAGTGGGGCTGAAAACGCTGCCGGGGCTGGGCTTGGACTCCCAGCTGCGCCGAGGCTGGGCGGGCTGCGGCGCCGCGCCATTGGCCGCCGCGGCCTTTGCCAGCTCCGCCGCCGCAGCCTCGGCTGCGGCCCGCGCCTGCGCCTGGGCTGCAGCAGCGGCCCGCGCCTGCGCTTCGGCGGCAGCCCTGGCCTGCGCCTCAGCCGCGGCGCGGGCCTGTGCCTGGGCTGCAGCAGCAGCCTGAGCCTGCGCCTCGGCCGCGGCCCGCGCCTGCGCCTCAGCCGCAGCCCGCGCCTGTGCCTCTGCAGCGGCCCTGGCCTGCGCCTGCGCCTCTGCCTGCGCCTCGGCCACAGCCCGCGCCTGCGCCTCAGCCGCGGCCCGCGCCTGTGCCTCGGCAGCAGCAGCAGCCCGCGCCTGCGCCTCTGCCTGCGCCTCGGCCACAGCCCGCGCCCGCGCCTGCGCCGCGGCCGCGGCCCTGGCCTGCGCCTGGGCCGCAGCGGCGGCCTGCGCTTGCGCCTGTGCCTGCGCTTCGGCCGCGGCCCGCGCCTGCGCCTCAGCGGCGGCCCTGGCCTGCGCCTCGGCTGCAGCAGCGGCCTGCGCCTGCGCCTGTGCCTGCGCTTCGGCCGCGGCCCGCGCCTGCGCCTCAGCGGCGGCCCTGGCCTGTGCCTCAGCAGCAGCAGCAGCCCGCGCCTGCGCTTCTGCCTGCGCCTCGGCCACAGCCCGCGCCTGCGCCTCGGCCGCGGCCCTGGCCTGCGCCTGGGCCGCAGCAGCGGCGTGCGCCTGCGCCTCTGCCTCCGCCTCGGCCACGGCCCGCGCCTGCGCCTCAGTGGCGGCCCGCGGCTGCGCCTCGGCCCAAGCGGCGGCATCAGACTGGGCGGCCGCCTCGGCCTCGGCATCAGCGTAGGCGTTGGCGTAAGCCTCCGCCTCGGCCAGCGCCTCGGCCTTGGCCTGCGCCGCCGCCGCAGCCGAGGCGACCTCGGCGTCGGCGTCCGTCACGATTTCGGCCTCGGCAGCCTCCTCCGCCGGCGCTGGTTCCTCGCGGGGGTTCCAGGGGTTTGCGGCGGCGTACGCCTCGGCAGCCTCCTCGGACCACGGCCCTTCGGCCGCCTCGGCCTCTGTCGCCTCGGCTTCCGCCACCTCGGCCTCCACCTCTGCCGCCGCCTCCGCCTCCACCTCTGCTGCCGCCTGGGCCTCGATCCGCGCCTCGGCCTCAACCTCCGCCGCCTCGGCCCGCTGCCGCTCCTGCTGCTCTGCGGCGCCCTGCGGCCGGGCGGCCTCGCGCCCCGCCCCGCCGGCGGCGTCGCCGCGCTGCAGCCGCGAGAGGCGCTGCAGCAGCTCCCGCGAGTTCGGCGCCGCCTCGTCCCCCCGCGGCACCTTGATGCTCACAGTGAAGTAGTGGTGCCTTGGGGTTTTGGAGGGGGGGAGGGGGCGGTTTGGGGCGGTTGCGCGGAAGGTTCAGGACGCGGCGGCGCCTCAAAGCATGCGGGCATTGGCGGAGAGCCCTAGCCATCAGGTGGCGATCAAGACCCCCCAAGCTGGCCCAACACCCCCACCACCACCCCCAATTACCCCCCCCAACACACACACAAACAAAAAAACCCACCCACCCGTAGACCACGCCCCGCGCGGTGCTCTCCACCACGCCGGCGTTGTCCAGCCGCAGCGCGTCGCCGTGCTGCGTCCCCGGCGGCACGGCCAGCGTCGCCGCGCCGCGGATGGTCGCGACCGTCACCTCTGCGCCCAGCAGGGCGTCAAACAGCCCCAGCTCCAGCGAGCTGTGCAGGTCGTCGCCGCGCCGCTCTATGCCCGCGGCCAGCTGGTACACCTGCAGCTTCACAAACAGGTCCCCCGCCTCCCCGCCGATCGTGCCGGCGTCGCCCTGGCCGCGGATGCGCAGCACCTGGCCGTCCCGCACGCCCGCGGGCACGCGCACGCGCACGCGCCGCAGCACCTGGGAGCGGCCCTCGCCGTCGCAGCGCGCGCACGCGCCGGCGGCGCTGCGGCCGGCGCCGTTGCAGGCGGGGCAGGAGGAGAGCGAGTCCGGCTCGGGGCCGCCGTCTGCGGACCAGGAGCGGCGGCGGACGGAGCCGGAGCCGCCGCAGATCGGGCACATGCTCACGCGCTGCTGCGGCTCGGTGCCGGCGCCCTGCGTTGCCGGAGCGCGAGGGGGTGCCGGGTTAGTGTCAGGGAGGGGCCTCGCCGGCGCAAGAGCAGTCGGCGTTGCGGCAACCGCGGCCTGCAGAGGTGCGTCGTGCAAGCGCAAGCCCGCTGCCTCGCAGCATCCGCGCGCGCAAAAAAACGCGCCAGCCCCCTCAAGGCCCGCGCCACACCGCCACCGCCACCGCCACCGCCACCGCACGCGGCGCCCCTCCAGCGGGCCCCCTCAACCCCCACCTTGCACTCTTGGCAGCAGCCCAGCAGCTTGAGCGACAGCGACTTTTCGACGCCCGTCACCGCCTGCCCGAATTCTATGCCGGCCACCGTGTACACGTCGCCCCCGCGCTCGCGCGCGACGGTGCGCGGCTTGCGCGGCGGCTTGGCGGCGGCGGTGGCGGAGCCGGGGCCTGCGCGGGTGGGGAAGGGCCGACGGTCGGGTTGGCAGCGGGCGCGGCGCCGCGGCGCGTGCGGTCTGGCGCCTCTCGCGCTGCGCCTCTGGCTGTGCCGATGATCCATACCCCTTTCGGCGCGCGGCTGCGGCGCTGCCGCCCCAAAGGCGCGAGCCCCGGATCCAAAAACACGAGCGGACCCCCACTCACGCGGCGGGAAGCCGGAGTAGTTGCCGCGGTAGGTGTGCGCATAGCCGGCGCCGGCCCGCCCCCGGCCGCCGCCGCCGCCGCCGGCGGCCCCGCCGCCGGCGCCCGCGCGGCCTGCGGCGCCGCTGTAGCCGTGCCCGAGCAGGTAGTCCCGAAGGAAGGCGAACTTGGCGCCCAGCCCGGCCACGCCGTGCGCGCCGCAGACGCGCTTGAGCTGGGGGTCGCTGAGGACCTCGAGGGCGAGGTTGACGGCCTGGGGTTCAGGGGGTGGGGGTTTAGGGGGCGGTGGAGTTGGGGGCGGTTGGGTTTGGGGGGTCGGGGTTGTGGAGGGGAGGTCAGGTGGGGGGGTGGGCTTTGCGGGTGGGAGGTGACGTTGAGAAGAGCCGCGTGGCGCTGCTCGGCGAGTGGCAGGCTCGGCTTTGACTTGGCGGGGCGGAAGGTTGACTGCACCAGGTGCAGCCGCCCCACTGCTGCAGCGGCGGGCGGGCAGCCCTCGACGCGGGCTCCCAGCCGCTTGATCCAGCGCGTGCGGCCCCCCCGCCCGCAGCAGCGCACCGCGCGGCCCTTCAAGAACGCCCCCCTCCCCCCCCCCCTCCGCACGCCCACCCTGAACTTGTTGCCCGCGCTGGGCGAGGGGTCGATGTCGGGGTGCGTCTGCCCGGCCAGCTTCCGGTACGCGGCCCGCACCTCGCGGTGCTGCGCGCCCAAGGGGAGGCCGAGCAGCGAGTACACCGCGCTCAGGGGGACGGCCTGCCCCGTGGCGCGCCCGCCCGCGGCGGCGGCGACGGGCGCGCGGGCTGGGGCGCCGCCGCGCGGGGCCGGCCCGGGTGCGGGGCTCCAGCGCGGACGCCTGGGAATCGGCATTCGCGTGAGCGCCGTGCTGCGGCTGGAGACGCCCGGGGTGGGCCTGCAGATTGCGGCATTGTAGGAGCTCCGCTGAAGCATGCCGCTTTGAGGAGCCCCTGGCCCTCCTTCCGGCTGCAGGCGAGTTCTAATGCGCGAATGTGTTGAATTGGCATGCGCTGCAGGGGTTGCGCGGCGAAGGGGGCCGCGAGCAGCGCAGAACAGCACCCGTTCGCGCTCCAAGACTGCCCGGGCGCGCTTATGAGGTCGCGATCAATGCGGCCGACCCCTTGTTGTGCGGTGCAGTGGGGCGCACGCCGCCATACGCCGGCGGCGGTGGTCAAACTCTCACCCGAGTGCCGCTGCGGCGCTCGCGCGCTGATTGGACTGCCCTTGCCGCATGCGCTCTTTGCCACATTGCCCGCGCCACGCCCGGTCGCTTAAACGGCCCGCCGCACCGACGCCGCGGCCGCCGCCGCCGCGCCGCCCGCCTCGGCCTCTGGCCGCAGCCAAAACACCTCCTCGGGCGCGCCGCCCCCGCGGCCGTGGGGCGCGTCCAGCTGCAGGTCCTCCGCGGTGGGACCCGAGGGGATGATTCCTGGCAGTTGGCGGGGCCGGGGGTGGATTTGGGGGGGCGGTGTGGATGGTCAATTGAGCATGTGCAGCCGCTGCGCTTGGGGCGTACGGTGCGCACGCGCGGGGCCGGGCCGACAATGGGGCAGCCACCGACAAAGCGCGCCCACGCGCCGCGCGGCGCGCCCGCGGCCGCGGCGCACCCGAGGGGTTGAGCGGGAACCTGCGGGCGCGGGCGGTGTGCGGGCGCGGGGGCTAGTTGGCGCGGGCTCGGGCTGGCGAGGCCTGCCGGCCGGGTGTGTGAATACCCCTTCCCCCCCCCCCTTTGCCAAACGTTTCCCGCGCAGCAGCGGCCCCGCCTGCCAAACCAAGACAAAGCGGCAGGCGCACAAGCAGGTCAAGCCCCAGGCGCACAAGCAAGCACCCCCCTCACAGGTTTGAGTAGTAGCTGCGCCTGCAGGCGTCGACGTCGACGGTGTCCCGCACCTGCAGCCCCCCTCCCGGCACCCGCAGCTGCCACACGTCCCGCAGCCAGGCCTGCAGGTTGGGGTGGTCGGCCACGCGGCGCCGGCCGCAGCGGAAGAGGCCGGAGTAGGCGGCGTCGAAGCGCACCGCGGTGGGGAACAGGCGCAGGTCGGGGGGGGGGGGGGGGGGGGGGGGGGTGGGGGGTGGGGGGGGGGGGGTGTGCGGCGCAGCGGGCCCGGCTGGAGCGGCGAACGGCAGTTGGGAGCGCCAATGGGGCGGGGCGGCAGCGGCCGCCGGCGCGCCAGCCGCCAAAAAGCAGCGAGCGGGGGGCCAAAAAGCAGCGAGCCAAGGACAGCTGGCGCCCCTCCGCACCTGTCGCCCGCCAGGAAGCGGCGCTCCCCCAGCAGCGCGTCTGCGCGCGCCAGCCCCGCCGCAACGTCCGCCGCCGCGGCGTCGTAGGCGGCCTGGGTGGTGGCAAAGCCGCAGCGGTAGACACCGTTGTTGATCTGGGGGTAGATCTGGGGGTTTGGGGGGTTTGGGGGCGCGGTTGGGTTAGGGGTTTAGGGGTTTAGGCCGGGAGCCGGGGAGGTGGGCAGTGTTTGGACAGGCAGGGCGCGGGCAGGGCGCGGGCAGGGCGCGGGGGCGCGCGTGCAGGGCGCACCCATTCGTTGAGGGCGTCTATCTCCCCCGCCAGCGCCTCTGGCCGCAGCACCACGCGGCTCGTGCCCGGCAGCTGCAGCGCGTCCAGCTGGCGCACGATGGAGGCCGACTCGTTGCACACCGCGCGGCGCGACTTGGCGTCCACCAGCAGCGGCGCGGTGCAGCGGCCGCGGAAGCCGGGGCTGGCGGCGTCGTACACGCCCCTGACGGCGGCGCGGGGTGGGTTTAGGGGGCGGGGGCGGGGGTGGGGCGCTGGGCCCTGCCGTAAAGTGAAGGGCGGCCTGCGATACCCCCCCAGCCGCTGAACAATGCAGCACTGTTCGGCCCCGCCTGCCCCCTGCCCCAACACAAGCAGAGCCAGGGCCGGTGCCCCCCCCCCAAAGCGGCCCAGCCTCCCAGTCCCAGCGCGCCCCCACCAGAGGTCGCGCGCCCCAAACACGGGGTCCCCCGACGGCGGCATGACCCATCCCCCGCGCGTGGCGCGCTCGGGCTCGTCCCGCAGCGCCACCACGCGGACGGAGCCCGACAGCCCGCGCAGCGCGAGGGCGAGCGCGACGCGGTGGCACCAGCCGCAGGCGTTGCCGAGGTAGAGCACGTAGCGGCCCGCCTCGGGCTGCGGGGGGGTCGGTTGTTTGGGTGGGTTGGGGGGGGGGGGGGGGTGGGGGGTGGGGGTGTGCGGGTTGGGGTTTGGGGGGGGGGGGGGGGGTTGGCTGCTGGGCTGGGCGGGGTTGGAGGCGCCGGATTCGCTGCTGGGCTGGGCGTTGCCTGCGCCTCATGCGCCCACAGGCCGGCCCGCGCGGGCCGTGCGTTTAGTGCGCGCGGGCCGTGCGTTTAGTGCGCGCGGGCCGTGCGTTTAGTGCGCGCGAGCGCAGGCGCACCGGGAAGTCGGGGCTGCCGATGGCGCCGTCAAAGCTGTAGGCGGGGCGCGAGTAGGCGCCGCCGCTGTCCTGCGGCGCGAGCTCCCGCACCATCGTCTGCCACGCCAGCCGCCAGCCCTGCTTGGCGCCTGCGGGGGGTGGGGGTGGGATGGGGGTTGGGGTGGGGGTTGGGGTGGGGGTTGTGGAGCGGAGGGCGGCAGCGGGCGCCGTCCGCAGGTGCTGCGAGTGCCACGCGCGCGTCAACACGCTGCCGCGCGCGCACCTGTCACGATCGCGCCCTGCGGGACCAGCGCCGACGTCCACTCCAGCAGGGAGAAGCCCTTGCTCACGCCCTTGCCGCCGCCGGCGGCGGGCGGGGCGGGGCGGCGCCTGTGGCGCGGGGCGCGGGGCGCGGGGGCGGCGGGCGCCGCGCCGGGCGGCAGCGCGCGCCGTTCCGCGCCAGGGCGGTGGGGGATTGCTGCACGTCCCATTGCGACCGCCATGGCGGGGGATGGGGCTCCGGGCCCACCGGTTTCGGTCAGGTTTCGATCTGCGGGGGCCCGGAGGTGGCAGGAGGTGCGCGGTAACAGTAATTGGACCCCGTTTAATCGCTTAGAGCCGGTTACGGCGCCCAGAGCACTTGAGAATCCAGCGAGGCACCAAGCCCAGGCTCTTGGATTGAAGCGAGCCCCCCCGAGCATCAAAACCCAAACGCGGCACGCGCGCAAAATAGCATTTGCGCGCGTTGCTTGGGCTTCCCCACCGTCCCCTGGCCCACGCACGCACGCACCACCCCCAACGCTCAGCCCGGGCGGGTGGGCGCGCTATGCCGCGGCCCCGGCCGCGGGGGTTGGCTTCTCTAGTGGCCCTGCTGCTGGCGCTGGGGGGCAGCAGCGGCGCGGCGCACCTCCGCGGCGGTCCGCCGCGCGCCACGCTGCGCGATGCAGCGGGCGACGTGGCAGCGGCCGACGCGGCAGCCGCGCGCGCGGCGCTCGCGCTAGTGGACGCCGGCGTGCTCTCGCCGCTGTCGCGGGCGGTGGAGGGCCCGGCCGGCGGGGCGCTGCGCGGCCGCGGCGGCAGCAGCAGCAGCAGCACGGGCGGCATCGCCGGCGCCCCCAGCGCCGGCGTCATCAGCAGCAGCGACAGCGGCGGCGGCGGCGGCGTGGACGCGATCGCGACGGTTTTCACGGAGGAGGGCCTCGAGGCGCTGCGCGCCCGCGGCGCGGCCGCCGCCGCCTCGGCGCTCCGCGAGGCTGCCGCCGCCGCCGACCTCGCGGCCGCGCCCCCGCCGCCGCCGCCGCCGGCCCGCGCGGACCGCGGCGTGCCGTTCGACCCCGCGCGCGCGCGGCTGCTGGCCACGCTGCAGTCCATCGCCTACTGCTCCGACCCCGACGCGGTGGCCGACTGGACCTGCACCCGCTGCGCGTCCGTGCCCGGGTTCATCCCCCGCGTAGTCCACTTTGACGCCGCCTGGGACCTCTCCGGCTTTGCCGGCTACCTGCCCTCCCTGGACGCCAAGGTGGTCGTCTTCCGCGGCACCGACTCCTCATCCCTGACCAACTGGGCGGAGAACATGCGCGCGTGGCGCACGGACGCGGCGTACCCCATGCCCGGCGCGCCGCGCGCCATGCGCATCCACTCGGGGTTCATGGTCATGTGGAACGCCAGCTCCATGGCAGCCACCTTCAAGGACGCCTACGCGCGCCTGCTGGCCGCGCACCCGCGGGGGCCGACCTTTGTGCTCGGCCACTCGATGGGCGGCGCGCTGGCGCACCTCGCCGCGATGGACCTGCGGCTGGCGTTCGACCCCCCCGACCTGCGCGTCTACACGTTTGGCGCGCCCCGCGTCGGCAACGCCGCGTTCTCGCAGTTCTTCGACGCGCACGTGGCCGAGGCGTGGCGCTTCACGCACGGCCGGGACATCGTGCCGTCTGTGCCGCCCACCATGCTGGGCTTCCACCACAGCAGCCGGGAGGTGTGGCTCGTCGACGTCGACCCCTCAAAGGGCGGGCCCCCCCCCGGCGCGCCCGACGAGCGCGTCATCATTTGCGACGACAGCGGCGAGGACCCGAGCTGCCACAACAGCGCGTGCACGCTGGGGCTGTGCACCTCGGTGGCGGACCACCTAACCTACCTGGATGCCCACATGTACGCGGGGACAGAGTGCTGACGGCCGCGGCCCCCCGCGCCGCGCGGCGCCGCGCGCGGGCGCCGCCGGCGCCGCCCCATCTGCGCCCGCGTGGGCGGCGCGGCGCGGCGCAGCGCTGCGCGGCAGCCGCCGGCGGTTTTTGCTTGATCGGTTGACCTTTCGGGGCGGGCATGCCCCGCATGCCCCCTCCCCTGTATACGCACCCTCCCCCGGTTGGGGCTGTACCCACGTTGCGTTCCCCGCCGCTCCCATTCCTCAACCCGCGCGCCCGTTTCGTGTACGCGCCTGCTGCGGCGCACACAGGCCAGAGTAGAGAGCGCATTGACCCCCCCCCCACACACACACCAACCCCATCCGCGCGCCTGCCCACTTTTGGGCTCGTGTCGCGCCTGGCGCTGCGCCCAGTGCGCGCGCCTCGCATGTACGCTTGCTTTCCTGCTGCGAGGGCGCCGTCGCACACCTCCCACCACTGCCGACAGGGCCCATACTGCCTACATACACGGGGCTGCGACGCGCCTGTTGTAAACCTTACGTCACTCGACTTCCCATCTGCAGGACGGTCTGGTGGCCCGTTGAATGGCAAGGGGGGGCTGGCCGCGGGGGGCAGCTCCGCAAGGCTGGAGGGCAGGCCAGTGATGAGGCCACCCAAGGCCACCGCCGCGGGCGCCGCAGTGCCGCCCAGCCGCATCACTGCCCACTTGGCATGGGCCCCCACATTCTTGCTGCTAAAGAAATTCGCCGCTAACTGACAACCAACAGACAATCCATCTGGCCGCGGCCCGTGGATCCGGACTCCGGTGTTGTTAGCCCCGCTCTACAGCGCGATCAGCGGCGATTTTCTTACAATGGCGGCGTCCTGCTACTATGCCAGCAAGCTGGTGCTCCGCGTGGTGCAGGTGGGTGGCCGAAGGGGCTGCGCGAAGGGGGTTGGGCCGGGCCAGGCCGTGGTCGCGCGGTGGCAGCGGGTGCGCGATGCGCCGTTGGAAAGTATCGAGCCTATTGATTGCTGTGGAGCCGGCCCGCCGGGCCTGGGCCGTGCAATTGAGTGACGGCCAACCCGCGCGGCACGCAGCGCCGCCGGCGATGCGGCCGCCCTGCCCAGGCTGCCAGCCGAAGTCATGCTCACGCCTGCACCCCTCCACATACACCCCCCAAAAACCCAAGGCCGTCCTCGCGCTGGTCGCCTTTGCCGGCGCCGCGTGGCTGCAGACCAAGGGCTTCAGGGAGCCCCCCATCAACTTTATGGTCTTTGTCGGCGTCACCGGCTGGCTGATTTCGATGCTGTACGCCGTCGTGAGCTGCGTCGAGGGCCTGCAGCGCGTGCTGTGGGGCATCGTCGAGGCGGGGCTCAACGCGCTGTGGGTGCTGTTCTGGATGGCCGGCGGCGCGGCCTTCGCCGCCGACGGGCGCTGCAAGCCGTCGCAGCTGTCCCTCGACACGCCCTTCACCGAGTGCAACGCCTTCCTCGCTTCAGAGGCGTTCGCCTGGATGTCCTTCCTGCTGTGGGTGCCGTCGCTGGCGCTGGCCGTCGTGGACTGGCGGCGCGGGGAGGGCCTCGGGCAGAGCGGCAACCGCTTCTGAGCGGCCCGTGGCAGCGGCTGCTGAGGCCGCGGCCCGCTTCAACCGCTGCAGCGGCGCGGCCGCGGCGGGCGCTGCTGGCAGCAGCATGGGCAGCGGCGCGCGCGGCCCCGCGCGCCGCCGGCCGCCCTGGCTGGATCGATCCCCGGCGGATCCCCATTTCAGATTGGCAGATTTAGATGATTGCAATGAAAGGAGGGGCGCGCCCGCCCCGCGCGCGCGGCCACGGGCGCGCGCGATGCCCCGCTGCTCCCCGTGGCCAGGCGGCGCGGGCGGGGGGCCCGCGCGGCGGCGCTCCCGGGCCGCTGGCATGCTGAGAACGCATCCTGCAGCAGGGGCGTGCGCCCGCGGGACTGCTTTTGCAAGACAGCGCGCCTTTGTGTGGGGCGGCTGCATGGCCAGGCGGCAGCCGCT
Source organism: Raphidocelis subcapitata (assembly GCA_003203535.1). Taxonomy (NCBI): domain Eukaryota; kingdom Viridiplantae; phylum Chlorophyta; class Chlorophyceae; order Sphaeropleales; family Selenastraceae; genus Raphidocelis; species Raphidocelis subcapitata. The sequence continues at coordinate 163,169 of BDRX01000048.1, read as the reverse complement.
GCTTGCGCCCCCGCTGCGCCGACGCCGGCTCACCCGTTTTCGGCCCCCGCGTGCCCCGCTGCCCTGAAAACAATTTGTAACCCCCGTTGTTGGCCCGCAGCATCGAGATTACACGGCTAGGGATGGGTGTTAGGGGGGCGTTTTTTATGGGCAGTGGGGCCGGGAGGTCGGCCGGGCCCCCAGGAACAGGTGGCATAGCAACACAGAGGGGTGCAACAGCGGGGGGAGGCCGCGCTTGCTGCTGCGCGGCTGCCGCCGCTTTCGGGCGCCGGATGCACGAAAATTCGCAACGGGTGTGAGGTGGGGCCGGCGGCGGGCGCAGGCCCCCTCGCCGCCAGTGCTGCCTGCTTTGCGCAACGTCGGGACGGAAACTGCGCAGGGGCGGGGCGGGGCGGGGCGGGGCGGGGCGGGGCACGGAGCCGCGGGGCGGCGGCCGGCCCGAGCTCCCCCCCCCCCAATTCGAAGAACCGGGGGGCGCGGCCCCGTGGGCCGCATTTCGGGGAGGGGTGCCTCCCCCGCGGCGCCGCGCCGGGGCCGCCCCCGCCGGGGTCAAACCCCCCCTGCCGGGGCCAACCCTCCGCCGCCGGGGCCGCCCCGCGTGCCGAGCGCGCGCGCGCCTCACGCCGCCGCGGCGGCGGGCACGCCGTCCACCGACGCCGCCGCGCGCGCGCCCTTGCGCAGCACGACGCGCCCCGGGTTGTCTGGGTCGGCGTCCACCTCGATCGTGTCCTCCGCTACAAACTCCTCCGCCAGGATGGCGCGCGCTATGGGCGTCTCGAGGAGCTGAGTCACCGCGCGCTTGACCGGGCGCGCGCCGTACATGGGCTCAAAGCCGGCGGCGGCGAGGGCCTCGGCGGCGGCGTCGGTGAGGGAGAGGCGCATCTTGCGGGACGACGCGAGGCGCTGCGCGACGCGCTCCACCTGCAGGCGCACGATGCCCTGTTGTTTCAGGGTGGGGGGGTTGTTGTTGGGGGTGTTGGGGTTTGTTGGTGGGGGGTTGTTGTTGGGGGTGTTGTTGGGGTGGGGGTTTGGCCTGCTGAAGCCCCCAAGGTGCAGGGCTGACTGGCAAACAGAGGGGCGGAGCCACTGCAGCGCACACACACGCCCAACCCCCACCCAGGGAGGAAAGCCAAGCCAAGCCCCCCCGAACCGCCCCAAAAACCCCGCCAAAAGCCCCCACCTTGATCTGGTCGAGGCGCAGCGGGTCGAAGATTATGAACTCGTCGATGCGGTTGACAAACTCCGGCCTGAAGTGCCCCCGCACCGCGCCCATGACCGCCTCGCGCGCGCCCTCGCGGCCGCCCGCGAGCTCCGCCTCGAGCAGCGCGCCGCTGCCGAGGTTTGAGGTGAGGATGATGACGGCGTTTTTGAAGGAGATGGTGCGGCCCTGGCTGTCGGTGACGCGGCCGTCGTCCAGGATCTGGGGAGGTTTGGGGGGTTTTTGAGGTTGAGGTTCGGCAAAAAAGGTGTGTTTTTGGGCGTGCTGCTCCAAGCACTACGGCCCCGCGCCCGCGCGCCACAGCCAGGGGACCCCCAAACGCTCCCTCCCCCCCCCCCAAAAAAAGCGTTCCTCCCCCAAAGCAAACACCCCCCCCCACCTGCAGCAGCACGTTGAACACGTCCGCGTGGGCCTTCTCCACCTCATCAAACAGCAGCACGCAGTAGGGGCGCCGCCGCACCGCCTCGGTCAGCTGGCCGCCCTCGTCGAAGCCGACGTAGCCGGGGGGGGCGCCGATGAGGCGGCTCACGCTGTGCTTCTCCATGTACCTTGGGTTTGGGGGGGGATTGTTGGGGTTGGGGTTGAGCTTGGGGGTTTGGGTGGAGTTTGGGGGGTGGCTGTGTTGTTGGCCTTGAAGCTCCTTGAAGCCTTCCTTGCCAACCCCCCCCCCTTTGAGCCCCCTCTCTGGCCCACCCACGCCGACACACGCAGCTCCCCATCTCAACAAACCCAAACACCACCGCCCTCACTCGCTCATGTCGATGCGCACGATGGCGTCCTCTGTGTCAAACATCTGCTGGGCCAGCGCCTTGGCCAGCTCGGTCTTGCCAACACCTGGGGGGGGGGGTTGAATGGCGGTTTGTTTTGGGGTGGTGGGCAGGCGGAAAAGCGCGGGTTCGAGAGTGCAAGGGCGGGAAGCGGAACCAAACGCCTGCTGCGGCGGGGCAAAGCCCAACCGCAGTTTTTGCGGGGGCAAAGACCCAGCCCGTTGCGTTGCAGGAGCGTAGCCCAACCGAAAGCTGTGGCGAGGACTTAAACTCTGGTCCCCCCCTCACCCGTGGGCCCCAGGAACATGAAGGAAGCGATGGGGCGGTTGGGGTCGCTGAGGCCCGCCCTGCTGCGCTGGATGGCCTCGGCAACCTTGGGGGGGGTGGCGGTGGAGGTTGGGGCGGTTGGGGCGGTGTTTGGCGTTTGGGGGGGGTGGAGGTTGGGGGTGACGGGTTTGGGGGCCAGGCAGGAGCGGCCCGCCCCGCTGGCGCGCTTGCTGTTCTGACGGGGCAAGGTTTACAACCAACAACCGATAACTAACCGACATTCAAAACCCGACAGCCAACAGCGAGGTCCTCCCAACCAGACCCCCACCTTTGACACCGCCTCCTCCTGCCCCACCACGCGCTTGTGCAGCTCGTCACCCAGCCGCAGCAGCTTCTCGCGCTCAGACTGGGCCTGCGGGGGGAGGGGGTTGGGGCGGCGGGGGGGTTGGGGCGGCGGGGGTTTGGGGCGGGGGGTTTGGGTAGGGGCATCGTTGCAGCCACTCGCATACACTACGAACCCCCACCCACCCCCCATCCCGCCCCCGCAAAAACCCAGTCAACTCCTCGCCCCCCCAAAAAACCAGCGCCGCACCAGCTTGGTCACGGGGATGCCCGTCCAGCGGCTGATGACCTCCGCCACGTCAGCCTCAGTGACCTCCTCCTTGAGCAGCCGCTCCCCCCCCGCGCGCGCCGCCAGCGCCGCCTCTGCCGCCTTTAGCTGGCGCTGCAGCTCGTTGAGGGTGCCGTACTTGAGCTCGGCGGCGCTGTTTGGTTGGGGGGGTTTTGGTGGAAGATGAAGGGTTACAAGGGGTTTGGGGGTGTTGGGGGGCGTTTTCGATCAAGACGGTGGCAGGAGGGCTGGTGAGGGGTGCGGCTCCCTTTGGCGGGGTTGCGACACGGCTGGCGGGCACGCGCCACTCAAATGCGCGGCCCCATCCGACCCAACACCCCCCCACCCACCGGTTGAGGTCGTAGTCCCTCTCTGCCTGCTGCACCTCCAGGTTGACGCGCTCAATCTCCTCCTTGATGGCCTGCAGCTTGGTCATCTCACCCTGGGGGTGGGGGGTTGAGATGGGGGTTTTGGGGGGGTTTAGGCATGTTGGGGGTTTGGGGGATTCGGAAGAATCGGGGGAGGGTTGGGCTTGAGGGTCAGGGGTTTGGCCGGCCAGCCCCAAACTCCTAACCCCTAACCCAAGTGCGCACACCCTTGGCCAGGCGCACCCAATCACGCACACACGCGCAAAGCGCAGAAGCAGACCGAGGCCCCCACCTTCTCCGCCTGCCACATCTCAGTGATGCCCGCCTGCTTCTCCTTCAGCCCCTTGAGCTCGTTGTCCAGCGCACCCAGGCTGGGGGGGACCAAGCGGTTTGGGGGTGGAGGGTTGGGGGTTAGGGGTGAGGGGAACAGGGGGGCCAAGGGGAGGAGGGGGGGCAGGTGGCTTGCACCCAACGCCCCCCCCCCCAAAACCCACCCACCCAAGCACGGACCCACCCACGGCCACCCCCCCGCAAAAAACCCAACCCCCCCCAAACAAGACACCCACCGCGCCGCCGCGCCCCTGTCGTTGGGCGCCGCCTTTGTGAGGCTCAGCCGCTCCATCTCCAGCTGCAGCACGCGCCGGTCCACCTCGTCCAGCGCGGTGGGCTTCGAGGTGATCTCCATCTTGAGCTTGGCGGCGGCCTCGTCCACCAGGTCGATGGCCTTGTCGGGCAGGAAGCTGGTTCGGGGGGTTGGGTTTGGGGAGGTTGGGGGGGTTGAAGATTCGAGGGGGGTCCGCTGACGGCCTCCATTGTTTAAGCAAAGCAGGCGTTTGACGCCCCCGCCCTCCCTGCCCCTCCCCCCCCCCCACTGCGCCCCCACTTCCCCCAATCCATCCCCCATTTCACACACACCCCAGGAAAAACAAGCCCCCCCCCCACCGGTCTGCGATGTATCTGTCGCTGAGTGTCGCCGCCTCCACGAGGGCGTTGTCGCTGATGCGCACCCCGTGGTGCAGCTGGGGGGGTGGGTGGGGGTTGCGTTGTTTGGAGGTGGTGTTGGGGGGGAGGCTTCTTGGGTGGGTGCCGTTGAGGGCTTGGTGGGTGGTTACTTGGGGGGAGGGGTGTGGGGTGGCCACCACCCCCGCTGTCCAGGGCACACACGCACCCCCAAACAACCCCCAACCAAACAAACAAACCTAAATCAGCACACCCCACCTCGTATCTCTCCCTCAGCCCGCGCAGGATGGACACCGTCTGCGCCACGCTGGGCGCGTCCACGTAGACCTGCTGGAAGCGGCGCTCCAGGGCGGGGTCCTTCTCGATGTACTTGCGGTACTCATCCAGCTGGCGAAGGGGGGGGAGTAAGGGTTTTTTTGGGGGGGGGTAGGGGGTTAGCAAAGGGGAGAGGGCTTGGGGGTGAGGTGGGTTTGGGGGAAGGCGGTGCGAGGCGGGCTTTGGAGAGGGTGCGCAAGACCGATCCAGCCCCAAAACACGCCCCCAACACCACCCACCGTGGTAGCGCCTATGCAGCGCAGCTCCCCCCTCCCCAGCATGGGCTTGAGCAGGTTGCCCGCGTCCATGGCGCCCCCCGTGGCGCCCGCGCCCACTACGGTGTGGATCTCGTCGATGAAGAGGATCACGCGCCCGTTGGAGTCGGTGACCTGTTTGGGGTTTAGGGTTTAGGGTTTAGGGTTTAGGGTTTAGGGTTTAGGGTTCAGGGTTTAGGGTTTAGGGTTTAGGGGGGGGTCCGTCTGTCAGGGCTCGGCTGGGGCGTTTCACCCCATGCAGCGTCCCCCTTTGGCTCGGCCCCCCACCAAGCACCTCGAGCCGGTCCTCAAACACAAAACCCCCCAAGCCCGCCCTGCCCTCCCCCAACACAAGCACCCCCCAAACCAAGCCCACTTCCTTGATCACCGCCTTGAGCCTGTCCTGAAACTCCCAACTCACAAACACAAGCAAAAACACAAAACACGGGCCCCCCCACCTCCTTGATCACCGCCTTGAGCCTGTCCTCGAACTCCCCCCTGTACTTTGCGCCCGCAATGAGGGACCCCATGTCCAGGGACATGAGCGTGCGGCCCTGGGGGGGGGGGGTGGAGTGGTTGTTTGGGGGTGGTCAGGGGGGATTGGGAGTCGGCGGGGAGGAGGAGGTGAGGGGGCTGGGTTTTGCGCCGGCCGCTTGGAGAATGGCCTGCGCTGGGTCCCCGCAAATTCACAAAACACAAAGCGCAACCTTAAAACCAAACGCAGGCGCACCTGCAGCGCCGCGGGCACGTCGTTGGACACGATGCGCTGCGCCAGGCCCTCCGCCACGGCGGTCTTCCCCACCCCCGGCTCCCCGATGAGGCAGGGGTTGTTCTTGGTGCGGCGGGACAGGATCTGGATGCAGCGGCGGATCTGGTCGTCGCGGCCTGGGGAGGGTTTAGTTGTGTTGGTTTGGTTGTGTTGGTGGGCTTTGGGTGGAGGTTTGGGGGGGTTTAGGTGTGTTGGTTGTGTTGGTGGGCTTTGGGTGGAGGTTTGGGGGGGGTTTAGGCGTGTTGGTTGTGATGCTGTTGGTGCGGCGGGGTCTGCTGGAAGGTTTTGCTGGGTGTCCCTGAAACCGCCGGCCCAACAGTGGCTGGCACCCCCCTACCCTCCCCCCCTCTCCTCCTCCCCTCACCGATCACGGGGTCCAGCTTCCCGCCCCGCTTGCGGCCGCTGTCAGGTCGCGCTACCCCCTCCCCAAACACACCCAACACACACAAACACACCGAAACACGCCCCAGACAAACAACCCCCCACCCCTCACCGATCACTGGGTCCAGCTTGCCGTCCCTCGCGGCGGCGGTGAGGTCCCGCGCGTACTTTGACAGCGCCTCGTACTTCCCCTCCGGGTCCTGGTCCATCACCTTGTTGGAGCCACGCACCTTTCGGTGGGGGGGGGGGGTGTTTGGGGGTTGGGGGGTGTTTGGCGGGTGGGAGCTGGGGGGAGAGCGGGGGAGGCGGCGGGGGACTGAGTGTGTTCCCCCCTCCCAAACCCAAACACACAAACACAAACACAAACACACAAACACAAACACAAACACAAACACGAACACAAACACAAACACAAACACAAACACAAACACAAACCCAAACCCAAACCCAAACCCAAACCCAAACCCAAACCCAAACCACAACCACAACCCACCTCCTTGACCGCCTCGTCCAGCTTTGCCTTTGTCAGCCCCTCCGCCTTGAACAGCGCCTCCCCAAACCGCGGGTCCTCGGCCAGCCCCAGCACCAGGTGCTCCACGGAGACGAACGAGTCGCCCATCTTGGACTTGAACTCCATGGCGCGCGTCACGGCGCCCTCGAGGTGGCGGCCCAGCACCTGCTTGTTGGGGTGGGGGTTTTCGGCGGGTTTGGGGGGTGGGGGGGTGGGGGGGAGGGGGAAGCGGGGCGGGCGCGTTTGGATTGGGGTGGAGGGCGGGAAGGGGAGAGAGGGGGGGGCAGGGTCGGCCAGCCGCCCGCAACCGCCGCGCGGCAGCCCGTGCGCCCCGCGTCGGCCCGGCCCCGATGCGCCCGCACACTCGCGGCAAAAAAAAGCGCACGCACCCCCACCCTCCACCATCCACCCCCCCCCAACGAAAGCCCCGCGCGCCTGCTGCGCCGTGCTGCCCGACTGGCGCGGCTGGCGGCGTATGTAGTCGTCCGCCTTGTCCAGCAGGCGGCTGGGGTCGCTGCCGGCCTTTGACACGATGCGGCGCGCCAGGCCGTTGGGCTGCTCCAGCAGCGCCTTGAGCAGGTGCTCCGTCTCAACGATCTGGGGGGTTCAAGGTTTTTGGAGGGGCGCTTCGTTTTGCTTCCAAAGGGGAGGCGGGCGTGTTAATTGTTGTAGGGGCGTTTTCCAATGGCAGGGGCAGGGGGGTTTGGAGTCAAAGGCCTCGCCTCAAACCCCCAGCGGCCGCCCTTTCAACACACGCAAGCAACGCCAAAAAGGCGCAAGGCGCGCCTGCTGGGAGTAACTGGTGGCGATCTCGGGCGCCGCCACCACCGCCTGCCAGGCCTTCTCCGTGAACTCATTCTGGGTGATGCGCCGCCCGCCGCCGCCGCCGGCGGCGTCGGGGGCCGCGGCCGAGGCGCTCACCGCGCGGCGGCCGGGGCGGCTGCGGCGTTTCGGGGGGGGTGGGGGCGGGGGCGTGCGGGGGCGGGGCGTGAGACGGGGCGGGCGGGCCCGGCAACTGCGGAGCGGTGCAAAGCATTCGATGCAGCCGGCGCGGCCGCCGGGGGCCCGTCGCTGCGGCCGCGAGCTCAGCGGGGAAGCTTCTCCACACCCACCTGTGCAGGTCCGGCGCGCGCCACGCGGCCGCGGCCGCGGCGCCCAGCGGCGCGAGCGCGCGGGGCGCGAGCGCCGCAGAGAGCGGCGCGCGGCGCGCCGCGGCGGTCGCGAGCGGGCGCAGCGCCGCGGCGGGCGCCACGGGGGCGCGCGCCGGCGCCGAGGCGGGGCGCTGCTGCGCCGCCGTCCGCGCGAAGGAACCTGGGGGGGGACGGGTGCGGGCGGGGTGGCGTGCGCCGTCATTGGCGCGCTCTCGCATGGGTGCGGGAGGGGGCCGGCAAGGGATGCCAAGCACGCCGCCGCCACCGCCCCCGGCCCGGCGCACCCCGCGCGCGCGCGCGCGACCGCTCACCCTGCAGCCTCATTGTCCGATTGGCCAGTCCACGGGCCGCACTCAGCATGCGTCGGCGGTTCGCGGTGTACCAGGGGGCGTGCGGCTTCCGGGGGGCCTGGGCTGATGTGTCTCGGCCCTGGTGTGCGATCTGCAGTTGTTTCAGGCTGCCAGGAGCGGGCGCGTCTTGCCGTATTATGGATTTGGGGAGGCCAGTGTGCAGGGGGGGGCTGCTTTTGCGGGTTCGGCCCTGCTGGCCTCTGCTAGCAGCTTCCAACCCCTGACGCTTACGCCCCTCTTCGCGCACGGTTTTGGAGGCTCACAAGTCCCCATTCCCCTTTTTCGGGACCCGCACCCCCGGCCGGATCGGATCCAGCGAGCTCTCGCGTCGATTCTGGGCTCGTCTGGGTCTCCAGGACCCGCCTCCGCCTGTGCTGCGGCGTTCAGGGGGCATCGAGACGCCCCAGAGGATTCTGCAGGCGGGCCCGGCGGGGCGCTTGCTCGGCGTCGTGCGCGGCGTCGTGCGTGCTGCGCGGCGGGCGGAGCGGCGCGCCGCGGCAGCAGCGCGGCCCGCGCGCGCGGCCCCGGCCTGCGCCACCGCCGACCCGCCGCGGGGACCGCCGGCGCGGGACCCGACGGCGGCAGCGGGGCTGCGGCGGCAAAGTAGCGGCGCGGGGCAGGCAGCCCGAGTTGCGCGCCGGCGGCAACCGCCGCGGGGGGGATGGCGGGCATTTTCAGCGGCCTGAAGAAGCTGTTCTTCAAGGTGGGGGTGCGGGGAGGGGAGGGGTGCTGCGCCGCCCGCAACGCGCGGGGGAGGGGGCGCCAACCCAGCGCACGGTGCCGTCGCGCCGTCTGCATTCGCAGCGCGGCGCAGCGCGGCGCAGCGCGGCGCAGCGCGGCGCAGCGCGGCGCAGCGCGGCGCAGCGCGGCGCAGCGCGGCGCAGCGCGGCGCAGCGCGGCGCAGCCCCCCAGGCGGCCCCTCTGCGCCCAACCCCACCCGCCCAAACCCGACCCCCCAACAGGACGGCCCGCCGGGCCGGCAGCCGAGCGGCCAGGGCGAGGCCGGGGGCGACTGCGACGACGCCCAGCCCGCCGCCGCCGACGCCGGCCGCGGCCAGCGGCAGCGCGCGGGCCGGCTGCGCGGCTTCGCGACGAAGCGGCAGCGCGCCGACGCGAGCCCGCCGGCGCCGGTGCTGCAGGACGCGCTGTTTGCGCCCGGCGGCGTGCAGGGGCTCGACTGGTTCGCGCGCACGCTGGAGCGCGACCCCCACGGGGACCTGGCCCACGAGTGCCTGGAGGAGGGGCCAGACGGGACGCTGCGGCCCGTGGCGCGCGCGCCCGCGCCGGGCGGCGGCGGCGGCGGCGGCGCTGCAAACGGCGCGGGCGGCGGCGGCGGCGCGAGGGTGGCGGGCGTCGCAGCCGGCGCGGTCAGCGTTGCGGCCGCTGCGGCGGCGGCGCCGGCGGGCGCAGCGGGCGCGCAGCAGCGGCGGTGAGGTGGCAGGCCCGCTTGCCACCCTCCCTGCGCTGCTGCAGCTGCCGTCGCGGCCTCCGTACCACCCTTGCCTCTGCCAGCCCCGCGCCCCTCCCCATTCTCCACCACCACACACCGCACACGGCGACCCTGCTGGCCCGATGCTCCCCCTCCTGCTGAGTTTCTCTCCCTCCCCGGCCCCTCGGCAGTTGCCCACTCCGAATTGCCATGCCAGCTCAACGCCCGCGGCTTGCCCGAAACACCCCGTCCCCCCAACACTCCCAGAGGCCCTGCCGCGTTAAAAACGCGCACAGCCGCAGACCCAGTGCGCCCTGGCCCCCCCAGGCGCCGCGCGGCCGCCGGCTGCGGCCCCTCCCCCGCTGTAACGGGCGCCCCGTTGCGATCAGTGCCGGCCGCCGCGCGCAGAACCCTGGCGCGGCGGCGGTAACCCCGAAACAGCCAAGGCGGCAATTCTCTGTTTACTCCTCTGCTGGCCCGCATCCGTTGCATTCTGTGTGTATGTGTTGAGTGAGGGTGGGTGGGTGGGTGGGGCGTGGGGCCCCTGTCCTCCTGTGGTCCCGGTCTGTCAGGTGGTCGGTCTAACTGCCCCAACGGCGGCGCGGCGCGGCCAAGCGCGGCTGCTGCGGCAAAACGGGGCGAAACCGCCGCAGCCGCCGCCGCGCCGCGGCCGCGGCCGCCGCCGCCGCCGCGCGCGTCTCCCCCCGTGCGCCCTTTAGAAGAGCAGGGGGATCATGATCCAGCGCTTGGGGTACTTGGGGCGGCCGTCCTTCCCGTCGAACAGCTGCTCAGGGGGGAGGGGGAGGGGGCGAGGGGGTTGGGCCCGGCGGGCGGCGTGAGAAGGGGCTTTGGGGGGGGAGGCGGCGCCAAGCGCGGCGCGGTGGGGGAAACGCGTGGCGGGTGCCGCCGCCGGATCGGCCCGGCCCGGCGCAGGCGGGCCCTGGCCCCCACCTTTTGCAGGCGCCTGTGCTTGCCCTGCGCCCAGATGGCCATCTGGTAGGCGCCCGCGATGGTGAACAGGGCGCCGGTGAGGGTCTGTTTGGGGGGGGGAGAGGGGAGCGCGGCTCAAGGGAGGGCGGCAAAGGGGCGCCAAAGCCAGGCTTTACACTCGGCGGGCGCAAACCAACCGCTGCCCCCTCCCTCCCTCCACACACGCACGAGCGCACACCCCAACCCCCCCCCCCCCCCCCACACACACCACCCCCCACCCACCCGCGTGGCGAGGCTGAAGCAGACCCAGCCCATGATCTCAGCGTAGTAGTTGGCGCAGGTGATGTAGTTGAACAGGAAGCCGGAGGGGATCTTGTAGCCCTTCTCGCCGGGCTTGCGCAGGTTCTTCAGGATGATGTGGCACCTGCGGGGGGGGGGGGTTGGGGGTGAGTGCGCCGGTGTGGGGGAGCGAGGGGCCGTGGCCTCAGCGCGGGGGTCGGGGACGGCGCTGGCAGGGGCGTGCCAAGGGCAGGTGACTGGGTGAGGGGCGGCGGCAGCCAATCCCACCCCCAAACCCAACCCAATTGCAAGCCAGCCGACAACCACCATCCACCCAGACCCCAAAACCGCCAACCGCCAGCCCCCCCCCAAAAAAAAACCCACCGCAGGTTTGCGAGCTGGAAGAGCGTCGCCACCGCAAACAGGACGAGGCTCTGCTTCTCCGGCGGCGAGGTGTAGTCGGGGTGGTTGGCAAAGTATGCCACGTAGGCGGCAAAGCCGTAGTAGTAGGAGCAGTTCTTGAACAGGTTGAACACGGGCATGGTGTCGTGGCCGAAACTGGGGAGGGTAAGGGGGGTGGTGCGGGTGACGAGACTCAGCTGCGTGCAGGGGCGCCCCGCTCAAAGCGCGGCGGCCGGATCCGCTGCCGTCCCGCCGCGCCGCCGCGCCCCGCTGCCGCGGGCCTCTGCAGTGCCGACTCCCCACGCCCTCCCTCCCTCGCGCCCCCGCTCCCTCCACCACTCCCTCCCTGGCCCCCCTCCAACAAACACAAAACCGCCCCCCCCCCTCCACCCACACGTGCACGAGGAAGGTCTCCCCGATGCGCTTGGCGTAGTGGCCCGCCCAGTAGGCGCACGCCACCTTCTGCACCAGCGTCTTCTCCGGCACGGCGGTGGCCCAGGGGTAGAAGATCTGGGGGAAGAAGAAGAAGGCCGGGTAGATCACCATGGGGCCAAAGTACTCGAAGAAGAACACCGTGGAGTAGCCGATCTTTGGGGCGGGGGGGAGGGGGGGGGGGGGCAGCGTGGAGGTTGGCGGGCGGGGCGGGGCGGGGGTGAGAGGGGGTGGCATCCGCCGCGCGGGCTGGTGCGCCGGACGTGGCGGCCGCTGCGTCCAGCTGCCGGCCGATGGGGTGGCCCTCCCTGCGCTGCTGCCGCGCCGCGGCGTCCCTGCTCCTTCCCTGGCCGCGCGCGGTCAACCGCGCGGCGGCGGTCAAACGCCGGCGCCGCAAGCCCCTTGACCCAGCTCCTCCTCCCCCCACCTGGATGCCCAGGTCCTTGAAGTAGATGACGGATCCATCCTTGAGGCCCTGGGAGGCCAGGGTCGCGCTGTCCTTGAGCACCTCGCCGCTCTTGGTGCCGGCCTTGGGCGGCAGCGTCAGGCGCTGGCGCGCGGGGTAGTACTTGCTCTTGGAGGCGTGGATCTTCTTCTTCAGCTCGCCGACGGTGGCCTGAGGGCGTCGGCGTGCCGGCGGACCCGCTGAGCGGCCGGGGCGGGCGGGGGCAAGCAGCACACACAGCAGCGGCCGCGCGCCCACCCACCTCGGGGCCAATCTGCACGTCCGTCAGGGGCTTGCCCGAGCGGGTCACGACCTTGATGGTGATCGCACCCATTTCGGCTGTCCGGGGGGCTGGGCCGCGGGCGGCGGGGCAGCAGCGCTGCCTGGCAGAGGTGGTTGGGCGCTGGGAGCGAGCTCTGGGTGCGCCGCGACCGATAAAACACGTTCGACAGCCAATGAACGCGCTGGGATCGGCGGTTGGGCAATAGGGGCCCTGAAGGAGGGAGGGCTGGGAAGCGGGAGGGCTAGCAGCTGCCCCGTCCCCCCCCCGGGAGGGTTTTGGGCACGGGGCCGGCTGCAACGATCCCCAAAAATCGGGTTCAAAACTTTGCGCTCGAGTGCAGCCCTCGCGGCGCGCCAGATCGGTCGGCACCCGCGAAGACCGGGCGTGCGACGGCCCCCGCGCCCTCGCCGACCCCCGGAACCAATGCTGGGCATCGCCACGGGAGCGCGGGCGCTGCGCCTGCCCGCCCGCGCCCGCGGCATGAGACGGCTCGCGGCGGCGGCGCACCGCGCGTGGCGGCCGCCGCTGCCGCCGGTGCCGGGCGCGGCGGCGCCGCTCGCGGGGCCCGCAGGGGCCGCACGCGCCGCCGTCTGCGCCGCCCGCCGGCCGGCGGCCCGCGCCGGCAGGCCCATGCATGCAGCCGCAGCGGCGGGCGCGGCGCCGGCGGCGGGGGCCGGCCCAGCGGCGGCACCCGATGCGCCCGCGCCGCCGCGCCTCCCCGTGACCGTCCTCTCCGGCTTTCTCGGCGCGGGTGGGCGCTCCGCCGCGCCGGCGTTCCGCCACGGTTGAAGCGGTTTGGCTGCCCGCAGCACGCTTGAGACCCCCTTGGTCGCCGCACCCCTCAACCCCCGCCGCCGCCCCGCCTCCTGCCCCGCCCGCAGGCAAGACCACGCTGCTGCGCCACCTCCTGTCCAACGCCGACGGCCTGCGCGTCGCCGTTTTGGTCAACGACATGGCCTCCCTCAACATTGACGCCAAGCTCATCGCGGGCGCCCCACCCGGCGCCGCCGGCGCAGCCGCCGCCGCGGCCGCCGCGCCCGAGAGCCTCGTCGCGCTGTCCAACGGCTGCATCTGCTGCACCATCCGGGAGGACCTCGTGCGGGAGGTGCGCGCGCTGGCGGGCGCGCGCGCGTTTGAGTACCTGATAGTGGAGAGCACGGGCATATCGCTGCCGCTGCCGGTGGCGGCGACGTTCGCATACGACGGGGACGGCGGCAGCGGCGGCGCCGCGGGGGCGCCTGCGGCCGGCGTCTCCGACGTCGCGCGGCTCGACACCCTGGTGGGCCGGGTTTGGGGGGGGTGGTGCCCGCTGCTGGGGCTTGTTTCGAAGGCGCCTGCTGCGGTTGGGTCCGCGTCTTTGGTGCTGTCCGCCAGTGGCAGGCGCAGCGCTGCTGCGCGGTGCAGAGGCAAAAGCAAGCCAAGCCGGGGCCTGCGCTTTGCTCAACCCGTTGGGCGGCACACGCACTGACACCCCCATCCCCTCCCAGGTGACCGTGGTTGACGCGGAGCGCTTTGTGGCAGAGGTGCTGGCGGCCGACGGCCTGCAGGAGCGGGGGCTGGGTGCTGACGAGGGGGACGACCGCACCGTGGCAGACCTGCTGGTGGAGCAGGTGGGGGGGGAGGGGGGGTGGGGGATGGACAGGCTGGGGGCCGGGTGGCGTGAGCAGCGGAGGTGGCAGCGGGGCGTGTGCATCGGCGCGCGCGACTGCCGCGGATCGCGTGGTGGGAGCGCGCGCAGCCGGCGGCGGCGGCGGGCGCGCGCGCCTCGGGATGCCGCCCCGCCCTGACCCCTTTGACCCACGCTTTGACCCACGCGCGTCCTGTCGCCGCAGGTTGAGACTGCGGACGTGCTGGTGCTCAACAAGACAGACCTGGTGGCCCCCCGGCAGCGCGACCAGCTGCTCGCGCTGCTGGCCAAGCTCAACCCTTCGGCAAAGGTGGGGGGCGGGTTGGGAGCTTGACGCGGGAGCAAAAGGGGCTCGGAGCCTTTGGGCAGGCCAGGGGAGCTCGGCCGGTGCTGCAGGTGGCGTCCAAACTCTGCGGCATGTTGTGGGGAGCGTCTGCGCAGCTTCTCGGCCACCCCTTTGGCCGCTCCCTTAGCACGCATGCTACCCCGCCCCCCCACACACACACATACACCCGCCGCCGCCGCCCCCAGATCATCCCCACCTCCCACGGCCGCGTGCCGCCCGCCGAGGTGCTGGACACGCGCCGCTTCAGCCTGGAGCGCGCGCAGGCCGCGCCCGGCTGGCTGGCGGAGATCAACGCGTTCGAGGCGGAGCGGCAGCGCCGCGGCGGCGCAGGCGGCAGCGGGGACGGCGAGGGCGGCGCGGCGGCGAGCAGCAGCGGCCGGGGCCACGGCCACGAGCACCACGCGCACTCCCACAGCCACGACCACGGCCACGACCACGGGCACGGCCACAGGAGCGAGGCTGAGGAGTATGGCATCTCGAGCTTTGTCTACTACGCTCGCCGCCCCTTCCACCCCGGCCGGCTGCTGCGGGACGCGCTGAGTCACGAGTGGGGCGGCGTGCTGCGGTCAAAGGGCTTCATGTGGCTGGCCACGCGGCATGACGTAATGGGCATCTGGCAGTCGGCCGGCGGCGCGTGGCAGGGGGAACCCAGGTGCGTGAGGGGGGGCGCGTGCGGGATGGGCGGGGCTGCGCAGCGCTGCCCAGGGTATTGCGGCCATGCCTGCCGGGGCACGGGCCGCGGCCGGGGCGTGTGGGGTTGAGTCGTTGAGTTTAGTTAGCAGACCTTCTTGACTCCTGAGACAGCGCTGTCAAGCCCGGCTTGGGGTCACCCGCCAGCAATCGCAACACCCCCCCCACCGCCGCCCCCGCGCAGTGCCCTGTGGACGGCTGCGCTCCCCGAGTCCGAGCGCCCCCGCGGCTGGCGCGAGGACGCCGGCGCCGGCTGGGACCCCCAGTGGGGCGACCGCTGCCAGCAGCTGGTGTTCATCGGCATCGGCATGGACGAGCCCGGGCTGCGGTCAATGCTGGACGGCTGCCTGTTGACCGACGCCGAGATGGCGCTGGGCCCGGCGGGGTGGGCGGCGGAGCTGGAGGACGGCCTGCCGGCGTGGGACGGCGGGGACGAGGGGGAGGAGGGCGACGAGGAGCTGGGGTGGGATGAGGAGGGCGAGGAGGGCGAGGAGGGCGAGCGGTAGTAACCGCTGCCGGCACTCGTGGCGGGGAGGGTGTTGAAGGAGGGCGCCGCCTCGCTGCTGCGGCCACAAACGTATAGCGCCCCAAAGCCATCAGCAGTGCCACATCGCTGCACGGCCCCGCCTTTGCCAGCGTGGCGAGCCAGCGCCAGGCGGAAGCGGCAGCGGCGCCGCGGCCCGCCGCTGCTGCCACCCTAGCGGGGCGCGAGCAGGCCTCCCTGGCCGGCGCGCTTTCCTCGCGAAAGCCGGTGATTCTGTTCTTCAAGGCGCGGCACTGCGGCCTCTGTCGTGCGCTGCAGGAGGGCGTGGATCTGGAAGGCGCGACGCGTGGGCTGGCCGTGGCGTCCATCACCACCGACGACCAGACGGCCTGGGCGCCTGAGGTGCGTCTCGCGCAGCGCTGCTCCCGCTGGCAGCTGCCCCAACCCGCGAGGCGCCCCGCCGCCCGCCCCGCGGCGCCTCGCGCGTGCAGACGCAGCGGGCCCCGCAACGCCCTGCCCCCTCCCCCCCAGATGCTCCGCTACAGCGTGGACACCGTCCCCTGCTTCGTCGCGCTCGACAGCGCCGGCCGCGCGATCGCCAAGACCGGGCGCCCCCGCGGCGTGGAGCACATGCGCCAGAGCCTCGACGCGCTCGCCCGCATGCTGCGCCGCTGAACGGCGCAGCACGTCCCCTCCGCCCCTAGCTCGCCTCCTCCTTAGCGCTTCACATCCTTAGCACCAGGCACGCGCCTGGACGGCGCCCGGCTTTTGAAACAGCCAGCGGCAGCGCGCCCTTGGCACCGCGCGCCATGGCGCCCGCGCCCGAGGCCGACGCGGCCCTCGCGCCGGCCCTCCGCCGCGCCGAGCCCCGCGGCCCCCGCGCCCTCTCCAAGCCCGACCCCGGCGCCGCGCTCGCCCTCGCCGTGCACGCGTGCATGCTGGAGGCGGGGTTCAACCCGCACCCGCCCGCCGACGGCCCGCGGCCGGCGACGCCGGACGCGCCGCCGCCGGGCTGGGACAAGGCCTTCCCCGATGAGTGGGTGTTTGAGTACACGCACCCGGGCAAGGCCGAGAAGTTCGTGCTGCACTGCTCGCTGCAGCGCGCGTCGGGCCGCATGCTCGCGGTCGCGTCGGAGGGCGGCGCGCTCGGGAACCGGCACGTAAGCGGCGGGCGGCGGCGGCGGCGGCGCGCCGGGGCGGGGGCGGCGGTGCGCACCGGGCTCGGACCAGACCCGCCTGACCCCTGCGGCGCCTGGCAGCCCAGCTGCGGCTTGGCCTGGCTCAGCGTTCGGTGTGCGCAAAGCCTGAAAGGCCCCAGCGCACGCACACGCTCGGCACCACCACACGCCCGCCCAACAAACGCCCCCCCCCAACACATAATACCCCGCCCCCCCAGATGCTGGGCCTGCAGCTGGCCAACTACGTCCCCGGCGGCGCCGCGGCCCTCGACGCCGACGGCTGGGACCGCGCCGTGGTGAAGCAGGCCGCCATACTGGACATGGTGTCGCGCCACGTCACCCACCCGCTGCTCGCGATGGCCGCAGACATGCCCGCAGGCGCGCCGTCTGGGCCGCTGCTCGGGCCGGAGCGCGGCGCGGGCTGGCTGGACGCGTGGCTGCCGCCGCCCGGCACGCCGCAGCGGCGGCACGTGGTCGCGGCGGCGACGATCGTGGCGGCCGCGGCGGCGGTGGGGGTAGCCGCGCTGGTCGCGCGGCGCAGGCGCGGCGGCGGGCCGGCCTGGTGAAGCGGCGCCGGCCAGGCGCGCGCCGCCGCATTCGCGTGCTTCGTTGCGTTTCCCGCCCAGTCCCGCGTGGACCAAGGCTGCATTGTGTTGCAAGTGCGGTAAAATTTTGACTCAGCCTTGGATCGGGTCAACCGTGCAGCCCCGCCAGCCCCTGCTTGCAAACGCCCCCCATCGCCCAGCGCCTCTGCCCACAGACCCGTTGAAGGGGGGGGGTATTTACAGGTACGGGTGCACACAGACCGGTGCGTTGCGCTGGAAGATTCCCGCTGTGCGGCTGCATGTGCAGGCGTGGGTGCGGCGTGCGTGTGTGTGATGTGGTGCGGCGCCGCAAACGCGGACGGCTGCAGGGCAGGTGCGCGCTCAGTGCGTGGCAGGGCTGCAAAGCGCTCGAGCGGCGGCGCGGGTTGGGTAGGGGGTGGTTCTTTTGGCTGCTGATCAACCGCAGTGCCGGGGCGCCTCGGTTATTCCGAAACGCTCGCGGCAAGGGCAATACATTCCAAGGGCAACTTCCGGCCTCGCAAACTCTCATGAGTGTGTGTGTGCATGGGCCTGGGGCCTGGGGGAGAGGGGGGAACAGGGAGCAGCAAATCAAAGGGATGTATATACACACAGGCCCTGGGTGAACACCAGAGCAGGAGCAGCGTCACACTATGGTTGGGCTTGGGTGAATCTAAGAGGGTGCTAAGGAGGGTGCGCGGTGCCCCGACGCGGGCGGCCGATGCCCCGAAGGAAGAACTTGCCAGAAACTAGAAGCCGAAAGGGCTTGGGGTCAGCCACCACGCCACAGGCTAACTGGAACGCGGCGCGGAGCCGTCGGCGGCGGCCGAGCCCCCAGCGCCGGCGCCGCCACCGCTGGGTGCGCCGGCGCCGCCGCTGCTGCCGGCGCCGCCGCCGCCGCCGCCGCCGCCGCCGCTGCTGCCGCCAGACGCCGCAGAGCCGGAGCGGCGCAGCTTGGCTTTCACAAAGTAAGTCCCCAGCTGCGGCGGCGGCGCCGGCCACGGCATGGGCGCGGCCCCGCCGCCGCTGCCGCCTGGCGCGCGCGGGTCGAGGGCGGCTGAGGACGGCGGCCGCGGCAGAGGCGGCCTGTTGGGCTGCCCGCCGCCGTCGCCGCCATCGCCGCCGTCGCCGCCGTCGTGCCTCTCGCCATGCTCGCCGCCGTCATGAGCGCCGCCACTTGGGCCCGGCCTTGCGCGTGGGCTCGGCGGCGCTGGCTCGATCTCCGGGCTGCCGCGGCCCCCAGCCGACGAGGGGCCCGCGGCATCGTCGCCGCCGCTGGCCTCGCCGATCGGGGGGAGCGGCTCGGCCGCTTCGACTGAGGCGCGGCGGCCGGAAGCTGCCACGGGAACGCCGGCCGCTTTGTCGCGCGCGCTGCTGTCGTCCGACCAGCCGTCGCCGCTGTCCTGCCGCTTGCTGCCCAGCCGTGACAGGGCGGCGGGAGCGGCAGCGTGCGGCGCCGTCGCCGGGGCGGCCCCTTCAGATGTGTCATCCGACCAGCCGTCGCCGGCAGCGTCGGCGCCGGGCGGCAAGGGCCCGCGGCCGCCAGCGGCGCGCGGCTGCTCAGGCAGCGCCCCGCTGGCAGCGCCCGAGGTGCAGCGGCGGCTGAGCAGCGCGGGCCCTTCATCGCCGCTGTCGCAGTCGCCCGGCAACGGCAGGGCCCTGCCGCCGCCCGCCCGCTGCTGCCCGCTCGGGCCCGCGCCGTCGCTGCCGTCGCTCTCGTCGCTGCCGTCGTCGCTGCCGTCTTCCTCTTCGTCATCGGTCGTCCCGACGGACTGCGACGCGCCCTCGCCCGCCTCGGGCTCATCGGCCTCGAACCGGGCCGCGGATGTCACCGAGTCACCCAGCGAGCGCAGCCTCGGACGCAGCTCCAGCTCGTCCGAGGCGCCGTCGTCCGGGGCGGCCGCGTCGGCGCCGCCGGCGTCGCTGTGGCCTTCGTACGGCACGCTGGCCACCGCCGCAAAGGGGGACAGCGCGCGCACGCCGGCGCTGGTGCTCGTCGGCAGCGCGCCCGGCGCCGGCCCGCTGCCGCCCGCGCCGCCGCTGGCGCTGCCGCTGGCGCTGCCCCTGCCGCTGCCGCCGGCGCTGCCGCTGCCGCT
This sequence comes from Raphidocelis subcapitata, assembly GCA_003203535.1. Lineage (NCBI taxonomy): Eukaryota > Viridiplantae > Chlorophyta > Chlorophyceae > Sphaeropleales > Selenastraceae > Raphidocelis > Raphidocelis subcapitata. The sequence continues at coordinate 144,063 of BDRX01000048.1, read as the reverse complement.
GCCGCTGGCCGCGGCGGCGCTGGTGCCGCTGGTGCCGGCGGCCCTCAGGTTTGCGGCCGCCATCTCCTCGAGGCGCATGGCGCCGTCCGAGGTCGCCGGCAGGACGGGCAGGTAGCGCCGCTTGCTGCGGGACGAGCGCTGCTGGGGGCGGGGAGGGCGTGGCACCGGAGGGTGGAGGGGGATTGGGGGGGTCAGGAGGCCGCCAGAGGTGGACTGGGGGGTTCCCTGGCCAGGGAGCAGGGCCAATGGCGGCCGCAACCCGCGCGCCGGGCGCACCCGGCCCTGCTCTGCCACGGCTCAAACCCCCAAAACCCGGCCCCAGACCAAGCGCCGCTCACCGATCGGCGCGAGCTGCTGCGCGCGGTGCCGTCCGCGCTGGCCACGCTGCCCATGCTGCCGCTCGCGCGGTGCGGCAGCGACGCGGCCGACTTTGGCTCGGGAGCCTCCTCGTCGGAGATCCGCCGCTTGCGCATCAGCAGCACGCCCGCCGCGCCGGCCAGCGCGAGCACGCTGACGCTCAGCGGCACGGCGAGCCCCACCGCGATGGCCGTGCTGATGCCGCTGCTGCGCTGCTGCGCCGCCGCGGCCGCCGCCTCGGCGGCGCCGACGGAGCCGTAAAGCACCTCGGGCCGCTGCAGCCACACCGCGGTGACGCCGCGCGTCGCGGTCAGGCCGCCCGCGGCGAGCGCGGCGCGCACGTTGGCGGGCTGCGACAGCCAGTCGACGAAACGGTCGACGCCGCCGGCGCCGGCCTGCGGCGTGGTGAGGCCCGCGGCGATCTGGATGTCGAGGGAGGGGGTGCCCTTTTGGACCAGCGTGGCCGTCAGCGGCGCGGCGCCAAACGGCACGCCGGCGGCGGCGAGGCGGCGCTTGATGATGGCCGTGCAGTTGTCTGCGGGGGCGGGGGGTGGCGAGGGGGGCGGGGGTCAGTTGGCGCGTTGAACAAAAGCGAGCTGTGGCGCGAGTGGGCAGCCGCTGCAAAGCGGCGCGCCTGGACGTGTCGCACCCCAGCCACGCCCACGCCCACGGCCAAGGCCAAGGCCGCACGAACCACGCGCCCCCGCGCCCCGCGCCGCCCCCTCACCCGGCAGCCGCTGCCCCGCTCTCAGCCCGCCGCAGCTCATCTCCAGCGCGCGCGTCAGCAGCGACACGCTGCTCGGCGACAGCGAAGTGAACGACGCCCACGCGGTCTCCCTCCAGGCGTAGGGGTTGTGCGGGACGTAGGGCAGCGCGGGCTGCAGGTCAAACTGCTGCACCTCGACCGGCAGCTCCGACTCCTGGGATTTGATGAGCTCAGGCTGCTTGCGCTGCTGCTGCAGCCGCTGCTGCTCCCTCTTCTCCGCCTGCTGCCGCTGCAGCTGCAGCTTCTTTTCCTGCTGCTGCTGCTGCTGTTCGAGCTTCTTCTCCTGCTGCTGCTGCTGCTGCTCCAGCCTCTTCTCCTGCTGCGCCGCCTGCGCCTGCGCCTGCGGCTCCCCCTGGTCTCCGGCCAGCAGCGCGCGGCGCCGCACCAGGTTGTCGTCAAACACGACAGACCCCGCCGCCGCCGGCCCCGCGCCGCGCGGCGGCAGGGGCGAGACCAGGATGAGGCCGGGGTCAAAGCCCAGCGCCAGGTCGGCAAAGGCGTCGCGCAGGCCGCGCGCGGTCGCGGCGGGGTCGGCGCCGAGCTTGGCGCCGGTGAGGCGGAGGCCTATCGACACGTTGGCGGCGGTGAGCACCTCCACCTGGCCGGACGGCAGCCCCGTCTTGGACGCGATCAGCGAGCTGGGCAAAGGGGAGGCGGTGGGGGTCGGAGGGGGGTTCAGGGTGCTGAGGGGCCGGGGGCCACCGGTGCAGTGCGGACAGCGCGCTTGCCACGCCGCTGCGGCGGGCCGCCGCCGCGCCTGCAGCCACGCCCTCCCACCGCGCACGCAGGCGTCGCGCGCAGGCGCGCACCTCATCTGCGCCGAGCGCCAGCTGCTGGCAAGCTTTGGGAAGTTGTCGAGGTTGGACAGCTGCAGCGACGCCACCACCCAAGAGGTCATGGTTCGGTCCTGCTGCGCCTTGCGCGCCGCCAGCGCCGCCGCCGGCGACAGCGTCGACGCGGACCGGTTGCGCGGCTGCGCGCGCGCCGGCGCCGGGGGGGCGGCGCGCGGCGCGGCGCCGGCGGGGTCTGGGCCGAGGGGCGGGGCCGGCGGCGGGGCCGGCGAGCGCGCGGGCGCGAGGCGCAGCGGCGCCGCAGACGCGTCCTGCGGCGTTGGGTCCCCGTCCCCCTCCCCCTCGACCTCCGCCTTTGACCGCTCCGCCGCGGCCGCCTTTGCCGCGGCCACGAGCGCGGCCAGGCTGCCGCTGAGCGGCGGCGGCGAGGGCGAGGGCGGCGGCGACGGGGACGGTGGGGGCGAGGGGGGGTCCCCGCCCTCCTCGCCCTCCCCGCCCTCCTCTGCATCGACGTAAGAGTAGGCCATAGACCCGCCACCGCCGCCCCTGCCGGCCGCGTTGCCTCCATCGTCGCCGCGGCCGGCGGTGGCGTTCACGGGCATCGCGCCCCTGGCAGCTGCGGTGATGTTGGGTGCTGTGCTGCCGACAGGGCTGTTGCCGGTGCTGTTGGCAGTGCTGTTGGTGCTGCGAATGCTGATGCTAGTGCTGTTGCTTCCAATGCCGCCAAGAACGGGGCTGCCACCGCCGAGATTGCCGCGCCCGATGGGAGCCGTGCCGTTGGCCGCGGCGGGCGCGGTCGAGTTGATGCGGGCACCGCCAGGCGCGCTGGCATTGCCGCCACCTCTGCCGGCCGTTGCCACCGGCGACGGCGGCGGCCCGCCTGTCAAGTTGCTGCGGGCCAGCACAGCGCTCAGGTTTCCGGGCTTCACCGCGGCCGCGGCCGACGGTGCAGCCGCGGCGATCGACTGCGCAGGGGCGGTGGGGGGCGGGGGCGGCCGCGCGCGGCGGGGAGTGAGCGCGGGGGCGGGGCACGCGCTGCACCCGGTTGGCTGCAGCCCGACCCCTGCGACCGGGGCTCCAGCATGCAGCAAAGCGCGCCGGCGTGCCGGCGTGCCGCCGGGCGGCGCGGGCGCTGCGTGGCCACCCCCGGTGCCGCTCGTACGCACCTGGGGCACGCCGGGCGCAGCGCGCGCGGCGAGCTTTTCGGCCGCGCCGCTCGGCTCCGCAGCCGCACCGCTCCCCGAGAGGAGCAGCACCGCAAAGGCAAAGGCGCCGTGCCTCAGCTGCCCGGTCCCGCGGGGCCGCGCCATCGCGGGGCCGGGTTGCTCGCCCCGCCCCCTCACGACGGCCGCACCGCGGCCCCGGCGCTCGGGGCCTCCATGCAAGTCGGGCCTTGCCGGATCCCGGGCACCGAAGCGGGCGCGCGTGGGCGGGGGAGAAGCTCGCCCTGCGAGTTCCAAGCGTCCGCGGCCTTTCGCAAATCAGGCTGTTGAAAACACGTAGAAACGCGGTAGAACCAATCAGGCTTTGGGTTTGCTTGGCGGAAGGCCACCAGCGCCTCATTGACGGGCGCCCGCCCGCCCGCCGCACCCGCATGCGCGCCGACGCCAGGGCCGCCGACGCCTGGCCGGCGCCGGCCGAAGCAGCCAGGGAGCAGCGTCCAGGCGCTCAAGGCTGCTTTGGCGCGCCTGCGGCTGCTTTGGCGCGGCGGCTGCTGCAAGGCTGCGATGAGCTGCGAAGGGTTTGAACAGCCGAGTTGGCTGGCCGGGGGGTGGTGCCTTTGTACCGGCAGCTGATAGAGAACCCGCCCCCCGCAGTCGGTGCCCTAGATGGCGGCTTGAGCAGTAGGGCCGGGCGCGGCCGGAGGTGCGAGGCGGCGGCCGTGCAGTCGGGCGCAGCACTGAGCAGGCGCAGCAGGCCGGCCGCTGGGCGGCCGCCGCGGCGTTCAAAACGGGCAGCAGGGCACCACGGCGGCTTTCATGGTGCATCGGAATGCAAAGCACGGCGTGATAAGCGCGATTACTGCCCGATCCAAGGCCGCGATTTAGTGCAGTCCAGCCCGACGACGCGGCACAGCAGCCTCTCGGCCCCTCCGTGGGAGCGTGGTCGTCAGGTTGGCGCAGCCGAAACCGGCGCTCGAGGAGCCAGCGGCACGCTCGGCGCTGTGCCAGCGGCGGCGGCGGCGCTACCGCCGCGCCCAGCGGCCGCGCGCCCAGCGGCGTCCGCCGACCTCTTCAGGCTGCGGCAGCAGGGCCGCAATGGCGGCCGTCAAGTCGCGCTACACGCTGTTCATCGACAACCTCTCCAGCGCCACGCGCTCGGGTGGGTGGGGCCGTGGGGCGCCGGGCCGAGGCCGGCGGCTTGGGTCGGCGCGCGCGGTCCTGCGCGGCGGGGGCGTAGCCGCCCCGGGCCGCGCAGCCGCTGCCGCGGCAGCCCCCAGCCCGGCCCACTGCCTGACTCATCGCCGACCAAACGCGCCTGACCGCGCAGGTGACGTCCGCAAGGAGGCGGAGCGCGCCGGCAAGGTGCTGGAAGTCATCCGAGACCCCAAGCACAAGTGCGCACTGGTGGAGTTTGCTAGGCGAGTGTTCAATTGGCCCGGTCGCGAATTACACGCGTGTGTTGGGGCGGTAGCGCGTACGTTGCTTGAGCCGCTCGCCACCGAAACGGGCGGTCGCTGCTGCCGCTGCCACAACAGGGGCGGCTGCGGCCCCCAAGCAATGCTGCCTCGGATCTGTCCCGCCTGCTGGCGCCGCCGCTGCTCCGTGCAGGTCCGACGACGCCGCGTGGGCCTGGGAAAAGCTCGACGGGGTGAAGATGGACGGGCGCAACTGGCGGGTGGGTGGCCGCCGCACGCGTGGCGCGCTGCGCCTGCCAGCTCTGCGGCGCGTGCACGCCGGCAGATTGCGTGCGGTGTGCGCGCGTCGTGCGGGGGGGGGGGGGGGGGGGGGGGGGGGGGGGGGGGGGGGGGCAAGCACACATGCCGCGCAGCGGGGAAGCGGTGCGCGCCGCCGCAGCTCACGTGAGCTGCCGTGCGTTAGCTGCCTAACCGACCGCACCGCGCCAACAAAGGTGGATTGGGCGACGCCGACCGACTTTGAGTTCTTCTGGCAAGTTTTGGAGGGGGGAGGCAGGGGCCGGACTGCTGATGTGCATGCATCCGTGCGTGCCGCACGCACCGCCGAGCGAGGGCCGTCGCCAGCTGTGGGCGTGTCTGGTCGCTGCCCCCACGGCCAGCTGCGCGCTGCTTGGGGGAACGGCGGCGCGTCAACCCCCCAACCCCAACCCCCCGTCGCGCAGCAAACGCTGGACCGAGAGCGCCAGCGCCTCCAAGCGGGCGCGCAGCCGCAGCCGCACGCCCTCACGGTGCGCGGGAGGGCCTGCCAAGGACGGTGCCTCGTGCGGCTGGCACGCTGTGCAGCTGCCGGTTGGCCGTCGCCAACTGGCAAAGTGCTGCATGCCGGCCCCGTCGCCAAGCCAATGCTTCCGCTGCCCCGCCGCCGCCGCCTTTTTGCAGCGACTCGCGGGAGTTTGACCAGAACTACTACTGAGGGGAGTCGGCGGTTGGCGGCGCCGCCGTCCGTGCTTGGGGGGCATGCTGGCCTCCAGCGCGCATTGTGTAAACGCCAGAGTTGCGGCGGCGGCGGCACTCGACTGCAGCAGGGGGGCCGCGCGCAGCGCGCGCAGGCCGGGCGGTGCGTTGACCAAGGCACTGCGCGCGCCCCCGGGGCAAGGGGCGAGCCGCGATCCGTAGGGAAAACTCCCTCGATTGTGCCCACGCTTTCTTTCCGGGTCCCCCTACCCCTTGCTGGGCGCTCGCCGCCCAGCGCCCCCGCCGCTCCCGCGTCACCCCGGCCCCGAGAAGGCAAAGCCCCCCGTCCCCCCCAGGGCCATTAGCGGTTCCCGTATTTTCTTTCAGAGCGGCGTGCCGGCATCACTCGGCCCCCGCCGCCGCAAACGGCCTGCTGCTGCTGCAGATCGGCAGCGCGCGGCCTCACCGCGCCGAGCCGACTTGCTCTTCAGTAGGATCGAGAGATTGCCAACGCCTCCTCGGAGGGAGGCGTAGCAGACTCAGATCATGAGCGGCTCGGCGAACGGGGCGCCGCCCAGGCACGTCAATGACGTGTTCCTGGCGCGCAACGGCTTCATCCGGCCCAACAAGAAGCTTTGGCGCAAGAGCACGGAGCACCGCCTGCGGCCAGCCTGCAGCAGGTGCAACTTCAGGGGCCACGGCGCCGACGAGTGCAAGGTGCGGCGGGCCCGGGGGGGCGCGCCCGGGGGTGGGCGCCCACTGGGGGTGGGCGCCCACTGGGGGTGGGCGCAGGCACGGCGGGCGCCCTGGAGCGCCGCGGCGGCCGCGGTCCGCGCCGTGGGGCCTTCCGGCCCCCGCGGTGGCCGCCGGCCGGCCGGCTCGCGCCCGGCGCGCGTGCTGCGCGCCGCGTGCGGCCCGGCGGGTGACGCCGTGCGCGAGCGGTGCGTGCCTGCCCCAACGCGCCCCCTCCCCCCGCAAACGCAGGTGCCCTACTGCACCAAGTGCAACCGCCACGGGCACCCGCCCAAGTGCTGCAGCGGCGCCTGCGCCAACTGCAACGTCGGCACCAGCGCGGCCGTGGAGGGCGAGGACGACCACACCGCGGAGGAGTGCCCCTTTGCCAAGTGCGGCAACTGCGCCGGCGTGGGGCACTACACGGACGAGTGCCCCCACGAGGTCCGCCGCGCGCGCGCCGCCGCCGCGCGCCCCGTCGCCGGCCCCCGCATCGCGCCCGCGCCCACGCCCGGCGCCGCGCCCCCGGCCGGCGCGGCCGCCGCCGCCGCGCCGCCGGCCGGCGCGCCCGCCGCCGGCGCCGGCGGCGGCGCGCCGCAGCAGCAGCGGCGCGGCCCGCCCGCGGGCATGACCGTCGAGCAGGCGCGCGAGAGCCTGGTGAACCAGCTGGCGGACGTGTTCCCCCAGCACGTTGAGAAGTTCATAGACCCGCTGTCGCACTGGAGCCAGAGCCTGGTCGCGGCCGCAGGCGTGGCCTACCCCGACCTGCTGGCCGCGCTGGAGCAGGCAAAGGAGGGCGAGTTCCTGGCGGCGGTGCAGCGCGGCGACGGCGGCGGCGGCGGCGCGGGCGCCGCCGCAGCGGCCGGCGCCGCGGCGGCCGGCGGGCAGCAGCGCGCGGGCGGCGGGGCCAAGGCGTACGTCAAGGGGCCGGACGGCAAGTGGCACGAGCCCGCGGCCAACGGGACGACGGGCGGAGGCGGCGGCGGCGCCGCCGCCGCTCCCGCCGCCACCGCGGCCGGGGCGGCGGCGGGCGCCGCGCAGCAGCCGGCGACGCCGCCGCAGCCCGTGTCGTACCTGAGCGCCGCGCGGCTGGGCAGTGGCACGGCCGCGGTCGGCGGCGCGCCGGCGGCGCCGGCGGCGCCGGCGCCGGCACCGGCCGCGCCGCCTGCTGGCGCCGGGCAGCCGGCGGCTGCGCAGCGCGCCGCGCGCGGGCCTGCTGCGGCGGCGCCGGCGGCCGGTGGGCCTGCCGTGCCCGGCAAGCAGCCCGCTGCCCCTGCCGCGGCGGCGGGGGGGCCCAAGCAGGCTGCGGCCCCCGCGCCGGCCCCGGCGCCCGCGCCCAAGGAGCCCGAGGGCAGCAACGCCCCCAGCAGCGCCGACGCGCCCGCGCTGCCGCCGCAGCACGCGGCAGCCATGCCCTCCGCCGCGCCCGGCGCGGGCCGCCCGCTGCACGGCGGGCCACCCTCCGGCGACGGCGCGGTGCCGCCGCCGACGGGTGCCCCCGCGCCCATAGGCCTCTCCCTCGCCGTCGGCAGCCCCGTGCAGCCAGTGGCCCACCACGGCCTCGGCCCTGTGGGCGCGCCCGGCGCCGGCGCCGCGTCCGCGGCGGGCGCCGCGGGCCCCGGCGGCGCGCCCGGCGGCGACGCGCAGCTGTGGGCGGTGGCCAAGCGCCTTCAGGAGCAGCTGGGCGCGCTCGGCAGCGAGGCCGGCGTGGCAAAGGACGTGGCCGCCGCGGCCGACGCCAAGGCCGGCGCGCTCGCCGGCCGCGCGGCCGCGCTGGAGGGCCGCCTCGCCGACGCAGAGGCGCGCACCAAGGCCGCCGAGGCAAAGGCCGCCGCCGCCGAGGCCGCCGCGCTCGCGGCGCGCAGCGAGGCGCAGCTCGCGCGGCAGAGCCAGAGCGTGCTGCAGAGCACGCTGCTGCAGGCGTTCCGCCAGATGGGGGTGGACACCCGCCTGCTGGAGTACTACCTCAGCGTTCAGGGCCTGCTGGGGCCCACGGCGGCCGCGGCCGCGGCCGGCACCGCCTCGGCCGCGCCGGGCGCGTCGCTGGCCGTCGGCGGCGGCCCCGGCGCGGTGGGCAGCGGCGCGCCCGGCGCCGGCGGTGCGGGCGCGGGCGCGCCAGGCGCGGTCGGCAGCGGGCGCGAGGTGGCCGCGGGCGTGAGCGCGGCGCCGGGCGCGGGCGCGCCGGGCGTGCAGCAGCGCGCGCAGGAGGGCGCGGCCTCGGCGGCGCAGGCGGTGGACCGCGCCGGGTGGGGCGGCGGCGGCGGCTGGGGCGCGTGGTCGTGAGGCGGCGTGCGGCTCCTCAGCGCGCAGGCGCCTCTGGCTCCGGCCTCAGCGGCGGCGGCGGCGGCGGCAGCAGTGGCGATGGCATTGGCGGCGTCAGCGGCGGCAGGCTTAAAAAGCAGGCAGTCAGGCAGGCCATCAGTTGTTTGCAGGAGCAGGCAGCAGCAGCAGCAGCAGCGCCCACAGAGCAGGAGCCGGAGGCGCGCGCGCGCCGGGCGCCTCCCTGCGACGCTGGCGGCATCGGCGCGCCGCCTCCGCAGCGGGGGCAGCAGGCAGCACAGCAGGCTGGTCAAGATGCCGCGTTGTTTTTGTGTGCGCGTGTAAATGGCGGGTCTTGATTCGAGGCTGGCTGGTGGGGGGGCTGTCGACTGTCGATGCAAGGCGCGCCCAGAGTAAGAGCACCGCTTTTCGCTGGAGCGGGCCCCCACTGACTAAGTCAACCTGCACAATGCTGCAGCAGCTGGATTGCTGGCTTGGCCTGGGGGGATCAGAGCTTTTCCTGACATTAGACAGAACAGGTTTACAGGCAGCGGCAGGTTTTGGGTGTGTGCTTTACAGCCGGCCCTGCACATCTCAGCGGATACAGCGGCCTTTATTGAACAACGCGGCAATGCGGCCGGCAGCGCGGCAGGTGCGCTGCGGCGGAGCTAGCGCGCCCGCCCTGCACCCCTGGCGGCCGCGCGCCGCGCCGAGCCGCGGGGCCGCGGCGCCCAAGCAGAGGCGGGCGGCGAGCAAGCGGCCAGAGCACGCGCTTCACAAAGTGGGGGCCGGCGCGTCAAAAAAAGCGGCAGCCCCCCGCGTGGAGGCGCGCTTGCGCACGGCCGGCGTGCGCGGGGGCCGCGGCCAGGCGGCAGGCAGACGCCTCAGCAGACCGGCGCGCGGCGCCGCAGCAGTCGCATGCATCGGGTGGTGGCCGCTTGGGGTCCTCATCACGAGCCAGGAAAACTAGCCCCCGCGATGCGACTGCGGTGCAGGTGCGTTTAAGATCTCAGTCCTTGGCACGAGGCGGCAAGGGCAACAGGCTGGTTGTGCAGGGCTGGCTTGAGTTGGCGCGTTCCGTGTGGGCTGGGGGTTAGGTGAGGAGGGCGCCGCCGGCTGCGCGGCGTGTGCTGCTTGCAGCCCGGCCTTGCGTGGTGGCGGCGGCGGCCCTTGTGCGGAAGGTTGTGGGGTGTGGGCAGTTTCTGAACGGTTTGTGAAAGCCAAAACTCTGCCGTGGATCTTTCCTAAATGCGTGCAAACGAAAGGGTCAACCTTTTTTATTGGGGGGCGCAAGCCTCGGCGCGGCAGCTCGCACAACAGTCTGCGGCCGGCTCCGCGCGCCGCCGACCGCGCCGCTGGCCGCGCCGCCTCGGCCGCGTGCGCGCGCTCACGCGAACAGCGAGCGCAGCAGGCGGCGGCCGGTCGACACGGGCTCGCACGCCGTGGTGGCCTTGTTCGGCAGCGTGCCCTTCCCGCACTTCTTGCAGCCGGCGCCGGGGTTGGCGGTGCTGGAGAACACGTACCGGGGCTTGCAGCGGCACAGGCCGGTGGTGGTGTCCAGCTTCATGCCCGTCGAGCACTTGCGCTTGCGGCAGCGCTTCTTGTCGGGCAGGTACTCCTGGTACAGCTCGCAGCAGCCGTCCATGACGACGATGGCGTCGTTCCAGGGGCCGGGCAGGTTGCTGGGCTCGTAGGTGAGGGACGCGTTGTTGGAGAAGCACAGCTGGGCCTGCGGGTTGATGAACACGTTCTTGGGCAGCTCCAGGCCGCTGACGTAGCTGGGCACCGGGCAGCTGCCCTCGATGGTGAGCTCGTAGGCGTACTGCTTGGAGTAGAGGACGTACTGCCCCTCCACTGGCGGGTCGGGGAAGCACAGCTCCTGGTCGGTGTTGATGGGCGCGGGGACAGAGGGGCCAGAGTTGGTGTCCTGGATGGACACGCACTGTGACGGGGACCACGTGTCGACGGCGCTGGACCAGTCCAGGGAGAAGGGCTCGACGACGGCCGTGCGCCAGGAGCCGGCGGGGTCGACCGCCGCGCGCCAGCGCAGGCTGATGGCGCCCATGCCGGGGGGCTTGAGCTGCGTGAAGGTGCACTGGACGCCGCAGGTGAGGGGCTGGCCGGTGTTGACCGTGTACACCTTGTTCTGCGGGCACAGGAAGGGCGGGGACAGCGGCAGGGGGAGGGGTTGGGATGGTTGTTTCGGTTTGGGGTGCGGCCACGGCTGCTGAAAGCTCAAGCGAGGGGGAGAGCGAGCTGCCTCGGCCAAGCGCGTGCGCCGCCTCGGCCAGCGTGCGCGCCGCCTCGGCAAGCGCGCACCTCGCCTCGGCAAGCGCGCGCGTGCTGCCTCGGCAAGCGCGCACGCCGCCTCGGCAAGCACTCGCACTGGCAGCGCGGCTGCTATGGCTGTCTACAGCCCCACCCACGACCCGCGCTCGCTGCGCGCCAACCCACCAGGTCGCAGCCCACATAGCTGCAGCCATCAGGGAGCAAGGTGTCCAGCTTGACGGCGGTGGAGCCGCCGCAGTCGTCGAGCGCGGTGACGGTGAAGAAGCCGCCGGTGGCTGTGCACACGCTGCGGCGCACCTCGGCTGAGACCGACACGCGGTAGATGACGGTCTGCGGGTAGGGGCCCTTGCGCGCCGGCGTGCCGCACTTGACGGTGGGGTCGTTGGGGTCGGCGACCTCCGCGCCGTCGGGGCCGAACGCCACGCAGCTGGGCTTCTTCCAGAAGTTGACGGTCGGGGGGTTGCCCTCGGGGGCCGTGACCCTCTTGTCAATGTTCCTGCGGGGGTTGGGATTTTGGGGGGGGGTGCCTTAGTCAGAAGAGCAGCAGTGGCAGGAGGCATGGGGTGGCCATTGGGTTGGTGGAGCAGCAGACAGGCCAGCAGCCAAGGCCCAGCCAAGCAGCAGCAGCCAAACAGCAGCAGCCGAGCAGCAGCAGCCAAACAGCAGCAGCCAAACAGCAGCAGCCAAACAGCAGCAGCCAAGCAGCAGGGGCCAAACAGCAGCAGCCAAAGAGCAGCAGCCAAAGAGCAGCAGCCGCATCAGCCGCAGCAGCCGCAGCTGTGTGCTCAAGCGATGGCGCAAGTGCAGCAAAAACAGGCCCTTTCCGTCTCAGCAGCAAGCCGTGCGGCGGCCCCACCCCCCAGATCCCTGCATGCCCAAGCCCCGCCCACCAGTCCAGGGTGTAGTTGCAGGCCAGCGAGCTGAAGGGCGTGAACTGCACGTCCGGCGGCGTGGGGCCGGTGCCGCAGGCCGGGATTTGGACGGTGTAGTTGCTCCTGTCGAGCGACGCGCCGCTGTCCTCCCCCACCAGATAGGCCTCGTTGGGCACCTGGCGCGGCGAGCAGCCGCACGCCTCGTCGTAGGTGATGCGGGGGTACTGCTTGGGCGTGTTGGCAGCGCACAGCCGGTTGTTGTTGAGCCACTGGTTCTTGGCCTCCAGGGTGGGGTCGCGGACGATGACGCAATCGTCCTGGATGTCGGAGGGCAGCGGCATGTCGAAGGGCTGCGAGTCGCCGCGCGAGTTGGCGTTGATGCCGTCCACCCTGTACTTGACCGCGGCAATGACGGTGACGCCGCCGGTGGGGGAGAAGGTGAGCGTGCACTCGTACGCGCAGGTCTTGTTGCTGTTTGCGGCCATCGGGAACGGCAGGGCGCAGTCGGGGGAGGTGAAGGCGCAGTCGTAGCCGTTGTAGGGCACGTTCTTGACGGTGAGGTCGACGGCGTTGATGGAGGTGGAGCTGATGTCGGGCGCTGCCAGCGTCACCGTGCCGGTCACCAGGACTTTGTCAACCACGTCGGGCGCGTTGACGGCGACGTCCCAGCTGATCTTCTTTGTGGACACGTCGTAGAAGCCGGTCTTGAGGATGGTGCTCGACCTTTGGTTTAGTTGATGGAGGTTGGAATGGGGGTTTTAAGGTGGGCAGGAGTTTGCAATGGAGGTTGGGAGTTGGGATTGGGATTGGGGTTGGGAGCAGTGAGTTTGCGGCACCACTCATGGCCGCCCAGAGGCGCTCATCAGCAGCACAGCCAGCGGCAAATGGCTCAGGCACAGGCGCAGGAGCAGCAGCGGCGACAGGCGCAGGCAGCGGCAGAGGTGCAGGAGCATCAACCAAACCCCCAGATTCCCAAACCCCAACCCCCCAAACAACCAAACCCCCAATCCCTTCAAACCCCCGCCCCAAAACAAAACCCCAATCAACCCTGAGAAAACCCCAACAAGCTCTCCAAAATTCCATCCAGCACCCGGCGCTCTGGAAAACAAACCCAACAAGCCCCCCAAAACAAACCCAAACCCACCAGTTGTAGGCGCGCGTCCACTTGCCGGCCGCGGTGACGTCCACCTCCACATCGCACCACGCGCACTGCAGGTAAACGTCGTCCGAGGCGTACAGCTTCCGGCCGGCGTCGGGGATGAGCTGCGCGGTGTTCTTGATGTGCAGCGCGTTGCAGCGCGCCAGGTAGGGGTGGGCGCCGCAGGGGTCCTTGCACCGGGGGTGGTCGGGGTACTCGAAGCAGGGGTTGGCGCACTTGCTGTGGCCGGGGTGCCAGCGGCAGGGGTTCTTGCACTTGGGGTGGTTGGGGGCGGTGCGGCAGGGGTCCAGGCAGGCCGGTGCGTCGGCGTTGGGGTAGCAGGGGTCGTTGCAGCCCTCGAAGCCGGGGATGGCGCCGCAGGGGTCCCTGCACTTGGGGTGCTCGGGGTGCCACAGGCAAGGGTTCTCGCAGGCATCGCTGTCCGGGAAGTACTTGCAGGCGTCGCACTCGGGGTCCTCGGGGAACCAGGCGCAGGGGTTCTTGCACTTGGTGTGCTCCGGCCACCAGCGGCAGGGGTCGAGGCAGGCGGCGTCGTCGGGGTCGTAGCGGCACACGTCGTCCTCGTCAGACAGGATGTAGGAGCAGTTGAAGGGCTGGGCGACGGGCAGCTCCCACGGCGTCATGTTGGCCGTGAGGAAGAAGCCACGCGGGTCCTCGGGGTTCCACAGGCCGAGGCTGTTGAGGAAGGGGTCGCTCACCCAGGCGCCGCCGCCGCCGGGGTCGTTGCGGGGCGTGTACTCGGTGACCGTGTCCTGTCCAGTTGCAGGGGGCTTCTGCTGCTCCTCAGCGATGTAGTCAAAGGCGGCCACCACTGTCGCAGCGCCACCGGTGAAGCTGGGGGGAAGCTGGCAAGTGAAGTCGCACGACAGGGGCGTGCCGGGTGCCACCGCCTGGCTGGTCGGCAGGCAGCTGGCGTTGACAGCGCAGGTCACAGCCCCAGAGGCCGCCTTGACCTGCAGACCGGTCACCACGACGGGCACGGTCAGCGCCTCGAAGGTGGTGAAGCCCTTGATCACATAGCTGCTGCGCTTCTCGCCGGGCGCGTCGACGCTGACCACCCAGGTGATGGTCTTGTCCTCCTTGCTGAGGCTGGCGTTCTTCTCGAGGTCCCTGGGGGGCGGTGCGGGGTTGGGAGGATTGGGGGGGGGGGTGTTGAGTGAGCAGCGGGCGCGCTTTGAGAGCATTTAGAGCTGCAAAACGGTGGGAGAGGGTTGGGCCTGGCAGGGCAAAGCGCACTGGCAGCAAAAGCAACGATTGCATTCGGGTTCCAAGGACCCGACGCCAGCTGGCAGTGCCGGCTGCGGCCAGGCCGCTGGCGCATCCCGGCCCAAAGCACTGTAGAACAGCCAAGGGGCCCACCATGTGGGAGTGGAGATGTACGTGCCAGTTGCAGTGACGTTGACCCGGACGTTGACATCGCAGAAGCAGTTCAGGGTGACGTCAGCGCCGTCCTCCGTGACCTCGCCGCTGTCGACGACGGTGAGGTTGGCGGTGTTGCTGGCGGTGTTCTCATCGCACTCTGGCGAGCCGCAGGCGTAGGTGGTCGGGCCGGTGTACTGCTTGTGGAAGGTGAGCTCCTTGGTGTAGTTGGTCTGGAGGAGCTCGTCGCCAAAGATCCCCAGCTCCTCGTCCTGAACAAACGCGGTGGGGTGGAGGACGAGCGCCTCAGGCGTGGCGCTGGTGGAGTTTGTGGCCACCACCTCGGCCTCCTCCCCCAGCAGGAGCGCAGTTGCGGAGACGTCGAGGCTGCTGGCGGGGATGGTGGTGTCGATGCCGCTGCACTCGTAGTTGCAGGTGACAGAGGTGAGGGTGGGCGAGGCCTCCTCGCTGCCGGGGTTGAAGGTGAGGCAGGCAGGATCCCCACCAGCCACAAAGACACACTCCGCCTCGTCGTGGCCGGTGACGATCACCACCAGCGAGTCAAACACGAAATCGCTGTTGACAACAACGGTGCCGTTGACGGTGGTGTTGGACACTGCAGCCGTGGCGTTGGCGTCCACTGTCCAGAGAGCAGTGTTGCCGTTGCTGGGGTCCAGCTCGCCGTTCTTTTCCAGGGTCCTGTGCGTTCGTCAGAGGGGGTGAGTTTGGTGCTTGGTTTTGGGGGTCTGGGGTGTGGCGTTTGGATTTTGGGGGGTGGTGGTGGTGTTTGGGGGGTGGGGGTGGTGTTTTTGGGGGGGGGGGCTTGGGGGCTGGGGGCTGAGGGTTGGGCTGTTTGTTTTCTGCAGCGCAGCTCAGGGTTGGTTTGGTTATGGGGCAGCATGCTTTTGCCTCCATATGGCTTTGGGTTGATGTGCGGGCTCAATCGCCCTCCTAAGCAACCCAAACCCCAGCGCCCCACACCCTCCGCTGCTGTGGGGTGCAAGGCAAGCTTGCAAAGCAAAGCGAGCAGCAACGGCCAGACCGCCACCCACCAGTCCCACACAACCGAGAAGGCGGCGTCCGCGCTGATGGTGAGGCCGCTGCCACAGCCGCAGTTCAGGGTGACGTCAGCGCCGTCCTCCGTGACCTCGCCGCTGTCGACGACGGTGAGGTTGGCGGTGTTGCTGGCGGTGTTCTCATCGCACTCTGGCGAGCCGCAGGCGTAGGTGGTCGGGCCGGTGTACTGCTTGTGGAAGGTGAGCTCCTTGGTGTAGTTGGTCTGGAGGAGCTCGTCGCCAAAGATCCCCAGCTCCTCGTCCTGAACAAACGCGGTGGGGTGGAGGACGAGCGCCTCAGGCGTGGCGCTGGTGGAGTTTGTGGCCACCACCTCGGCCTCCTCCCCCAGCAGGAGCGCAGTTGCGGAGACGTCGAGGCTGCTGGCGGGGATGGTGGTGTCGATGCCGCTGCACTCGTAGTTGCAGGTGACAGAGGTGAGGGTGGGCGAGGCCTCCTCGCTGCCGGGGTTGAAGGTGAGGCAGGCAGGATCCCCACCAGCCACAAAGACACACTCCGCCTCGTCGTGGCCGGTGACGATCACCACCAGCGAGTCAAACACGAAATCGCTGTTGACAACAACGGTGCCGTTGACGGTGGTGTTGGACACTGCAGCCGTGGCGTTGGCGTCCACTGTCCAGAGAGCAGTGTTGCCGTTGCTGGGGTCCAGCTCGCCGTTCTTTTCCAGGGTCCTGTGCGTTCGTCAGAGGGGGTGAGTTTGGTGCTTGGTTTTGGGGGTCTGGGGTGTGGCGTTTGGATTTTGGGGGGGGGTGGTGGATTGGGGGCAGAGCAGGCAGTGCGCATGGCATGGCCCCCCGGCCGAGGCGACTCACTGCCGAGGAGGGCGCGGCCCTGGGCCTTGAGAGGGCCTGCGTGCGGTGGGCCGGATCGCGGGGCTTCGGTTTGCTGCGGCCAGGGGCCCGGCGGGGCAGCAGGCGGAGCCGCGCAGGCCCGCCGAAATGCGGCGGCGCGCGCGCGCGCGCGCGCACGCACATGGCGGCCGCTGCAATTGTGTGCGCCGCCCGCCGCCGTCATCGCGGCCCAAACATTGCTTACCACGATTCGATGCCGCCGACGCCGATCCCAGCAGCAGCAGGACGGCCGTCAGCGCTCCAAGCAGGGTCCGGCGTGCCATGTTGAAGGCAGTCAGCCAGCGGCAGGCCGCGAAAAACGGGCGCGATTGATCCCACGTATCACGAATACAGCGTTTTCGCTGGCGGGGGCCACGGTCTGCGCCTGCTGGGGCCGCTGTTCCCTTGGCCTCGCCGATATCGCCGTCCAAACAAGCCTTTGGGCGGTTCAATTTTAACTGGAGCTATCGCTCGTCCAATGTGAAGCTAGCAAGAGGCCACAGACCCATTTAAATCGGCTGGACGGTCTGGGCGCACTCCAGTGACACTTTTGCTCGGGATTTTGGCCGTTTTGGGCAGCGGATGCGCGGTCCAGTGCGTTCAGCGGTGCACGCGTATTGCAGGGGTGCCTCGACGGGGCAGCCCCCGACGCTGGCCGAACGCGTCTGACCGAGGGCGTCGCGGGCGCAAGCCGCAAGCGCTGCTGCCGAGGCGGCGGCGGCGCTGGGTGCCCTCTGACGGCGTGCTCAATTCCAAAAGGGCAGGGCTTACACTGCACAGGCCAGCAATTGAATCAGCGCCAGTCCATCGCAGGGCGCAGAGCTCAGCGTGGTGCCGACACAACAAAGAATCAGGGTTGGGCAACGTCCGCCCTGCCGCGGTCTAAAGTTCGTTCCCTTCCCGCTTTGGGCGCGCGTGCTGCTGCCCCTGCTGCTGCCCCTGCTGCTGCTGCGGCGGCTGCTGCTGGTGCTCGCCGCCGCCGCCGCCTGCTGCCGCCGCCGGCGGCGGCCGCCGCTCGGGCGGCTCTGGCGGAAGCTGCCGCAGGCGCCCGCCTTCCTGGAGCTCCGCCCTCTTCTTGGCGAGCAGCTGCCTGGCGGTTTCCAGCAGCTCCACATCCAAGAAGGAGCGGCGCCTGCGGGCGGGGCGCGTTGTCGTCACGAACATGCGGCCGGTCGCGGTTCAGGCGGCGATGTTAGTTCAGTTGAGAGTAGGCTGGCGCAGCCTCTAACGATTACTACTACCCGTTGCTTGCGCGCGCGCCGCCGCCGCGCGGCCCCCAGCCGCCGCCGCGCGAGCAGCGCGCCGCCACGCCCCGGTCTCTGCACGCGCCCCCTTTCCCCCCCACCTGATTTCCTGCAGCACCTCTGCGGGTATGGCCTGCCGCGCCGCGTGGCTGTAATTCACCTTCCGCCCGTCTGCCGGCACGACCAGGTTGGCGAGCGAGCCGCGCCGCCGCTGCTTGTTTTTGGACTGCGCGGCTTGGGCGCAGTTGTGGAACTCGATGCCCAGGTCGCGGCCTGGGGGCGGTTGGTTCGGCGGGGGGGGGGGGGGGGGGGCTTGGGGGGGGGGGGCTTGGGGGCTGGGGGGCTGGGGGTTGGAACGGTGTTGAAAACATGGGCTTTCCGCATGAGGCTTAGGTTGGTGCTGCGTGTTGTGTAGAGGGGTTCTGGAGCCAATATTTGAAGTGTGGTGATGGCTGCAAGACAGGCGTTGGTCTGCGCCACAGCGTATGCAACAACCAACCCTTAGCTGCGCAGCCCTGCCGCGCCCCCCCCCCCCAAAGTGGGGGCGCTCCGTTGACTGATGCTGATGTGGCTGCTGCCCCGTTGACTGGCGTTAGGGTTGCCTGGGCCCCAATCACATCCCTTCCTTAGCTATCTTGCGCCCCGTGTAACCCAAAAACAGTCAGTCAGTTTTCAGGAGCCATGCCTGGGGCAATGGCAAGTCGTGCTTTAAACCACAAAATGATGCCAATGCAAACCCACCAGAACCAGTCGACAGTGAAGCCAGCATCGGCGGTGATGGTGAGGCTGCTGCTGCAACCACAGCTCAGGTCGACATAAGCGTCATCCGTCAGCGGGGGCTGCTCAGAGCCGGGGATGGTGAGCGTGGCGATGTTCTCGGCGGGCTCGCCGTTGCACTGGGGGGAGGTGCAGGTGTAGGTGGTGGTGCCGTTGAACTTTTTAGAGTAGGCCTGGCTTTCGGTGTAGTCGGTGGTCAGGGTTTCGCCAGAGGCCGGCAGAATGGCGTTGTCCTTCAGGACTGCCTCCTCGTCGGTGACATCCACAACAGGCACCGTGGCGGTGGTTTTGGAGCCCTGGCTGACCGTGCCGAGCAGCGCAGTGGCGACGACATCGAGGCTGACAGCGGGGACGCTTGAGGCGATCGAGCTGCATTCATACTGGCAGGTGCGGGAGGTGAAGGACGACGGCGCCTGCGTGCCGGGCGGGCTGAGGCCGGAGCAATCGTTCGCGCCCTCGACAAAGGTGCACAGCGCCTCGGGATGGCCGGTGACAGTCAGGTTGAGCTTGTTGAACTGCGCAGTGCCGCTGACGGTGACGGTGCCGGTGATGGTGGTGTTGGAGACCACGGCGTCGGCCGTGGAGGTGATGACCCAATCAGCGGCTCTGCCGTTGGTGGAGTTCAGCGCGCCGTCCTTCACCAGGCCCCTGCGTTTTTGAATTTGGCGTGGGTTTGTGTGAGTTTAAAATGCTTCATTGAGATGCAGCAGCGCTTTGCATGCATTTACTTTGCTGCACAGCAGCAGCGGTGGCCTCGCGCGCGCCAAACCTTCGGGGTTTCGCCCCAAAAAAACACGCGAGGCTTTGCACAAACTGCCAGGTCAAATGCACCGCGCAACCCGCACCCCCTCACCAGGTCCAGGTGACGTCATAGCTGCTGTCAGCAGTAACTTCGACGTTGCTGGTGGGCGGCGACGTGTCGGACATGCAGACCGTGATGTGGCTGAAATCGCTTCCGTCAGAGCCGCCGACTTTTAAGGGCATCTGGAAGTAGGCCGGCGGCGACGGGTTCAGGTAGGGCGAGATGTCGGGGTACCCGGACTTGTAGAAAGCGCCCGTGGTGGTGCTGTAGATGCAGGTCAGCGTGGCCTTCTTGACCGCCACGTACAGGACCTTGGACGCCAGGTTGCTGGGCAGCGGGTTACCGGACGGGTCAGTGAGGGTGTAGGTGATGTTCCGGAAGTCGGCGGGGTCCTGGCCAAACGAGAGGGTGTAGTCGACGCCCTGGATGGTGCAGATGCGGTCTGCTGCCAAGTCATTATCGGGCCCAGATGGGTAGTTGTCCTTGCACCACTCCAGCCCTGGACAGTATTCCTCGCGGAAGCCGGGGTCGGACAGACCGTCAGCAGAAATTGCGGGCGGGTTGCAGAAAAACTCAGCTGCAGCAGCCACCTCGGCAAGCGCAGCCAGCAGCAGGAGCGCGGCCGCCAGCGCGGCGGCCGCTCCGCCGCGGTGGCGCGCAGAGCCTCGCATGGCGGCAGGCAGGCCCCTGTTTGTTGAGGGGGGTTTTAGGGTTGAGAGGGTTTGTTTATAGTCTGAAGGAGCAGAGCAGGCCGTGTTGAAAACCGGCGGCGGCTGCGAGAGCAGCGCGTGGGCGCGCCCTGGCTGGCGGAGCAGCACGCAGCAACGGTCAGGGCAGAGCACGATAGTCCACCCCCCTCTGTTTGGCTGCCCTGCCGCAGCGGGCGCACTCGCACCTTGATGGGCTTGAGGGTGCTGCCCTGCGGTTATGGAAGAGGGGAGTTAGGGGGGGGGGGCAGGAGGTTTCAGTGGTGAGAAGTTCGGGGTGCGTGCAGCGGGAGGCGGCGGCCAGCTGGCCGGACCAGACCGTGCCGCAGCGGCGCGCAACCAGCTCTGGCGCGGTCTGCAGCGCAGCGCGGTTCTGGGGTTGCCGCAAGCTCGCGGCTGGCTTGCAGGCCGCCGGGGCCCTTTGCGACGGCAGTAGGGGCTGGCCAGTCCGCTCGCACGCCCGTGAACGGCGCGGGCTGGCAGGGCCTGCGCCGCACGGCCGCCGCCGCAAGGCCCGAGCCCCCGCATGGGTGCCCACCTGATCAGATCCGCTTCCTGCCTTGCTTGAACAGGCCTGGAGGGAGTTGCGGGGCGTGGAGGGGTGGTGGGGGGCGGACGACGAGGGGCCTGCAGCACTTCACGCCCGACCGGCGCCGGCCCCGCTGGACGGCGGCCACCCCCTCCAACGGCTGCAGCGGGCGCTCGCGCGCCGCGAAAGGCCCCAAAAGACCTCTCACGCTAAGCCTCGCCGGGATCGCGCTCACCTGGGGCCGTGTGCGGCGTGCAGGGCGCGCGCTGGGTGGCTGGACGGATCCGACCGCGTTCAGAGCGTTGTTGCTGGCCGCGCAAAACGCGTATGAACATGAAAGTGCGGCGAACCAAATGTTTAGGGCCGTGGAACCGCTGGGAAGTTCGACTCACCCGCGCGGACTGGCGGGACAGGGCGCGCCCGCAGTCCCTGGCCGAGATCGCCAGTCCCGCCCCGCGCGACGAACGCAGACACACGATAATCCATCAGAAGGAATTTTAAGGGGGCGGGGGGCAGGAGACGGCGGCGGTGGGCGGCGCGCCGCCACCTCGGGTGACGTGTGCCCAAGGAGCGGCCAGTCCAGCCTGCCTGCCACGGTCCTGAGGCGGCATGGCAAACACCAAAGAAATGCCACCGTTCATCAGCCTTGAGCGACACTGCACTGCGCCGAGCGGGGCTGTCCGGTCCGGCACATGTGCGCGCGCTGCGTTTCGCGCCGCACTTCCCACCCTCGCGCCCCCGACCAGCCAGCCGCAGCTGCCTCGCCGTACTGTATGCTCCCCCCCCGCCTGCCCATAGCAGGCAGCAACACGCACCTCCGCATTGCATTTTTGGTTACGCGCTGCTGTGCGTGCGTGTGTGTGCGCGAAACTGAAACCTCTGGTTGGGTGCAGCAAACCGACACACGCCTGGCACGGCGGCCGCTTGACGAGAACACAGCGCAAAAAAACGGCCCCTTGGTCAGCGGCAGGCGCGAGGACCACAGTTGGCTGACTGTGGTCGTGCGGCGGGGGCGGCGGGGGCGTGCTGGGCTGGTGCTGGGCACCGCCCACGTTGGCAGCACTGCAGTGGCGGCAGCGGCGGGGCCCGGCGTGCGCATCAAAACGCGGGTGACAGAGGCCCGCTCAATCCTATAACGATTCAATTGGTCGCAAAGCGCAGTTTCACCGGCAGCAAACCACAACTGGGCTGCGGAGGCCGGAGGCGGGCTTCTGAGCCGCGAGGGGTGGAGGGCTGGCGCGCGGGCCCCGCACCCCGCACACAGTATACGAGCAATCCTTGGGTCGCAAAACCAGCCAATGGAGGCGGTAATGAGCACCCTGTTCGGCGGGTCGGGTCGCCTGGGGCTCGCAGACCAGAGCGCCTACGAGGTGCAGGCGCTGATCCGCGCCGCGGGCCAGCCTAAAATAGAGACAGCGGTGGTGAAGGCGGGGCCGTCCCGGCCGCCCAGCACGACGCGGACGGCGACCGCGGCAGCCGCCGACGTCGAGCAGCAGGCCGATGCGGCGGGGCTGCAGACCGCGCGCCGCCGCAGCGTCGCGGGCGCGGGCCCCGGCAGCGCTTCCGCGCAGCGCGGCCTGCCGCTGTGGGCGCTCACCGCGGCCTACGGCGTGACCAACCTGTCCAGCGTGGTGCTCATCGTCGTCGCCAACAAGATGGTGCTGTTCACGCACAAGTTTGGCTTTGCCGTCACGCTCACGTGGCTGCACGCCGTGTTCACGGCGGTCGGCATGGCGGCCTTGGCCGGCGCGGGCGTGTTTGAGCACAAGACGGTGTCGTGGCGACGCACCGCGCCCATTGCGGCGGTGTACGTCGGCTTTGTGGTGTTCAACAACCTCAGCATCCAGCTCAACCCACTCGGTGGGCGCGCGCGCGCGCAAACGCGCAGCGGCCGCGAGGAGGCTCCCGCCTGCTGCCTTTGCGAGCCAGCGTCGGCGGCGGGGCAGCGCATGCGCGTGCGCGTGCGCGTGGGAGGTGCAGCGCTGCACGCAGCTTGCTAAAGGCCGCTGTCCGGGCGGCTGTTCCGTCTGCCGCGGCTGCACTGCATGCCTCGGCCTTCCCCGCCACGGCCGCCACCCCTCAGCCGGCGAAAACCCCCCACCCAAACCCCTGCCGCACAGGCTTCTACCAGATGAGCAAGCTGCTCATCACCCCCGTCCTGGTTGCAATCGAGTGGTTTGCCTACTCCAAGCCCGCCAGCCCGCGTGTGCTGGCGTCGGTGGGGGTGCTGCTGGCGGGCATCACGCTGTGCACGCTCACAGACACGCAGGTCTCCAGCAACCCGCTGGGCATGCTGGTGGCGGCCGGCGCAGTGCTCGTCACGGCGCTCTATCAGGTGCGCTGGGGCTGGAGGGGCCGCGTTGCGGGCGTGGTCGCTCGTCTGCTCAGTCCCGCCTGCGGGCGGCGCCCTGGCGCGCACAGCTGCTTGCCCACAGCTGGCACCCTTGATGCAGCTGCGGCCGGCAGCTTCCAATGGGCCTGCTGCCATGCGGGCGCCGCAGCTGACAGCCATTTGGGGCACGTGCCCCCACCAACCCCCCCCCTGCTGCAGGTTTGGGCCAGCACCAAGCAGAAGGAGCTGGGCCTCAACGGCATGCAGCTGCTGCAGCAGGTCTCCCCCGTCTCCGCCGTGCTGCTGGCGGCGCTGATCCCGCTGCTCGAGCCCGTCGGCTGGCGCGGCGCCGCGCCCGGCACGATCCTGGGCTACTCCTTCACGCCCTCCGCGGCGACGTGGATCGTGATCAGCAGCGTGCTGGGCCTGGTGGTTACGCTGTCCACGTTCCTGTTCATCGGCGCGACCAGCAGCCTGACCTACAACGTGGTCGGCCACCTAAAGACGGTGCTCATCGTGGCCGCCGGCGTGGCGCTGTTTGGGGACGAGATGGGCGTCAAGAAGCTGCTGGGCCTGGCGGTGGCGATGGCGGGCATCGTTTGGTACTCGCACATAAAGCTGGAGGAGGCGCGCAAGCCCGCGCCGGGCGACAGCAAGGGCTGACCGCGCGGCGGCGCCGGCGCGGGCCGTTGGGCCGCCGGGGCGGGGCAGGCGGCCGGCGCGCACATGCGCGGCTGCCGCCCCGCCCGGGCCGGCCCCATTTCATTGCTGGGCAAATCTGACGAAACCCCCTCAGTCCTTGCGCACCTGCGCCTCCGCCGCCTCTGTGGGCAGCCCGCGGCGGCCAGCGAACTCGCCGCACCGTCGCTCCACACTCCCGCCCCCGCGCGGCCGCCTGTGCGCCGCCGGCGCGCGCGCGCGTGCACACCGCACCGTGCGCGCCACCCCTCCAATTTCCGCTTGCCAGCCCTCCCCTCAAGCAGCGATGCCCCCTGTTCTGCATGCCCACTTACCTCCCCCAAACCTCAGAGCTGCATTGACCCAACTTCCTGTCGGCGCCGCTGATGACGCCCTGTAAATAGACGCGCGACGGTTTGAACGTCGGCTGCGACCTGCAATACTGGCTGCGCCTGCTGGCCTGCCACGACTCGGGGGCTATGGAGGGGGATGCAAAAACGGCGACTGCCGGGCCGCCGCTCGCCCTGTTCAGCGGCAGCTGCGCCCTGCGCGGCTGCGCTGCTTCCCACCGACGCTCCACCGCCCCGCCTGATTCAACGCGCCCGCCCCCCAGCTCCTTACCCTTCTTTAGGCCTCTCAGAGCCGCCTCTCGCGCCGGAGGAGATCGCTTGCGCCCAGACTTGAAAAATGCCGGGCAAGGACGCGGGCAAGGCCAAGCCGCTCAAGGCGAGTCCATTGCGGCATCAGCGTCTGGGCGCTGGGCGGGCGGGCAGGGCCAGGAGGACGCCGCAGCCGCGCAGCAGCAGCGCGCGCGGCCGGCGCGACAGCCGGCGCTGCGCTGCCGTTGCACGCCGCCTGCGCCGCGCTCGCCCTGCGCATGGACCACCCGTTTGAATGCACTTGTACACTGCTACGCACTGCGCCGTGCCAGCAGCGAGGCACGGCACGCAGCGGGGCACGGTGCATGCACCACGCCCCGCGCCCCAGCGCTCAACGCCGCCTGCCCCGCACCCCCTATCTCCCTCCCCCCAGGCGCCCAAGAAGGGCCCCAAGGACTACGACGACACCGACGTGGAGTTCCTCAAGAAGAAGAAGGTGCGCCTGCGGGGAGGAAGGGGCCGGCCGCTGCTGCCGCAGCAGCCGTAGAAACGCAGGCCGCGAGGGCGGCGACCGCGGCGCCGCCTGCTGCGCGCGCCGCTGCGCACAGAGGGGAGACCCCCCACGCCGTGCTGCGCCTCGCTCACTGCGCGCGGCGCCCGCGCACGGCCTTGTGGTTTCGAAACCCGATCGCAGGAGGAGGAGAAGGCCCTCAAGGAGGCGCGCGACAAGATCAAGGGCAAGAAGTGAGGGGCGGGGCCTCCCCTCGGCCAAAGCGGCGGCCGCGATGGCCGCGGACGGCGAAGGGCCGTGCCGCATCTGCGACGCCCTTCGCGACGCGTGGGCGGCCGCCACGGGCGCCAGCAAGGGCGCGAGGGGCACGGCGCAGCTGCCGCCGCCGGCGGAGCTGGGCGTGGGCGCGCCGCCCTCGCCCCCAGCGCCGCCGCGCGCGGCGGCGGGCGGCGCCGCCCCCGCCGCCGCCTCGGCGCCCGACGCCCGGCGCGCCGACTGCCTGGGCTGCCGGCTGACGGGCATGATGGCGGGGCTGGGGGCGGCGGGGTACCTTTCTTCTGCGCTGCTGGAGTCGCCGCCGCCGCGCGGCGCGCACCGCGCGGCGCTCGTCGCGGGCTCGGTGGCGCTCGCCGGCGCGGGCGTGGCGCGGGGGTTTGGCTGGTACTAGCGGGCCGCAGGGCTTTGCCCTAGTACGACGAGCCGGAAGGCTGTGTAAAACGGAACCTCTGAAGCCCCGACCGCACGGTCGCGAATTGCAAGCGCAGACATCCCAGGCGGCAACGCGGCGTGAGGCCAAGCCGGTCCTGCGGCGTTGACCGCGGCGGGCGGCTCCGCCGCAGCTGCAGCAGCTGTGCTACGATCGCTTAAATCGGCACACACGGCGCGTCCCGCCCCCAATGGGCTGGCGCTGCGCGCTGTGGGGAGTTGTAGGGCTGTCCGCGCTCCGACAGATCACAACACGCCGCGCGGCCGGTGTCAAGCCGCATTTTCAATTGCGGCCGCGGGCCGTGATGGAGGCCTGAATCGTACGCGACGCCACGCCAGCCCGCAACAGCGGCGCGGGAGCAGCATCAGCAGCGCGCACAGCAGCGGCTTCCCCGACGGCCGCCCGGCCTCGGGAGCGGCCGCCATGTCGAGCCGCGTGGACGTGTGGGACGTCCAGGGCGCGCGGGCGGTGCCGCTCGACTGCGGCTTCCGCCGCGGCCTGGAGGAAAAGTACGAGTTCGGCCGCACCCTCGGCGAGGGCGGCTTCGGCGTCGTCCGCGTCGCGCGCGCGCGCGCCACCGGCGCCGAGTTCGCCTGCAAGACCATCTGCAAGCGCCTCGACGTGCCGAACCTGCCGGCGGCGAAGCAGGCGCAGCACCTCGACAACATACGGCGGGAGGTGGCCATCCTCAAGCGCCTGCGCGGCACCCTGAACGTGGTCTACCTGGAGGATGCCTACGAGGACGAGGCCAGCGTCCACATCGTGCAGGAGCTCTGCCGCGGGGGGGAGCTGTTCCACCGCATCGGGAGGCGCCACTACAGCGAGCAGACGGTGCGCGGGGGGTGGGGTTGGGGGGGTGGGGGGGCGGGAGGGGGCAAGGGCGGCGGCCTGCGGGCGGCGGCAGGCGGCGCGCTGCTTTGGCTGCAGACCTGGCTCCTTCCAAGCGCGGATTCGCTTGCGGCGCGCTGCGGAGCTCTTTCCCGCGCGCGCCGCAGCAGCGGGCCCCTCCCCGGCCCTGCGCATCGCCCTGCAGCGCTCTCCCCCCAAATCAAACCCGCCGCGCGCGCGCGCGCGACCTCGCCAGGTCGCCTCGTTCATGCGCGCCGTGCTGCGCACGCTGTCCCAGTGCCACGCGCACCGCATCCTGCACCGTGACATAAAGCCGGGAAACTTCATGCTGCTGACAGAGGCGGATGACTCACCGCTCAAGGCCATCGGTGGGGCGCGCGGGGGAGGGCGCGGCTCGCTGCTGCTGCTGCAACGGCAGCGGCAGCGCGCCAACCGCCTGTTGCTGCTGCCTCGCATGCTCCCCGCGAGGCGACCGCGTGCCCACGGCGCACTGAGAGCACGATAGCTCAACCCCCCCATAAACGCAGACTTTGGCCTGGCTGTGTTTTTCGACCCCGCCAAGCTGCCGCGCACCGACCTGGGACTGGAGGGCACACCCTGGTGAGGCGGACTTGGGTGGGGGCCTGGGGCTGGACGTGCCTGCTTTTGACCAGGGCCTCGCGCCCCTTGCCGTTTACATGCAACGGTGTGCATTTGTGCTTGTACCTCGTCAACCCCAAAAAAACCACACGAACGCACACGCAAACAAGTTCCCCCAAACCCCCGCAACCCCCCAACCCCCCCTCAACCCCCCCCCCCAAACCCAGGTACATGGCCCCCGAGGCGCTGGCCTCGGCGGTGGAGCCCGCCAGCGATGTCTGGGCCGCCGGCGTGATGGCCTACCAACTGCTGACCGGCCGCTTCCCGTTTGACGACTGGCAGCACCCCGAGGCGCCCGCGCTGTCGCTGGTGTGGCGGTCCATCCTGACAGAGGCGCCAAAGTTTGGGGGGAAGAGCTGGGAGGGCATCAGCGAGGAGGCCAAGGACTTTTGCAAGGCCATCCTGGTCAAGTGAGGGGCGGGGGAGGGGGTCATGGAGGGGGGAGGGGAGGGAGGGGGGAGGGAGCGGCTTGGGGGCGCCCCATTGGGGCAGCGCCTGCCATTTGTCCGCCCCCTCCTGGTGATGTCATTGCTGGCACGGGCTGGCGTTGCTGTCCCCCAATGCGCGCCTCGTGCGGCTCGACGCTGTGCTTATCACGCCCCCAGCCTGCTCTACAGCATCAGATCCAACCGGGACCCCCTTTGACCCCGACTCACCACCGCCGCCGCCGCCGCCGCCCCCTCTCCTGCCAGGGACCCCAAGCGCCGCCTCAGCGCGCGCGACGCCCTGAAGCACCCCTGGCTCGTCGGCGACGTCACCCAGCGCGGCCGCGGCGCGCAGCTGGGCAGCGTGGTGCAGCGGCTGCAGCGCTACAGCCAGCAGAGCGCGTTCAAACGCACCATCCTGGATATGATGGCGAACGAGCTGCTCAGGCGGCACCTGGAGAGGCTGCAAGAGGAGGACAAGATGACAGAGGGCAGCGACGGCAGCGTGCGCGGCGGCGGCGGCGCCGCCGGCGCGGGCGGGCTGCCCGGCGGCAGCCTGCGGGGCGGCGTGGGCGGCAGCCTGCGGGGCGGCATCGGCGGCAGCATGCGCGGCGGGGCGGGCGGCAGCATGCGCGGCGGCGGCGCGTTCCTGGGCGGCAGCCTGAGGGGCAGCATGACGGCGTTGGAGGCGCTGCGGCGCGCGCGCGAGCGGCGCAACCAGACAGAGGCGGCCGCGGGCGACGCACCCGCCGCCGCGGCCGCCTCCCCGCCGCTGCCAGCGGCGTCGCCGCCGCCGGCCACCGCGGCCGTGCCGCCGCGGGCGCCGTCCCCGACCCTGGCGCTGGGCCCTGCGGCGGCCGCGCCGCCGGCGCCCGCGCTCGCTGCGGCCGCTGCCCCGCCGCCCCGCAGAGTGATGGCTTTGGATCCCGACACGCTGGCGTGGGACCTCCAGTTTATGGCCCACCGCGCCGCCAAGGAGGGCTCCGCACACGGCAACCAGCAGGCGGCGAGGTGCTGCGCTGCGCTGCGCTGCTGCGCGGGGGGGGGGTCGTCTGGTGACGCCTTCTCCAAAGGGGAGGATGGTCTGCGGGCAGTCCACCGCGCCAAGACCTTCCAAGGACCGCAGTCCGGCCTTGCAGCCCCTTCCAACTCACCCCGCGCGCCGCCCCGCCCGCCACGCCGTGCCTTTGCAGGCTGCTGCTGGCCTCTTCGAGCTTCACCGAGCGCGCCACGCCGCACCGCATGGAGGGCACCTGGCACGGCCCCTCATCCGCCGCGGAGCTCCGTGCCGCGCTGGCCAGCCGCTCCTCCCCCGCGGCCGCGTTCCGCCCGGCGCCGCGCGAGGCCCCGGGCGCGGCGGTGCTCGGCGACGAGACGTGGCACGGCGGCGGCGGCGGCGGCGGCGCGGCCGCGCTGGCCGCGTGGGCGGGCGCCGACCCCGAGGACGCGCGCCGCTTCCTGGAGCAGGTGCGGCGGCAGCGCCAAGAGCAGCGCAAGCTGGCGCGCCTCGTGCTTGAGACCACCTCGGTGCACGGCGGCGGCCGCGCGCTGCCCGCGCTGGCGGGCGCAGGGGGGTCCTTCTCCCCCGCGCCTGGCGCGACGCCGCATGGCACGCCCGGCGCCGGCGGCGCCGCGGGCGCGGGCGCGTCGCCCGCGCTGCGCGAGGGCGGGCTGCTGCACAAGCTCCGCGCCGGCGCGGCCGGCGTCGCGCGCGCGCTGCTGCCGGGCGGCGCCGACGGGGGCGGGGGCGGGCCGACGCCGATGGCGGTCGACGGCGGCGGGGCGGTGCGGCGCGTCGGCAGCTGGGAGGAGGTGGCCGCGGCGGCGCCGCAGGGGACCGTCCCGCTGGCAGAGGTGAAGCTGCCAGGCGCGAGCCCCGAGCGGCGCGGCGGCACCGCCGGCGGCGGCGACGGCGGCGGGATGGTGGAGGTGGGGCGGCGCGGGCAGGGCGCGTACGCCGCTCTCATGGCCGGCGCGCTGTCGGCCGATGGCGGCGGCGGCGGCGAGGAGTCTGAGAGCGGCCGCGGGCGCCGCGGCGGGCGCGCCGGGGGGCTGTTTGCAGCCGCGCCTGCTGAAGGTCCTTCGCCCATGGAAGTGGACGCACCCACCACCCTCTCAGCCCAGCAGCAGCAGCAGCAGCGGCAGCAGCAGCAGCAGGCGGCAGCGCCAGGCGGCAAGCCCGCCGCCCCCTCTGCAGGCCTGTCCTGCCCGCTGCCGCCCCCCCTGTGGCGCCCAGACGCGGTGCCCCGCGGCGGCGGCGCGATGAAAGCCGAGCCCTCAGAGTCCCTAGGCGCTGGCATCGACCCGCGCCGCCTGCTGACTCGCTCCAAGAGCCGGGTCAACTTTTCAGACACCCCGACCGTCGTGCTGCTGCCGCCCGCGCCGCCGGCCGCGCCGCCGTCGCCGCGCGCGCGGCCGCGCAGCGCGCCGAAGCACTTTGGCTACAAGGCGCCGAGTGACGCGGAGGACGGTGACGAGGACGACGAGATCGATCCGGAGCTGGCTGCGGCGGTCAAGGCGGCCGCGGCGGCCGCGATGCGCGCGCACGCGACGATGCCGCCGGCGCGGCGCATCCGGCCGGGCGGCTGGGACGCGGGCGCGGCGGCGGGCGGCGCGGGCCGCGGCGGCGCCGGCGACGGCGGCGGCGCCGGCGGCGGCGGCGGGTCGGTTCGCGGCGGGACGGTCGGCGCGAAGCTCAAGGCCGCGTCGCCGGCGCCGGCGCGGCGGCCCGCGACGGCGCCCGTGCTGCGCGTGGCGGCGCCGCCGCGCAACGACGCGTTGCTGCCATCGCCCAGCAGCGGCAGGGGCGCATTCGCTGGCGCCGCCCCTGCAGCGGCGTCCGGGGCTGCGGCGGCGGGAGGCAGCATGCTGCCGCTGCAGAGCAGGGGCGCCAGCCTCCTCCCCGCGCCCGGGGGCAGTGGTGGCATGCTGCCAATGCCCAGCAGCGGCGGCAGCAGCTTCCTTCCAAAACCGAGCAGCGGCGCCGCAGCAGCCGCGGCGGCGGCCCAGCCGCGTGCAGCGGTGGCTGACAGCATGCTGCCCATGCCTAGCAGCAGAAGCAGCTTCCTGCCAAAGCCCAGCAGCGGCGGCAGCAGCTTCCTTCCAACACCCAGCAGCAGCGCTTCAGCAGCTGCGCCGGCGGCCAAGCCACCAACAGCAGCGGGTGGCAGCATGCTGCCAATGCCCAGCAGCAGCGGCGGCAGCTTCCTGCCAAAGCCCAGCAGCGGCGCAGCGGCAGCCAAGCCGCCAGCAGCCGCGGGTGGCAGCATGCTGCCAATGCCCAGCAGCAGCGGCGGCAGCTTCCTGCCAAAGCCCAGCAGCGGCGCAGCGGCAGCCAAGCCGCCAGCAGCCGCGGGTGGCAGCATGCTGCCAATGCCCAGCAGCAGCGGCGGCAGCTTCCTGCCCAAGCCCAGCAGCGGCGCAGCAGCGGCCAAGCCGCCGGCAGCAGCGGGTGGCAGCATGCTGCCAATGCCCAGCAGCAGCGGCGGCAGCTTCCTGCCCAAGCCCAGCAGCGGCGCAGCAGCGGCCAAGCCGCCCGCAGCAGCGGGTGGCAGCGTGCTGCCCACGCCGGCGCAGCGTCCCCGCGCGACGGCGCCAACAGCGCCTGCCGCGTCCGCAGCAGCCCCTCCGCAGCCGCCCGCTCCCAAGCCGCCGCCCTCGCCGCCCGGCCCCGCGCCCGCCGGCGCCTCGGCCCCCGCGGCCCCCGCCGGCGCGCCGGTGCCGGGCGCGCCCTCAGGCGCCCCTCCCAAAGGGTCCGGCCGCTCCCTTTCGGAGCTCGCTGGGCTCCGCCAGGTGCTGTCCCAGCTCCAGTTCCACGACCAGGCGGCGCTGAGCGTGGAGCAGCTGCAGCAGCGGCTGACCGGGCTGGGGTACCGGCTGATGCCGTCAGAGGTGGGGGGCGCGCGCGGCTCGGGCTTGCTTTGCGCCCTCGGGTGCTGCCTTTGCTGCTGTGCGGCCAGGTGGTTGTGTTGTTTCTTGGCGCCGCAAGGAAGGCGCGTGTGTGTACGTGCGGGTGTGCGTTGATGCAGGTTCGTGTGAGTCAAAGCGGCCGAGCCGTCGTTCAAACGAGCCAACTCCCCGCCCCTGCCCCCCCAGGTTGCTGACATGGCGCGCGAGCTGGGCCTGGGGGAGGGCGGCATGGTGGCGCAGAGCCAGTTTGCGGCCAGCCAAATGGAGTGGGGGCAGCTGCAGGTGGGGTTTTGGGGAGGGCTTTGGCAGTCCAGGGCTCGGCTGGCAGTGGGCGTGTGCAACGCCGCAGGCGCTTGCTGAGCAGTGTTTGGCCCCGCAAACGACGTGCCCATCAAGCCCCCCCTACCACCACACAAACCCCCCAACCTCCCAACCTCCCAACCCCAACACCCCAACCCCCCAACACCCCCCCCCCCCCCAGGCCATCGAGTTTGGCCTGCCCGAGGAGGCGTTTGAGATCTACCGCAAGTTCGGCCGCAAGGTGGAGGCCATCGGCGTGCTCATAAAGCACGCCAAGGACCTGGACCGCGCCCACGACTACGCCAACAAGGTGGACGAGCCGGCGGTGTGGAGCGAGCTGGGGCACGCGCACCTCGAGGCGGGCAACGCGCCGGACGCGGTGGCGGCGTACCTGCGGAGCCAGGACGGCAGCCGCTACGTGCAGGTGGGGGCGGGGGAGAGGTTTTTTTGGGGGGGGGGCCATGGGCTTGCGGTCGGCGACCCCTGCAGGGGTGGGCTTGGAAGGCGCGGCCGGTGCTTTGCCGGCGCTCGCCCAGCTACCCATCCCCAAGATGGGTAGCGCCAGCCTCTACCGTTTGCCGGCTACCCCCCAAACACCCTCAACCCCACCTCCAGACCACCCTTCCCACCACCTCGCAACCACATCCACCCCCCCACACCAAAAGGTCATCGACGCGGTGCGCTCCAGCGGCGCCCACTACGAGGACCTGGTCAAGTACCTGCTTATGGTGCGCAAGAAGCTCAAGGAGCCAAAGGTGGACACGGAGCTCGCCTACGCGTACGCAAAGACGGGGGGCCTGGCCGAGCTGGACACCTTCATCCACGGCACGCAGCAGGCCAACCTGCAGAGCGTGGGGGACCGCTGCTTCGACGAGGGCCTGCACGAGGCGGCGCGCGTGCTGTTCGCGTTCATCCCCAACTGGGGGCGGCTCGCGAGCACGCTGGTGCGGCTGCACAGGTGCGGACGGCGGCGGCCTGGCCGATCGGGGGGGCGGCGGTTTGGCGGCGTGCGCGGCGGTTTGGCGGTTTGGCGGTTTGGCGCAACCGCCGCGCCCTTCCCGCACGCCCCCGCTGTTGTTCTGTGGACAGTGCATGGCCAGGCGCACGCGCGGAACCAACGCCTGCCCGCCCCGGCCGCCCCAACCCCCGCCGCCCCCCCAGGTTCCAGGAGGCCGTGGACGCCGCGCGCAAGGCCAACAACCCCAAGACCTGGAAGGAGGTTTGCTTCGCGTGCGTCGAGGAGGGGGAGTTCAAGCTGGCGCAGCTGTGCGGCCTCAACATCATCGTCAACGCGGACGAGCTGGACGAGGTGGGGGGAATAGGGGTTTTGGGGGCACTGGCCTGTATTGATGAGGGGCTGGACTGGGTTAGTTGGGCACAGGCTGGGAGGCGTGGTCTGCACCGCGCCTGTTTGAAGCGCGCTGTGCCGGCGTGTGTTGGCCTTGCCCAACCAAGCGGCTTCCAAAAACCGCCCACAAAACACCCCCCCACCCGTACCGCCCCCCCCAGGTGTCCGAGTTCTACCAGCGCCGCGGCCACTTTGACGCGCTCATGTCCCTCATGGAGAGCGGCCTGGGCCTGGAGCGCGCCCACATGGGCATCTTCACGGAGCTGGGCATGCTGTACGCAAAGTTCAAGTGAGGGGGTGTGGACTACACGGGGGAAGGAGGTGGCGGCCCAGGACTGTGCAGGGGGAATGGGGGTGGCGGCCCAGCCCTGCAGCCCTGGGACTGGCAGGCGGCAAGCGAAACAGCAGCGGCGCGCCCGCGGAGGACATTGGCAGCAGCAGCAGCAGCAGCAGCAGCGCCAGCAGCAGCAAGCATGTGGCCCAGCAGCAGCAGCAGCACCCGGCGGCCCCAACGTGGAGGTCGTTCAACCACTTAAAACCCCCAAAACCGCCCAAAACCGCCCGTAACCGCCCGAAACCGCACCCCCCCCCCCCAGGCCCGAGAAGCTGATGGAGCACCTGAAGCTGTTTGCCAAGCGGCTCAACATCCCGCGCCTCATCCGCGTGTGCGAGGAGCAGCAGCACTGGAAGGAGCTCACCTTCCTTTACATCCAGTGGGTGGCGGGGGTTTTATTGGGGGGGGAGGCGCTTTGCTTTGCTGCTCACACGAGCTTCGGGGCTGGTGCAGACGATGAGGATGCCCTGCGACCTGGCGCAGCCTCAAACCCAAAACCCCGCCACCTACCCCGCACCCCTCAACCCCCCACACCGGAGGCCGCCCTCCAACCCCGCCCGCAAACAGCCCCCTCTCACTCACACAATGAACCCTCCCCGCCACCCGCCCACCCTAAAAAGGTACGACGAGTACGACAACGCCGCCAGCGTGATGATGGCGCACTCCCCCGTGGCGTGGGAGCACGTGACCTTCAAGGACGTGGTGGTCAAGGTGTCATCGGCGGACCAGTACTACAAGGCCATGCGCTTCTACCTAGAGGTGGGGGGGTGGGGTTGTGGGGCGCTGCCGGACTGCTGTGGGAGCTGGAAAGGGGGGCACTGCCAGACTGCTTTGGAAGGGGGGGAGGGGGGCGCTGCCGGGCTGGTGCCGGACTGCTCTGGGGGGGAAGGGGGATGCTGCTGGCCTGCTTTGGAAGCGGGAGGGTGGCGCCCCGCCTTCTGCACGCACGCGAACGCCCCTCTCGCTCACAAAACCCCAACATCACGAACACCCCCCCCCCACACACACCCAGGAGCACCCCGACCTGCTGTCCGACCTGATGAAGGTGATGGAGCTGCGCCTGGACGCGGCGCGCACGGTGGACATGTTCCGCAAGGAGGGGAAGCTGCCCCTCATACGCGAGTACCTGGTCAACGTGCAGGGCGGCAACCTGGCCGCGGTCAACGAGGCGCTCAACGGTGGGGGGCTGCGGCCTGGGGGGGCGTGTGCTGCGCTGCTGCTCTACCGCCAGCCCAGCGCCTGGGCTCGCGTCAGCCCGTCTGCCGGCTTGCCTGAGAGCGGTGTGTGCAGGGGAGGCGCCGCGCCATCTGCCTTACTAAACCTGGGCCTAAACCCAATCGCCCCACCCCCCCAATGCAGACCTGCTCATTGAGGAGGAGGACTATGACGGGCTGCGCTCCTCAATCACCACCTACGACAACTTCGACCAGGTGGGGGGGGGTCGCACTCAGACCGGCACACCAAACCGCTGTTTGCTGCTTTCAAGCGCGCCTCGGCTCGGGGGCCTTGGCCAGCAAAGAAGCCCCCAAAGCAGCGCATGTCGAGCTGGCTGCCAGCTCGACCCCCCTGCGCCGCCCCCTCGTCCGCGCCCGCCCCCAACCGGCCGCCCCGCCTCGACGGCGACCGCGCGCCCGCAGGTGGGCCTGGCGTCGCGGCTCGAGAAGCACGAGCTGCTCGAGTTCAGGCGGCTGGCGGCGTTTGTTTACAAGCGCAACCTGCGCTGGCGCAAGGCGGTGGAGCTCGCAAAGGCGGACAAGTGGGTGGCGAGGGGGTTGCAGCGGTGGCGCTGGTTGGGGCGGTTTGACCGCTGCCTGCCACGGGCTGGCATAAAGGCTCAGGCCCACGATGGTTCGCAAAGAACACAAACAAACAAACAAACAAACAAACAAACAAACAAACAAACAAACAAGCAAACAAACAAACAAGCAAACAAACAAGCACACAAACAAACACCACAACCCCCCCACCCCCCCCCCGGCTGTACAAGGACGCAATGGAGACGGTGGCGGTGTCCGCCACGCCGGAGCTGGCGGAGGAGCTGCTGCGCTGGTTTGTGGCGCAGGGCGAGTCCGAGTGCTTCGCCGCGATGCTGTTCACCTGCTACGAGCTGCTGCGGCCGGACGCGGTGCTGGAGGTGGCCTGGATGAACAAGCTCAGCGACTACGCCATGCCCTACATGATACAGGCAAGCCTTTTTTTGGGGGGGGGGGGGGCGGGGGGCGGGGGTGGAGGCTGGGGGACTGCGGGATGCTTTCGGCACTGGACGGCGCAGCTGTCAGCGAGCGTAAAGCCCCGCAGCAGGGCCGCTGGGCCCCAGCAGCACACCCCCACAGCGCGCCCCCTAGTTCCTCACCACCACCACCAACCCCGCGACCCCCCCCCCCCCAGGTGGTGAAGGAGTACACCTCCAAGGTGGACCAGCTCATGAGCGAGCGCAAGGATGCCAAGGAGGCGGAGAAGGGCGCGGCCGACGCGGCCAAGCAGCAGCAGGCGGCGGCCAACAGCTACGCAATGCTCATGCCGCTGGCGCTGCCGGCGCCGGCGGCGGCGGGCATGCAGCAGCCGGGCGGGGACGCCTACGGCGCGCCGCCGCCGGGGATGATGGGCGGGCCGCCGCCGCCGGGGTACGGCGGCGGCTTCACGGGGCAGCCCTACTGAGTCCCCCGCCGCGCGCTCGGCGGGCGCGCGGGGCCCGAACCTCGGCGGTGGCGCCTGCGCCGCCCTGCTCGGCGCGGGCCGCACCCCGCATTGCCCCACGCGCGCGTCGCCTCTCTCTTCCGCTGGCTGCCGAAGCACGCACGCACGCTCGTTTTCGCCGTGTGCATTCCCATCTGCACTTTCCCCCCGCGATGATGCATGTGAGCGTGTAATGCGAATCGCCCCTCGCTTCGTCACGCGCACGCTTAGGGGAATGGGCCCATGCCAGCAGGGGGTCCTGATTTGGTCTGTCGCGGCAAACACAGCGGTGGCGCGTTGCAGGCCTCCTAGTCTGAGGCGGGGCTCTGCAAACGCGGCTCAGGACTTTCACCACCCCAACCAACCCCGTCTTCCCGCCTCCCCGCTGCCCTGCAATGCTCAAACAACCAAGAGGACCACCAGGATTGAACTGGGGTCATGTTTGGAGGGGTTGCTAGAGTCACCGTTTTGGGGTTGGCGCGGCTCAAGCCACGGTTTGGGGTGGGTTATTTGGCGGGGTTGTTAGGTTGGGACCCTTGAAGGGCGTTTAAGAGCACGACCCATCCCCCGTGCTCACCTGGCTTTTTGCAAAGCCAGGCCGCCCACGCTGGATTGAGGTGAGGGAGTGCGGCTACGCAAAGCGCACACGCACAAACACGCATGCAGACAGGACGAGCCGGTGCCCCGGCGCGCTGAGGGTGTGGCCCCCTTGTATGTGGAACTCGCTGAACACCGCAGAGTTGCCACAGGGGCCTCCCCTCCCCTGGGGCCGCGCCGCGCCGACGCACGCTCGGCGCGAGGGCCGAGCGAGGCCAGCGGGCGCGGCCGCGCTCGGGGCGCCGGCGCCGCAACCCCCAAGTCTCAGTTGGGGCTGCCCGAACGAATCGGGCAGGTGAGTTGGCCGTGGAGCGCACCCACACGGCCAGAGCTCACGTGCGGCATGGCAAGACGGAGCGGGCAGGCAAGACGAGCACAACGCAGCGGCAGCACAGCGCAGCGCGGCGCGGCGCGGCGCCGGGTGCGCCGCGCCGGCCGCGCACACAAACCTGTGCGGCAGCATCGAGGCTGCCGCGCAGTAGATCTGATGAGCGCGTAGAGCTTGGCGGGCTAGATGGTGGTAGACTCGTCGCGGCTGCGGGGGAGCGAGTAGCGAGGCTGATGGTGCAGGGTCGTCGTCGTAGGCTCGCTCGTAGAGGCTAGGGGGTGCCCTGGGCTGAAGGGCTAAAGTAAATAAGTAGCCTGCAAGCCTGAAGTACCCCCGCAGGGCGTGGCTCGAAGCCACCAGCTTCGCGGCAGTTTCGCGGGTAGCCGCCGAGCAGCTGTTGGACCTGGCGGGAAGCTGGGCCCGGCCGCGCGTGGCATAAAACGGGTCGCAAGGCTTGTGATCCTCAGAATTTCAGCTCAGGTCACCCCCTAGCACCCTCTAAGCGAGCCCACGCCGACGACCCGGCATCATCAGCCCCGCTACTCGCTCCCCCGCAGCCGCGACGACTCTACCGCCCTCTACCCGGCCAATCTCTACGCGCTCATCAGATCTCATGCGCGGCAGCCTCGATGCTTGCCGCACAGGTTTGTGTGCGCGGCCGGCGCGCCGCGCCGGCGCCGCGCCGCGCCGCGCCGCGCTGTGCTGCCGCTGCGTTGTGCATGCCTGCCGCCATGCCCCACGTGAGCTCTGGCCGTGTGGGTGCGCTCCACGGCCAACTCACCTGCCCGATTCGTTCGGGCAGCCCCAACTAAGACTTGGGGGTTGCGGCACCGGCGCCCCGAGTGCGGCCGCGCCCGCTGGCCTCGCTCGGCCCTCGCGCCGAGCGTGCGTCGGCGCGGCGCGGCCCCAGGGGAGGGGAGGCCCCCTGCGGCAACGCAGCGGACTTTGTCCGCAGCGTTCCGCATACAAAGGGGGGCCACACCCTCAGCGCGCCGGGGCACTGCCTCGTGGCCTGCTTGCGCGCGTGTGTGTGCGAGTGTGCGCGTTGCGTAGCCGCACTCCCTCACCTCAATCAGCGTGGGCGGCCTGGCTTTGCAAAAAGCCAGGTGAGCACGGGGGATGGCTGGTCGTGCTCTTAGCGCCCTTCAAGGGTCCCTTCCTAACAACGCCGCCAAATAACACACCACCCAAACCGTGGCTCTGGCCGCGCCAACCCCAAAACGGTGGCTCTCGCCACCCCCACAAACATGATCCCCGCGTTCCATGGTCTGCCTGATTGCCATCCATATGTAAACCCCGGTTCCCATTCTGGTCCAATACAGCTTGTCCGGTGCAACCTCTGGCCAGTATCTTTTACACGGGCTCAGCAGAGACGATTCAGTGGCGTCGCCTCAATGGGGCTTTAGCCAGCATTTCAATCTGTGTGCGGCCTCGGTCCTGGTTTGTGCAGTGTGCACGGGGTGAGCAGCACGCGCATGCTGGGCCGTCACTCGGTCAAAGCCGTCACTCGGTCAAAGCCCGTGGTCGCGGTACATGCGCAGCGCCGCCTCGTGCAGCGCGCAGTGGCGCGCCGCCAGCACCTGCAGCCGTTTGGGGGGCAGCGCGGGGTGGGGCCGGGTCAGCGGTCCGCATCACCCCTGGTTTGGGTGGGGTCGCCCCGCTGGTGTTACGAGGGGATAAGAGCAACATGCACCAGCCGCCAACGACCGCCCCAACAGCCTCCCGGCAGCCACGCACCTGCACTGCTCACACGCAGAAGGAAGAGGGCCAATGCCCCCCCCCCCAAGCCCCAGACCAAAGCCACCAAAGCCGTCGGCGGCGCCAGCGCTTCGACCCAGCCGCCCCCCACCCCACCTCCAAATCGTCCGCATAGCCGCCCCCCACGTAACCCGCCACGGGCACGCCGGCGCCGAGGCAGGTGTCCAGCACCAGCAGCTCGCGGCGCAGCAGGCCGGCGTCGGTGACGCAGAGGCGCCCCAGCGCGTCGGCCGCGTGCACGTCCACGCCTGGGGGGGGGGGGGGGCGGGGTCGGCGCCCGCGTTTTCCCGGTCCCGCAAGGCCTGCCCTCGGCCCCGGCAGGCCTTGCCCTGCCCTCCGGCAGGCTTGGCGGCGCGCGCGCTCGAGCCCCCCTCCGGCCCGCCCCGCCCCGCCGCCCCGCTGCTGCGCCCCGCCGCCCCCCTCCCCCTTGACAAGCCCCCCCACCTGCGTCGTACAGCACGAGGTCTGGCCGAAAGTCCTCCAGCGCGCCCGGCAGCGCGTCGCTGACCGCCCGGAGGTAGGGCTCGTCGCCGGCGCCGTCGGGCAGGCCGACGTCCAGCGTGGAGCGCGCCTTGCGCGCGGGAAAGTTGCTCTCGCAGTGCTGCGGCGCGGGGGGTTGGGGCGCATCGGGTTTTTCCTGTGGCGGGGGCTGGACGTCAGGCGAGCGGGGGCTGGGGCTGGGGCTGGGGTTTGGGGGTGCTGCGCAAGGTGGGGGGCGTGCGCTGCTCAGCAGCAGGGTAAAACCCACCACGCTCAGAGTGAAGATGGCCGGGTTGCCGGCGCAAATGGTGGCAGTGCCATCGCCCTGCGCGGGGTGCATTGTTTTGAGCGTGTGGGCTTTCCTCTGTGCAGTGTCGATGCCACCTCCATCAGTCCAGAGCGCGCGCATCAAGCCGCAACGCCTCCGTCCAGACCACCCGCGCGCTGTTACGACCCCCTCTGAAAACCCCCAAAGCCCCAAAGCCCTCAACCCCCACCTGGTGCACGTCCAAATCCAGGATCAGCACGCGCGCCACCGCGCCCCTGCGCAGCAGCTCGTGCGCCGCAAAGCTCAGGTCGTTGAGTATGCAGTAGCCGCTGCCGTAGTCGCGGTGCGCGTGGTGCGTGCCGCCGGCGGTGTTGCAGGCGAGCCCGCGGGCGAGGGCGAGCTCCGCGGTGAGCAGCGTGCCGGCGACCTCGGCCTTGGTGCGCTCCACCAGCAGCGGCGTCGAAGTGGCCTCGCGGAAGCCGATCCTGGGGTGTTGCGGGAGGGTGCGGGGTGCGGCGCGGCGTCAAAGGGGTGTTTGCCTGCCGTGCCCGCTTTCGGCCAGCGGGCGCGGGCGGAGGGCGGCCGAGCACGCGCGGCCGCCGCCGCCGCCGCCGCCGCCTCACCAACACACGCACGCAGCCACGCACACGCCCCTTGCACCCCCCAAACCCCCGCGCCTGCGGATGCGGGCGTCGTCGAGGCTGCAGCTGGAGAAGGCCGCCACGTATTCAGGGTCGTGCACCACCGCCAGCTCAGCGTCCGACGGCAGCCGCTGCGGCACGGCCACCTGGCTTGGCAGCACCATTCCCAGCCGCAGCAGGCGGGCGTGGATTGCGTCGAACACCTGCATCGGGAACTGGTGGCCGGGCGCGAGGCGGGGCGCGCTGTAGAGGGGGTGGTGAACCACGGGCATCGGCGGCGGCGCGCCGCGCGTCGAAAACGCCGCTGCGGCCGGTGCCCGCGGCCGCTTGGAGGGCTGCTGCCGGAGCGGCGGCGGCGGCGGCGGCGCCGCGGCGAGGCGGCCGCGGCCGCCCCCGCTGGCGGCGCCGCGGCGGGTGCCGCCTCCGCCGCCCCCGCCGCCCCGCGACAGCAGGCAGCAGCGCCGCAGGCCCGCCGCGATCATCGCCGCCACCGGTCGGTCTCAGGCGCGTGCGCGCCGCCCGGCCATTGGCGCTGCCGCGCCGCCGGGACCAGCGCCGCAGGGCGGCCGTCCACCCACGCCCTCCGCGCTGAAGGGTGAGCCTGCTGGCCCCCCAGCCCGTATCAGGGCGTGCTCTGTCCCCCTCCTTGATCCTCCAGGCTATAGCAGCACGGCTGGGCAGCCACTGAACGGGCGGTGCCCGGTCGTCTTGTGGGGTGATCTGGCGCGTTTCTCATTGCGGGCGCGGACTATTCTGGTAATTGAAGGCAAATTTTCACCGTGATCGGCCCCAAGCGCCTCGCAAAGCCCGCCCGCCGCCCCCTGCGTTCACGACACGCGCGCGGGCGCCGGCCCTGCTCCCCGCCGGCCCCCAGTGCGTAGGTGGCAACGCCAGCAGCCTTTTGGGCGGCTGCGCGCGCGGCCTGGGGAGCTGTGCCATGTCGCCACCGGCCTTGGAGGGCGCCCTCGCGGAGCTGGTGCGCAAAAAGGGCCGGCTGAAGGTCTCAAAGGTGAGGGCGGGAGCAAGTGCGTGTTTGAGCCCCGCGGGTGGCGCAGGGATCGCTCGGCGCGGACGGCACGGTGCGCCGCGGCCGCCGCTGCCGCCGCCACTGCAGCCGCACGCCGCAAAGCCACGACGACGGCGATCCACCCTCGCGCCACCACTGCTCGTGCCCGCCGCCGTGCAGGCCTGCAAGAAGCTGGCCAAGCGCCTCGGCAGCGACGCCGACGCGGTGCGCGCCGCCGTCGACGAGCTGCTGCAGCGGCGCAGCGGGTGCGCTCGTGCGCCGCGCGATTCGCAGGCATGCAGCTGCATGCCTGCGCAGGGCGTGCATGCAAGCTTTGCAACTGCATGCCTGCAGTGTGCGTGCTGTCGTGTGGCGCTCGTCCCAATGCGCACCTGCATCATTGCATCTTTTCTGCAGGCCCGTCGTGCTGGATGGCAAGGAGTTGGTGCTTGCTGCGCAGCAGCCACAGCAGCAGAGGCAGCAGCAGCCTGCAAAGCCGCAGGAAAAGCAACAGAAGCAGCAGCAGCCAACACAGCCGCAGGCACAGCAACAGCAGCCGCAGCAGCAGCAGCAGCAGCCACAGCAGCAGAAGCAGAAGCAGCCAGCACAGCCGCTGGCAAACCAGCAGGCGCAGACGCAGCCGACGCAGCCGACTCGTCCGCAGGCACAACAGCAGAAGCAGCAGGAGTTGCCACAGCAGCAGAACAAGCAGAAGCAGCCGTCACAGGCACAGCAGCAGGCCGCAGAGGCCAAAAAGGACAAGAAGAAGCGCAAGCGGGAGGGCACAGACAAGGAGCACGAGGCAGCTGCAGGCGAACAGCAGCAGCAGCAGCAGCAGCAGCCGCAGCAGCAGCAGCCGCAGCAGCAGCAGCAGCAGCAGCAGCAGCAGCAGCAGCAGGCAGACGCAGCAGCTGAGCAGCAGGAGCAGCAGAAGAGCAAAAAGGCCAGGAAGAGGGCCAAGCAGCCGCAGCGGGAGGAGGAAGAGCAGGAGGAGGAGGAGCAGCAGCAGCAGGAGGAGCGCGAGGCGGCCGGCGGGGAGCAGGCTGGCAAAAAGCAGCGCCGTGAGCGCCGCGCCAGGGGTGCTGCAGCAGAGCCGCCGGCTGAGCGGCGCCAAGGCCGCAGCGCGCGCGCCAGGTGGGCGGCCGTGCAAGCCCTGTGCGCCTGTTGCCCCCTCCCTTTTTACGTGTTGTTTCTGTGCCGTGCGCGCCCCAGCAGCTGGCCGGTGATGGCGAAAAAACTTCCATGACTCTGAAGCCCCCCGCACCCACGCGGTGCGGCAGGCTTGCAGACAACTAGACCATATACGCTGAGGCCACGCCTGCGGGTGCCGGTGCTGCTGTCGCCGCCTGTGCTCCGTTGTTGCCTCGTGTGCTGGACGCACTGCGTGAGTGCACTTTGCCGCCTGCCTCTGCCCCCACCCGCCTCACCAACCCAACGCCCCCACCCCCCCGCCCGCAGGCAGCCCAGCCCCCAGCGCAGCGGCAGCGACGGCGACGGCAGCGGCGACGAGCCCGAGCCCGGCGACGGCACGTGGCGCGACAACTACGCGCGCACGGACCTGAAGCACGGCCGCTTCAGCGCCGAGGAGAAGGAGGCGCTTGAGAAGGCGGTGGAGGGCTACGCCCGCAGCAACGGGAAAAGCACCTCGGACTACTCCTGGCTGCTGCAGGGGCGCGGCGGGGGGCGCCCCGCAAAGGGCGAGCGCGGCGCCGTTTCGGACATCGCCGCGGCGCTGCCCAACCGCACGCGCAAGGCCGTGTTTGCGGCGCTGCAGCGCATGTACAGCGCCGGGAACAAAAAGGTGGGGGGATTGTGCTGTCGAGGTTGTGTGCGGCCTCGCCGCGGCTTGCGTGGGTGCGCGGGCTGGCAGCAGCCGATCCAGGTGCCATGCGCATGGCGTGCCTGGGCAGCAGCACCAGCGCGGCCGGCCCTTGGGCACCCGTAACCTGCCCTTAGTGTGCACTCACCCCTACAACCGCCAACCCCACCGCCTCCCACTCAGGGCCCGTGGACCGCCGAGGAGGACGCGCAGCTGCGGCGGCTGGTGCAGTCCAAGGGGCAAAAGTGGAAGGAGGTCGGCGCCGCCATCGGGCGCACGGGGGAGCAGTGCCGCGACCGCTGGCGGAAGATTTCCCTGGGAGAGGCGCGCAACACGGGTGAGGCGCCCCGCGCGCTGTTCGGGTGGGCCGGCGCTGTGTCTCAGACGGCTGCGACCTGGGTCAACCTCCCCTGCTTGCCCAGGTTGGGAGTTGGGAAGTGGAAGCACCTGCCGTGGCGCAGCCCGGGCGGCGCCGTTGTTCACATCGTCCTCGGGTTGTCGCCCCAAAACACCCCACCCCCTCGCCCCCACCTCTTGCAACCCCCAGGCAGGTGGACCCCCGAGGAGCGCCAGAGCCTGGAGGACCTGGTGATGGCGTACCTGGACCTGGGGGGAGGCAGCGGCGGCAAGGGGCGGCGCACGATCAAGACGGGCGAGCGCGCGGACGGCCGGCAGGTGCGGGGGCCTCCCTCCCTCTCTCGCATGCGCACAGAGCCGCTGCTGCGGCCGGGTGCGCGCAGATGGGGGCGTGCCTCTTCGCCGGCGGCGCCTTGCTGCGCCGTCCCCGCGCCGCCGCGCGCGGCTCCGGCTTTGGCCTCAGGCCCAAAGCTCGGAGCAACGAGCGCCGGCCGCCCCCAGAGCCGGAGCGTGACCAAACCGCCCCCCCTCACCCCTCTCAGGTGCTGGACGACGTTGACTGGGACCTGATCGCGTCGCAGCTTGGCACGCGCAACGGCGCGCAGTGCATGGAGCAGTGGTACTCGCGGGGCCCCTCCATGGTGGCGCGCGGCGACTGGGTGCCGCGCGAGGACAAGCTGCTGGTGCGCGCGCTGCTGGAGGGGGGCGCGGCGGAGGAGCACGAGGCGGACTGGGCCGGCGCGGTGCCGGGGCGCAGCGAGGCGCAGGTGCGGGGCCTGGGGGGTGGGGTTTTGAGGGGCGGCGGAGCGGGGGCGGCGAAGGCTGCGTGCACACGGCGCTGGGCTGCGCAGCGGCGCGGCAAGAGTGCGAGCAGCTGCGCCTTCGCTGGGTGCAAAGGGGCGGCCAAACGGCTCTTTAACTCAGTTCCCCACCGCCGCAACCCGCGCGCAGAGCCAGAAGCGCTGGCGGCTGATGCTCAAAGCGCTGCCCGCAGAGTGCCGCGGCTCCTTCAAGTCTGCGCTCATGACGGCGGCGCGGCGCATATGGGGCGACCGCCTCAACGCCGCAGGGGGCGCGGCAGGAGGTGCCGGCCAGGGCGGAGCATGAGCGGAGCCGTGGCTGCGGCTGCGGCGGCGGCCCGCAAAGCGGCGCTCTGAGAGATGAGCGCCGCCGCGCTGCGCCGCGCCGCGC
The DNA here is from genome assembly GCA_003203535.1 of Raphidocelis subcapitata. NCBI lineage: Eukaryota > Viridiplantae > Chlorophyta > Chlorophyceae > Sphaeropleales > Selenastraceae > Raphidocelis > Raphidocelis subcapitata. The sequence goes on along the minus strand of BDRX01000048.1, from coordinate 100,233 downwards.
CGCTGCTTGCTTTTACCGTGTGGCGGCCTTCACCCCGCACCGTTGTACACAAATCCCGTGAGTTGAGCAGTCAATCCCGACCAGCCCGTTTTCGCCCGCTGCACCGGCACCGGCGGCCTGCGCGGCCGCGCCACGCTAGAGCAGTGACAATGCGAGTAATAATGACGCAGCCACACTGGGGGGACCCCTTCTAGGCCTTTTACAGGAGGTCCGAGTAGCTACAAAGTTTTCTGGTACAGCTTTCACAAGTTGTAAGCGTGCTCGGGCCTGTTGCCGGTCGGCAGCCTGGCAAGTGCCTGGCCCAAATGGCGAGAGTCGACGTTGCGCGATGGCGCCACCCAAGTACCCAAGCTGTCAGCACACCAGTGCTCGCTTCAATCGCACCTTATTTGCGCCATTCATGCCGTTGAAACTCGATTCGTACAACAAAGACTCACCCTCGGCCCACATCGCGCGCGGTGGTTGCAGCGGTCGCCGGGCACAAGGCCCCGTCCAGCGCGCTCTGAGCCTTCAGATACACGATAAACGTGTTTAACTGCCGGAATATCGACCCCCTTCCGCCGTGCCCTCGCGGCCCCGCCGCGCCGGCCACGCAGCAGTGCCGTGCCACCTGCGCCCGCTGCTGCCCTCCACTGCAGACGGCTGCTGAGAGCAGTGCAGCGGGCGCAGGGCCTGGGAAGGGTGTTACCCATGTGCACGGGGCACTGCTACTGGGGGACACAGACCAGGTGAGCTATTGGGCTGGGGCGCGGCGCCGCACGGCCGCGCGCGCAGCGCGCGCAGCGCACAGCACGCGCGCGCGGCCCTGTCAACCCTTACCTTGCCCCGCTAATCCCGCCCCCCAACAGGCCCAACAAAATAGCATGGGGCTTTGTCTGCAGCATGGTGCTGATCGGGGCGGGCTTCTGGATCCCAGGTGGGACGGGGTTTCGCTCGTTGCCGCGCGGCGGGCAGTAGGGAAGCAGCAGGAGCAGCGCAACAGCGCAGCGCGGCAGACCGCGGTGGGCTCTGCCGTCAAACGCAATGCATGCGGCACCGCCCCTCCCCTGCAGGCATCATCACCACGCGCGGCTGCTTGGCAGATTACTACGAATGTGACAGCAGCCTCCAGGGTGAGCTGGCAGGGGGCCAGGCAGCCGCTGGCAGCCTCCAAGCCCTGCTGTTCTGCCCCAACGCATACGGTCACTGGCGCCCTGCTTGCGTTTGTCTGTACTTTGGATGTGAGCGGTGGGGGGGGTGCTTGCTGCGTGGGCTTGGGGGCAGAACAGCAAGCACCCACGCTGCGGCCGCGACCGCCACCGCCCACAGACAGGGACTCGGCGGCGGGCACGCGCGACGCGCTGGCGTGCGTTGCTAGGTACAAATCCTGCATCACCGTGCCCGCCATCATCTGGGCGGTCGGCTGGCTGTTCCTGGTGCTGAGCTGGCTGCCGTGCACCTACTTTTGCTGGTGAGCGCGGCGGGGCGGTCACACCAGGTTTCCTCAGCGGTCGTCATTCTTTCACCATCCAGCAACCCCGCCTGCACAGCAGGGCCGCCCGCTGCGCTCAAGGCCAGCCACAAACGCCCAACCCCCCCCCAAAAAAAAACTCTGCCGCAAAACAACGCCCCGACCCCGCAGCTGCTCCCGGGGACCGCACGCGCCGCCGAGCCCGTCGGCGCGCGGCCTCAGCACGCCGGCGTTTGGGTCAGCGGTGAGGCGCTGCGGCCAGGCGTGCCCGCGCGGGAGGGGGGCGAGTGCGCGTGCGCAAAGCGAGCGAGGCATCGACACGGCTTGCGCCCATCCCCGCGGCCTGCCAGAGCCCAGCTGTTCCCACCATTCAACCCCCAGCCGACCAAACCCCACGCCGCCCCGCAACCGCGCGCCCCGCAGCCCCACAGCAGCAGCGGCGGCAGCTCGACCTCGCGGGGCGCCTATGCCGGCTCCACGCCGCGCGCCTACATCTCCCCGCGCGCGCCGCCGGGCCACTACAAACCGTCCCAAGGCAGCGGCTCGCCGCGCGCGCCAAGGGCGGGCGGCCCCCCGCGCGGCCCCTTTTCGGCCGACGGCGCGCCGCGCGTGCCGCGCTCCTCAAACGGCTCGCCGCGCGCGCACCACGCGCACGGCTCGCCGCGCGCGCCGCACCCCTCGCGCTCGGCGCCCGGCGGCTACGCCGCAGGCGCGATGCAGCCGCCCGTGCCCGCGCACATGCCGCGGCCGTCGCGGCCGTGAGGGCCGGCAGGAGCGGGGTGATGCGAGCCTGAGTTGCGACTTGCGAGCGCGCGCCCCGGCGCCCCCGCGCCTGGCAGCCGCCGGATGTCAGCTCCCTGTTTGTTTGCTGCGCCAGCCTTCAAAACTTTAATATCCTGCCCCTCCCTGCCAACAAACACCAGCGTAATCCGAACCGACGACCCGGCAGCCACGCCGCCGAGGCATCCCCCCGCAGACGCCAGCGCTGCATGTTTCGTTCCGCCCAAGCCCCGCCCGCTGTTTGCACCCCCGACGGCACGCCCCTGCTTTTCTTTGTCCCCGCGCACAGCGTGCGCGCGCGCCGCACATTTCAGTTGTTACCCTGCGGCTATTGCCTGCAAATCCAGTCTTGGCGGGTGCAGTCTACTCCTGGCGGGTAGTACTCTAGTACCCTCTGCTGTCCTGAAGCTTGGCCGCGTGCGCCTCAAGCCCCCGCCGCAGCGTCGCCGGCCCGAGGCCGCGCCCCGGCCCCGCCGCGAGCCGCACGGTGGTCATCCCGGCGCGCGCGGCGTCGCGCAGCGCGGCGGCGTCGGAGGACAGCGCAAGCACCTGCTCGCACGCCGCGCCGGTGGCGGACTTGACCAGGCGCGCGAGCGCGGCGGCGCCGGCGCCGCCGCCGCCGCCGTCGGACGCCGGGGGCGACTGAAGTGCAGCGGGAGCGGTTGGGTGGGGGAAGGGTCAAGGGGAGGAGGCGATGGGCGCGATTCCAGTGGTTTCGGCAGGCGCCCCCGCCGCCCCCCGCTGCTCACCAGCAACACGCGCGCCTCGCAGCCGATGAGCAGCGCCTCGGCCCTGCTGCGCTGCGCGTCGTCGCGCGCGAGGCCGACGACGAGCACGCCGCGCGCGTGCGCTGCGGCGGCGACGGCGCGCGCCTCCTCACACGGCGCGCCGGCGTGCGTCTCGAGGTCGGCGGCGGGCGTCGGCAGCAGCAGCACCGCGGGCGCCGCGTCGCGGGGCTCGGTCAGCGCGGAGATCGCCTGGTCGTAGGGCGATCCGGTGGGGCCCGCCGCGGGCTCTGTCATGCCGCTGCAGCAGCTGGGGAGGCCGTCGGGAGCGGGCGTCGGTGCCGGCGGCAGCGGCGGCGGCGGACCGGCGGGGAGCGGGAGCGGCGGAGTGGCAGAGCGGCGCTGCAGAAGAGGCTTCAGCAATGGGCTCCACCAAAAAGGGGAAGGGATCGCAGGCTTTCGAGCAAAAGTGATCTCGTTGGAAGCGTGCCGGGCGGCCTGCGCGCCCTTATACGTTGATTCCGTTTGAGACCTCCAATCCATTTGAGCGCCGTGCGGCATCGGCGCGGTCCCGTTCCAAGCCGTAGCCACCCGCGCCACCTGCTCGCCACCTCAGCAGCCGCCCGGCCAGCAGCCAGGACTCGCAGGCCCCGCCCCGCGGCCGAAAGGGCCCGGAGGGACCGGCGTATACGCACGGCCAAGCGCGCAGGCACCCCGCAGCCCCGCCGCCGCGCCCCGCCCCGCCCGCCACCATGCCGCCCGCCGCGGCGCCCGCGCTGTTCGCCACGCTCGGCACCAACCTCAAGAGCGAGGGCCCCGCGCTCGTCAAGCGCATCAAGGTGAGCGCGCGCGCGGTCGTGCGCGGGCCCCAGAGGGCATGCCCCCAGCCGCCGCGGGCCTGGCGGCGCCCAGCACAACCGCCCCCTGCCTGAGCCGCGCGCGCGCGACCCGCCTGCCTCGCCCACAAACGCCGCCGCCGCCAAGCGCCGCCCAACCACCTTCACGCCCCCGCCCCGCCCCCAGGGCCTGGTCGTGTTTGACGTGGACGGCCAGCAGTGGACGCTGGACCTGCGCGAGGGCGAGGGCAGCCTCGCCGAGGGCGCGCCCTCTGAGAAGGCAGACCTCACCCTCACCATGTCGGACGCAAACTTTGCGCAGCTGGTGATGGGCAAGCTCAACCCCCAGCAGGTGGAGGGGCGGCAGAGGGGGGGCCAACGCGCGGGGGCGTGGTTGTTGCCTCGTGCTGGGGCCGGCTCGGGTCGCCGGGGCGCAGTGCTGTTGAGGCTCCATCGCCGCTGCCTTCCAACCCGCCCCAGTCCGCTACGTGCCAATCCCACCGAATCCATGCCCCAACCCCCCCTTCCCAGGCCTTCCTGCTGCGCAAGCTCAAGATCAACGGCTCCATGGCCATGGCCCTCAAGCTGCAGCCCATCCTGGACGCGGCCGCGCCCAAGGCCAAGATGTGACCCCTGGTCCCAACACCCCCAAACTCACAGGCGTGCATCCGCCCGCCGCGCTGGTCCATTGAACGGCGCCCCTCCTTGCTCCCCAGGCAGCCAGTTTTACGTTGCTTGCCCCCCCTGCGCGCAGCCCCACTTGCAAGGCAGCGCCGTCGCGCCTCTATTATAGGTATCACCCGCCTCTGCGCAGAACCCACCAAGGGTCGCCGCCCCTCTCGCACATGACCGCCGCCCCTCGGCCTGTGGGGGCGCATATGCAGCAGTGCCGATGTCCTGCAGGGTGCTGAGCATGGGTGTAAGCTGTTGGGTCCGAAAGCCTCAGGCCTGGGGCCGGCGCCGCAGCGGGCTTGCGTCCAGGGTGGGGGCCTCGCGCAGCCAGCGCCGGGCCACGAGCGCGCCCGCCGCCGCCGTCGGCGCGTTACCGCCGCCGCCGCTGCTGCACGCGCCTCGCAAAGGGCTCGCTCCGTCGGAGCCGCTGCACAGACTTGACGCGCGCCGCGGCCCCTCGGCCGCCAGCCGCGGCGGCGCATCGCACGCCTCCAGCGCCGCCGGCGCTGCGCAACCAGACACGGGGTGCATGGGCGCCGCAGGCGCGCGGACCGGCGCCGGCGCGGCTGCGGCGCTGCGCGGCGCCGCCGCAGCCGCCGCGCCCTCCCTGTCGCCTTCTTCCGGGGGCAGCGCTCCCGGCCGCGGCTCCGCATCGCCCGACAGCCAGCGCTGTCCGCCCGTGACAGCTGGCCCCTGCTGTGGCCGGCCCAGCAGGCAGGCGTCGCTGGTGTCGAGGGGCGCCAGGGCGGGGGGCCGCCGCCGCGCCGCAGGCTGGGCGCATGCCACGGCATGCAGCTGCTTTGCCACCGACGGCGGGGCCCGCGCGCCCTGGTCCAGCCCGCCGCCGGCGGCGTCGGGCGCGTGGGCACGGGGCTCCATCGCTGCGCCGCGCCTCGCACGCCCAGTCAAACTCGTCGACGGCGGGTCAGCGGGTGCGCGCCGAAAGCAGACGGCAAGCACGTGCCGGAGCTTTGTGCTCTCCTGCGCGCGCCGAACGAGCGGACCTGGAGCGCGTGCCGTGCCGAAGTGGAGGAGTGGTGGTGCCGAAGTGGTGAACACGTTTGGCCGCGCTCGTTACGAGGTCTAATCGGCCAATAAAGTTCAACATGATCTGCGCGTTTGCAGCAGGCGCCCAGGCGGGTGTGAAAGCACCCGTGCTGCGCCTCCCGGGCGCATGCACACGCCCTGCGGCGCTCAAACGGCACCGGAGAGCAGCCATTCGCCAGGAATCGCCCGCAGGAGGGGTGCGGTCGCTGCCCAGCCGCACTCCCGCCGCCGCCGGGGGGCCGCCACCGGCGCCCCCCGCCGCTGCGCCGTCCCCGTCCGCTGCCGCAATGGCTGCCCCGGCGGCGCAGGACGCGCCGCTGCCCGACGCGCTGCGGGCGACGTTCCCCGACGCCTTCCCCACGGTCACCGCCGCGCGCAAGGCCTGCCGGCGGCGGCGGGTCTTCGTCGACGGCGCCCTCGGCGCGTGCGGCACGCCCGTGCGCGCCGGCCAGCAGCTGCGCGTGCTCGAGGCGAAGCCCGCGGTGGACACGCGGCAGCGGCGGCGCGAGTTGCCGCAGGGGTTGAGCATTCCCGTGCTGTACGACGACGACGACATCGCCGTCGTGTGCAAGCCCTTTGGCCTCAAGTGCCACGCGACGTGGGGCACGCACAACCTGGCGGCCTACGTGCGCACGCTCGTGCCGCGCAGCAGGCGCCGTGAGTGCCATGCTGCGGGGGTGGGGTGGGTGGGGCGCGGCTGGGAGGGGGACGGAGCGTGCCAAGCAGCTCGTGCGGGCTGATGGGGCACTGCGCCCAGCCCACTTGGCCAGTCCCTCCTCCCAGCCCTTGCTGTGCCGCGCGTTGAAGGCACCCCGCCCCAAAACCACCGCCCGCCCGCCCGCCCGCCGCCCGCAGACGACGCGCTGCCGGGCGGCCCGACCCCGGCGCACCGCCTGGACGCCTTGACCGGCGGCCTCCTCGTATTTGCAAAGACCCGCTCCGCGGCGGCGTCCCTCACCGAGCAGTTTGAAAACAGGTGAGCGCGCGCGCGCGCGCATGCGTGCATGTGGGGCTGCACGGGCTGCAAAAGCATCAGGGGTCCGGCCCTGGCGCAGCACCGCAAGGTATGCATTCGCGCGCGCCCCACCAGCTGAGCATGCAAACGCCCTTTGACAAAGGTTTGGTCCGCCCTCACCCAGGCTGGTCCGCAAGCGCTACCGCGCAATCGTGGCGGGGCGACTCGAGGCTGAGGCACAGCCACGGCAGCAGCAGCAGCACAACGGCCAGGTGCGGGAGCGGCAAACCCCAGAGCTACCGCTGCAGCACCACCAACAGCGGCAGCCGCAGCAGCAGCAGCAGCCGCAGCAGCAGCAGCTTGTCATCGACTCCCCAGTAGAGGGCCGCGCCGCGCTGACCTACGCGAGCGTCGCCGGCCACTCGCGCTGCCTGCGCTATGGGGGCTGGATCACCACGCTCGACCTCGCCCCCGCAACGGGGCGGCGCCACCAGCTGCGGCGCCACCTGGCCCTGGTGTTGGGCCACCCCATCTGCGGGGACCCCATTTACACTCCGCTGGCGGAGCCGGGGGGCGTCAAGGGGGCGCGGCTGGCAGAGCTCATGGCGACAGGCCCGGTGCAGGCGCGCGACGCGGCGCGGGGGCCCGGCGGCGGCAGCGGCAGCGGCGGCGAGGGGGACGGCGGCGGCGCGTTTGAGCTGCTGCGCGGTTGGGGCATGGCGCTGTGGGCGACGGAGCTCGAGTTTGACCACCCCGCGACGGGGCAGCGCGTGTCCTGGCAGCTGCCAGAGCCGGAGCGCTTCGCCAAGCTGCGAGCGCAGCAGCAGGCGCGCTGGGACAAGCTGGGCGAGCCGGCTGGCACCGCGCTGGCGGGCGACGGCGACGGCAGCTGAAGAGCCGGTGCTCGCTCCCTGTAACCCGCCCGAATGTTGGGACCCCCGCCCCCCCCTGCTGGCCGGGCCTGCACACCGCGAGTCGCACGCCCTCGAATTACTCTTCGAATCATCCCAACAAGTACAGGCGGGGGGTCGGCATAGCGCAGACCGGCGGGCTGCTTAGTACAGGGCCTCCTCCTGGTGGGTGGAGATGGTCACGTCGCTGGTGGGGTAGGCCACGCAGGTCAGCACAAAGCCGTTGCCCATCTGGGAGTCGTCCAGGAAGGACTGGTCGCTCTGGTCAATGGTGCCGGCCTCCACCTTGCCGGCGCAGCTGGAGCAGGCGCCTGCGGTTGCGTGCGTGCGGGGGCGCGCGTGAGCGGCGCAGCGGGGTCTCTGCATGCGCGCTCGAGGCGACCCGTCGCGGCGCCAGCGCCGACCGGCAACGGGGCATCGGCGATTCGCTGCGCCCGCTTGCTGGGCTCGCTGGTGCACTTCGGGGGCAAGCTCCCCGCCCCGCGACCACAAGCAGGGAGCGGACTGGGGCCCCGAGCAGCGCCCACGGCGGTTTCAATAGCTCGTAATCACTCGCAAGCGGCGTTTGCCGGTCGCGCAGCCCCAATGGGCGGCCCCTGCCGGACCGAGATCAGCAGCGCCCCAAACCCACCCGCGCGGCAGGAGTAGGGCAGGTCGATGCCGGCCTCCTCAGCGGCGTCCAGGATGTAGGTGTCGTCAGCGCACTCGATGGTCTGGGTGCCTGCGGGCCGGCGGCGGAGGGAAGGGAGGAGGGGTCGGCCGGGAGGGAGGGCCGGGGGCAAGGGGGGGTGCCAAACCGGCCGGCAGCGGGCGCCGCGGCTTCCATGCGGCGCCGCAATAGTCCACAATGGGCATTCTGTTATCGCCGCGGCCGGCGAATTGGCCGGCGGGGGCTCGGCGGGCCCGGGAGGGCGGGGCCACCTCCCAAGATCGCCGTCCGGCCGTCGCGTTCGCCCCGGCGCCCCAGCCGCTGCCGCACCCACCGCTGGGGGTCTTGAGGGTGACCTTGTAGGCCATCGCCTTGGTGCAGCGAGAGCGGCTCACGGTCGCCGGGCGGGCCACGCGGGCCGCACCCTTGGAGGCGACAGCGACCTTGCGAGCGCACAGCATGGTGACTTTGTGTGGTGTGGAGTGGTGAAGAGGGGGCGTGAAAGTAAATCGCAATGGGGGCCGGCCGCAATGAAGAGGCCGGGCAGAAGCTGGGAAGCTGCCTGCCGGGGAGCCGAGAGGTTTTGCACCTCGCCGAGCTGCGTGGGATCCAGCGGGACGGGGCCAAAATAGACGCACCCGCACCCGCAGAACCAACCCAACTCGCTGCTGCCGGCAGCGGGCGCCCGCGGTGGTCGCGAGCCGCCTCACCTCGGCGCGAGGCACGCGCGCAGCCCGCCGCCGCCGCCGATGAAAAACCATCGACCGCCGTTACAAAGTCGTCCAACGCATTCGATTACAGGGACAGTTACAGAGGTCAGATGTACATCAGGCCGGCCTTGAGGCACAGCACCGCGCGCGAGCGGCCCCAGACGTCGCCGCCCACCACCACCGCGGGCCGCCCCGCGAGCCCGACCTGCGCCAGGCCCTTTAGGTGCGCGATCGCCAGCCGCTGCGGCGGCGGCACGCGCGCGCCGCCGTTGCGCGCGCCGGCGCCCAGCACCAGGCGCACCTCGTGCTCGAACCGCTCGTGGACCTGCAGCCCCTGCGGCGCGCCGCGACGCGCGCCGCCGCCGCCGCCGCCGCCGCCGCCGCCGGAGGCCTGCCGGCCGGGCTGGCGCGACGAATAGGAGGACAGCGGGCCCGCCGACGCGCCGCCGCCGCCGCCGCCGCTGCCGCCGCTGCTGCTGCCGCTGCCGCTGCTGCCGCTGCCGCCACCGCGCAGGAGCGCTTCCTCAGCGCCCGCCGGCAGCCTGATCTGCGGCGGCAGCCGCGCGCCCGTCGCGGCCGCCACGGCCGCGCGCGTGCGCGCGTCGTGCTGCGGCAGCGGCGCCGGCGCCGCGGCCGGGCGGTCGAGCGTCAGCGTCTCCGCGGGCCGCACGCGGATGCTGCCAAAGTAGCGGGCGCCGTAATTGGGGCCCCGGCTGCTGCTGCTGCTGCCGCTGCTGCTGCCGCTGCTGCCGCTGCCGCTGCTGCCACCGCCATCGCCATCGCCCCCCTGCCCCTCCTCGCCGTCGTCGTCCGTCTGCAGCTGCACGCCCAGCAGCTCCGCCGCCTCCCAATTGAGGATGCTGACGCCTGTGGACAGGTCCAGGATGCCCAGGATGGGGGCGCTGCCGTTTAGGCTGACAGACATCACCACCAGGCCCGCTGCGGTATTTGTTGTTTGGGGGGAGGGTCGGCTGCGCATTGGGGTGCTGCCGCATTCAGTGCCGCTTGAGAGGAGGCGCGCAAGCAGGGGCGCAACGCAAGGGGCGTCCCGTGGTGCAAGGCCGGCGAGGGCGCACGTTGGGGCAGGCGGGACGGGGTGCAGCGGCAGGCTGGGACCAGCAGCGCACACCCCTGGCGCACGCCGCCGGAGCCCCATGCCGCCCGCCCCCTCCCCCTGCACGCGTACGCACGCCGCGCACCTTTGGTGACGCGGCAGGGCACGGGCGTGAGCCCCTTGGTGTCCAGCAGCCCCGCGGCCGCGTGGCCCGCGGGGTGAAAAACGATGCGGTTGCCCGCCCAATCGACGTCGACGTCAAAGCACCGCAGCGCGCGAACGCCCAGCATGCCGCCCGGCCCAGGCCCCTGCTGCTGCGCCTGCTGCTGCTGCTGCTGCTGCTGCTGCTGCTGCTGCTGCTGCTGGCCCGTGGCCTGCTGCCGCCGCCCGCCGCGGGAGACTGGCAGCTCGCTGACGCAGGCGCTCATTTGCGGCAGCTTGAACGTGCCTGCCGCGCGGCCGGCGTTGCGGGGTGGGTTCAGCGTGGGGCCTTGGTGGGAAGGGCTGGCTTGCAGGGGCATTCAGACAAGCACCCGCACTTGCACTGATGACTGATGCGCGGCCAATTCCTTTTAAAACCGTTGCAGCCGCCGCTGCTGTCCCCGCCGCCGCCGCCGCCGCCGCGTCGCTCACCCAGCCACATCGGCGGCAGCTCCACCCGCTGCCGCACCGTCGGCCCCCGGCAGTCGAGCGCGCGCACCGCCGCGCCGTCGCCCGGGCCGATGCCGAGGCGCTCCCGCAGCTCTGCGCTGATTAGGCATTGGTAGGAGCCCGCCTCGAGCAGAAAGTCGACAAAGCCGAGATCCTGCACGTCCACAGGCACTGTAAGGTAGCGCCGCGACGACCGCCGCCCCGCAAACGTGAGCCGCAGCGGCAGGCGCACCACGCGGGCGCGCTCCGCGAGGCGGCGCGCGGCGAGCGCGGCGAGCAGCGCGCCGCGATCGGCGTCGGGCGGGACCTCCTCGCCTGCGGGGGGGTCGCGGGTTCGGGTGCGTTTGCGGCGGGAGGGCGTGCGGCGGGGTCGGCTGGGGCGGGCCTGCGGAAAACGCATTGCCCTAGGCACCCTGCCCCGCTCCCCGCTGCGCAAAAGGAAGCTCACCCAGCTTCTTGAGCGCGCGCGCCAGCTCCTCCTTGGACAGCCGCGAGATCGAGGCGCGCTCGATGGCCAGGAGCACGGCCTGCGACGACGAGGAGGGCCCGGCGGCGAGCACGCGCTGCGGCGCGCGGTGCCGCGGCGGGGGCGCGCGGCGCGCGACCGCGCCGCCGGCACCGCGGAGCGTTCCGGCCGCCGCGCCGCGGTCGATACAGCAGCCTGATCGGTACGCCGGCCGCATCGCGGCCAGGCGCGCTGCGGCGGGGTGTTGTATCAGCCGGGAGGCACCTCTCGCCCCGCTGATCTCGGTCTCCGAGTGCTTCCTTGCAGTTTCAGGGCATCGCAATTTTTACTGTCAATTGGAGCCTGGAAAACGGGAGCTCGAAGCCTTTCAGCCCCAGCACACCCACTGCTGGGGGGTGCCCCGTCCATATAGGCCTCCTCCCCAAGCGCGCTGCCTGCAGCGCGCGCAGAGCGGCCAGCAACAGCTTTGTATCATGGTCACGGCCGGCGTCGCCGCGCCCGCCGCGGCGGGGGCTGCGCCGCAGCCGGCGGCGTGCTGCGGTGCCGCGGCCGCCAAGGCCGACGCGGCCGCGGCAGCAGAGGCCGCGGCTGCCGCGGCGGCGGCGCGCGTGCACGTCCACAGCGCGGCGCGCCTGCCGCTCGGCCTGCTGGACGCGCTGCGCCGCGACGCGCCCGCCATCGCGCGCGCGCCAAACTTTTGGGTGCCCCGCAAGGCCATCGAGGCGGGCGGCGGCGGCGGCACCGCGGCCGACGCCGCGGTTGCGGGCCTGTACGCCGCGCACATGGCGCCGCGGCTGGCGGACAGCAGCTGGGAAGGCGCCGAGTACTGGGTGCAGGTGCGGACGGCCTCCACGGCGGCGACAGCGGGCCGTCCCAACCCGCCAGCCCCGCGCCGCCGCCGCCGCCGCCGCCGCCGCCGCCGCCGCCGCCGCCGCCGCCGCCGCCGCCGCCGCCCGTCCCCCCCCGCCACCCCCGCGCCGCCGCCGCCGCCGCCGCCGCCGCCGCCGCCGCCGCCGCCGCCGCCGCCGCCGCCGCCGCCGCCGCCGCCGCCGCCGCCGCCGCCGCCGCCGCTGGCGCGCGCTCCAACCCCCCGCCGCCGCCGCGCCCGCGCCCGCGCCCACGCCCGCAGGTCTACCAGCCCGGCCGGGGCCTGGCGTTCCACTTTGACAAGGACGAGCAGCTGCTGGTCGAGGAGGGGGCCATGGCGCACCCGGTCTGGTCCTCCGTCCTTTACCTCACAGGAGACGACGGGGAGGGCGCGGCGCGGGAAGGTGCGCGCGGCGGCGGGGCAGGGGGGAGGCGGGCCTGCGGCGCTGGACCCTAGGCAGCGCGCTGAATTGCCGAGGCAGGGCGGGCCCTGGCTGTCGTTGCTTTTGCCGTCCGACACGACACCGCAAACGGCCTTGCCCCCTCAAGCCTGCTTGACACCGGGAAAACGGCCGAGCGCCGCTCCGCGTGCGCGCGCCCAGCCATCTCCCCTGCCCCCAAAACGGCCCCCGCCCCCCCGGCAGGCCCCACCGTGGTGATTGACCAGGTGTTTGACCAGGCCCTGGGCCGCCCCGTCCCCGAGGACCCCTCCTCCTGCGTCCTCGTCTACCCCCGCGCCGGCGCTTACTGCGTTTTCGACGGCCGCCTCGGGCACGGCGTGCTCGACAGCTTCGCGCCCGGCGCGCGCGCGACGCTGCTCGTCAATTGGTGGGCGGCGCGGCCGCGGGGCGTGCGGCCGGCCACGGTGCAGCAGCTGGCGGGGCTGGGGATCGGGCCGCTGCGGCGGGCGGGCTGCCAGCAGGGCGGGGCTGGGAGCGATGGCCCAGCTGGCAACGCCTGCGCGGTGGAGGCAGAGGCAGAAACAGTGCCTGCAGCGGCAGCGGCGGAGGCAGAAACAGTGCCAGCACCGGCAGCGGCGGAGGCAGAAACAGTGCCAGCACCGGCAGCGGCAGAGGCAGCAGCGGCGGCCGCAGACGGCGGCGCGGCCGCCGCGCTGGAGGCCCTCACCCTCAGCAGCAGCAGCGACGCCGGGTGCGGCGGCGGAGGCCGCCGCGCCTGCAGTGAGCCCCCAGGGGGCGCGGCCATCCCCGAGGTCGCCGCCCCGGCCGCAGCCGGCCTCGACCGCGCCGTGTTGGTGCGTGCGGGGTCGAGCTGCAAAGTTGCCAGCGACCAGGCTGCTACCCCCCAAACCCGCCTTGGATGCACCCCGGCGGCGTCGTTTCACCCGCTCTTGCCCCCCTCCCCAAAAAGGTGGGGACACCTCAACAGCGCTCCGCCGATTGAAGCCCGCAATTGCGCCCTCGCCCCCCCCCCCGCAGGTGGACGATTTGCTTCGAGGCGCCGGACTGGCGCTGACGGGGCCGCGTGCTGCCAGCGCCGTGCGCATCCGCCACCCCGGCCTGGTGCTGCTGCCCCTCGATCCCGAGCAAGTTGGGGAGCAGCAGCAGCGGCAGCAGGCGCAGGCAGGCTTGGCGGCGCCGCGGCTGCAGACGGCGGCGGCGTTTGTCCCGCCCAGCATGCTGCCCTGTGACAGCGAAGCAAGCAGCGGGGAGGGCAGCAGCACCAGCTGCGATGAGGAGTGCTGAGCCTGGCTGGTCTTGGTCACGGCTGCCTTTGATTGTAACTCAAGGTTACTGGACCACCAGCGTTGAACTGGGGTCATGTTTGGAGGGGTGGCTAGAGCCACCGTTTTGGGGTTGGCGCGGCCAGAGCCACGGTTTGGGGTGGGTTATTTGGCGGGGTTGTTAGGTTGGGACCCTTGAAGGGCGTTTAAGAGCACGACCCATCCCCCGTGCTCACCTGGCTTTTTGCAAAGCCAGGCCGCCCACGCTGGATTGAGGTGAGTGAGCGGCAACGCAACGCGCACCCACGCATGCAGATTGCAGGCGGGCCAAGAACAAGTAAGTGCCCCGGCGCGTTCAGAGTGTGGCCGCGCCACGCCAGCGCACGCTCGGCGCGAAGCTGGAGCGAGGCCAGCGGTGGCGCGGCCGCACTCTGGGCGCCGGCGCCACACCCCCAAATCTCAGTTGGGGCTGCCGCAAGTAATCGGGCAGGTGAGTTGGCCAGACTCACGTGGGCATGGCAAGACGAAAGAAGGCCAAGCACTACCGGTACGCAACAAAGGCGCGGCGCGGCGCGGCGCGGCGCGGCGCGGCGCGGCGCGGCGCAGCGCCGGGCGCGGCGCGCCGGCCGCGCACACAAACCTGCGCGGCAGCATCGAGGCTGCCGCTCGGTAGATCTGACGAGCGTGTAGATCTTGGCGGGGTAGAGGGTGGTAGACTCGTTGCGGCTGCGGGGGAGCGAGTAGCGGGGCTGATGATGCCGGGGCGTCGGCGTAGGCTCGCTTAGAGGGTGCTAGGGGGTGCCCTGAGCTGAAGGGCTGATGATTACAAGCCTTGAGACCCGTTTTATGCCCCGCGCGGCCGGGCCCAGCTTCCCGCCAGGTCCACCAGCTGCTCGGCGGCTACCCGCGAAACTGCCGCGAAGCTGGTGGCTTCGAGCCACGCCCTGCGGGTATTTGAGGCTTGCAGACTCCTTTTTTCCTTTAGCCCTTCAGCGCAGGGCACCCCCTAGCCTCTACGAGCGAGCCTACGACGACGACCCGGCACCATCAGCCTCGCTGCTACTCGCTCCCCCGCAGCCGCAACGAGTCTACCACCCTCTACCCCGCCAATCTCTACACGCTCGTCAGATCTACCGAGCGGCAGCCTCGATGCTGCCGCACAGGTTTGTGTGCGCGGCCGGCGCGCCGCGCCCGGCGCTGCGCCGCGCCGCGCCGCGCCTTTGTTGCGTAGTGCTTGGCCTTCCTTCGTCTTGCCGTGCCCCACGTGAGTCTGGCCAACTCACCTGCCCGATTACTTGCGGCAGCCCCAACTGAGATTTGGGGGTGTGGCGCCGGCGCCCAGAGTGCGGCCGCGCCACCGCTGGCCTCGCTCCAGCTTCGCGCCGAGCGTGCGCTGGCGTGGCGCAGCCACACTCTGAACGCGCCGGGGCACTTACTTGTTCTTGGCCCCAAAACGGTGGCTCTAGCCACCCCTCCAAACATGACCCCAGTTCAATCCTGGTGGTCCTCTTGGTTCATTTCTTGGAGGGCAGCAGGGAGGCGAGAGGATCTGGTGGGATAGAGAAGATGTGGGGGTTACAGAGTTGTGCGCTGCGTTTGAGGCGGTCACGCCTCAGAACAGGGGGCCCCACGCGACCCCGTGGGAGGCGCTCGCAGCCCCACCGGCCAGCAGCTCAACATTCAAGGCCTTACAAATCCTTGGGCAGTAGAGGCCTCCCGCTTGCTCAGCGGCAGTCTGCTGTCCGTAACAAGGAACAAGTGCGCTGCACCCGCAGCAGGCGGCCGCGTCAGGTCCCGTGCAAACAGCTGCCAAAACCACCGCCAGCAGAGGCGCTGCCACCGGCCACCAACAGCTGCGGCTGCTCGCGCAGTGCAGCAGCGATGCTTGCCGTTGGCAGGCCCGATGCCTCCTGCAGCGCAGCAAAGCGCGTGCGCAGGCCGCGGGACGAAAAGCATAGCAGTTCTGGGTGGCGCAGGGCAGCGTCAACGGCGGCCGGCGCTGGGCGCATCTGAATCTCTTTGCCGCCGATGTTGCCGTCGCCGGCTGTGCCGTCGCCGGCTGTGCAGCCCATGAGCTCGCCCAGCGTTGACAGCTTGGCCGCCAGCGCGTTGGCCGATTGCAGCAGGGGTGGGTGGCGGCGTATGGCGCCAACGACCTGCGCCATGGGGTGCGGGCTGCGCGTAAGCGACCAGCTGCACATTGCAAGCCGCTCTTTTCTGGCTGTCTCCAGACCTGCAGTCAAAAACAACACAGGCAAGAAGATGTACGGCAACCAAAGAACCCCCATGCAAGACCGCCCGGCCGTCTTCACCTGCTCTCGTGGCACGCCCAGCGCCGCCTCCAGCCGCCCCAGGCGCGCCTCCAGCTCCCGAGGCGACAGCGTCAGCAGCCACGGCAGGCGCAGCAGCAGGGCCCGCAGTGCGTCCCTGCTTGCGCCGGTCGCCCCATTGATCACAATGTCGCTGCCCCAGCCGCCACCCGCCAAGTCGCCGCCCGTCACGCCTCCAGCCGAGCCGGCTTCGCTGCAGCAGGCCAACACCGGGTCGGCCGCGACCAGGGCCGCGTGCAGTGCACCAAGGCGCTCGCTGAGCACCTCCATGGACGCGCCCAGCGCGCGCGGCGAGCGACACAGCACCGCGCCGACCTCGCGCCGATCCGCGCGCAGCGCGGTGCCAAGCGCGGCCGCTTTGGATTTGAGCGCCGCAGCGGGCAGGCGCTCCAACACTGGGTACGTGCGCAGCATGGCCTCAGCGCTGCGGCGGGGCACCTGCAGAGCGGCAGCAATCTCCCAGGCGCGCTGCTGCACGTGGGCCGGCAGCGCAGGCGCCTCCTGAGGTTCCTGGCGCTGCGAGCCACGGGGCGCCCAACCAGTTGCCCCCTCGCCGTCCGCTCGGCGCTCGCCGCCGCCGCCGCCGCCAGGCGCGGGCAAGGCACATGCAGCTGCTGGGCCGCAGCGCCGCGGTCGTGGTGCTGGCGCGGTGCCTGCTGCACAGGCGCCTGCGCCCGCAGCCGGCAGCGGCGACCGCAGCGACGGCGGCAGCGCGACTGCTGCTGGACGGCGGGCCGCAACCCCAGCCAGCGGCAACCGGTGGGGTGCGGCCCTGCAAGCGGAAATGCAGGCTATGGTGCGAGTTGTGTGAACGATGGAGGGGGCGGAAGAGCCCTGTGGAGGCTCGAGACGGAACGCGACACGGATTGCCGCGCAGTGGGCGTGGCAAAGACGGCGCCTGTGTACAAGGCGTGTGACAGCTGCGATAAAACTGGTCACCTGCGGGCTTGATCAGCTGCCTCTCTGCCCGCCGCGTCGTCACCCGCTTTCGGGCCGGGTGCGCGGGACGGCGCCGCGCATTGCCGCCATGGCCCCCGTGGGCGTGGGCCGTGGGGCCGTGCTTACGGTAACGCATGCGCCTGCTTTCGAGGCTTGAAGCGCTGGCGATGCTGCGCGACTGTCACAAAGGTGCGAATTCGGCGGCGGCAGCGGGCCGCCGGCAGTCCCTGCTGCCCTGCCCTGGCACGCGCTTTGCTCCCCTGCAAGAGGACCTCCCAGTGACAAGCAGCCGTTCTCTCTTCCCCGCTACCCTGCACTAAAGGAACCAAGAGGACCACCAGGATTGAACTGGGGTCGTGTTTGGAGGGGTGGCTAGAGCCACCGTTTTGGGGTTGGCGCGGCCAGAGCCACGGTTTGGGGTGGGTTATTTGGCGGGGTTGTTAGGTTGGGACCCTTGAAGGGCGTTTAAGAGCACGACCCATCCCCCGTGCTCACCTGGCTTTTTGCAAAGCCAGGCCGCCCACGCTGGATTGAGGTGAGTGAGCGGCAACGCAACGCGCACCCACGCATGCAGATTGCAGGCGGGCCAAGAACAAGTAAGTGCCCCGGCGCGTTCAGAGTGTGGCCGCGCCACGCCAGCGCACGCTCGGCGCGAAGCTGGAGCGAGGCCAGCGGTGGCGCGGCCGCACTCTGGGCGCCGGCGCCACACCCCCAAATCTCAGTTGGGGCTGCCGCAAGTAATCGGGCAGGTGAGTTGGCCAGACTCACGTGGGCATGGCAAGACGAAAGAAGGCCAAGCACTACCGGTACGCAACAAAGGCGCGGCGCGGCGCGGCGCGGCGCGGCGCGGCGCGGCGCGGCGCGGCGCAGCGCCGGGCGCGGCGCGCCGGCCGCGCACACAAACCTGCGCGGCAGCATCGAGGCTGCCGCTCGGTAGATCTGACGAGCGTGTAGATCTTGGCGGGGTAGAGGGTGGTAGACTCGTTGCGGCTGCGGGGGAGCGAGTAGCGGGGCTGATGATGCCGGGTCGTCGTCGTAGGCTCGCTTAGAGGGTGCTAGGGGGTGCCCTGAGCTGAAGGGCTGATGATTACAAGCCTTGAGACCCGTTTTATGCCCCGCGCGGCCGGGCCCAGCTTCCCGCCAGGTCCACCAGCTGCTCGGCGGCTACCCGCGAAACTGCCGCGAAGCTGGTGGCTTCGAGCCACGCCCTGCGGGTATTTGAGGCTTGCAGACTCCTTTTTTCCTTTAGCCCTTCAGCGCAGGGCACCCCCTAGCACCCTCTAAGCGAGCCTACGCCGACGACCCGGCACCATCAGCCTCGCTGCTACTCGCTACCCCGCAGCCGCAACGAGTCTACCACCCTCTACCCCGCCAATCTCTACACGCTCGTCAGATCTACCGAGTGGCAGCCTCGATGCTGCCGCACAGGTTTGTGTGCGCGGCCGGCGCGCCGCGCCCGGCGCTGCGCCGCGCCGCGCCGCGCCTGTGTGTTGCGTACCGTACGGTAGTGCTTGGCCTTCCTTCGTCTTGCCATGCCCCACGTGAGCTCTGGCCGTGTGGGTGCGCTCCACGGCCAACTCACCTGCCCGATTCGTTCGGGCAGCCCCAACTGAGACTTGGGGGTTGCGGCACCGGCGCCCCGAGTGCGGCCGCGCCCGCTAGCCTCGCTCGGCCCTCGCGCCGAGCGTGCGTCGGCGCGGCGCGGCCCCAGGGGAGGGGAGGCCCCCTGCGAAAACGCTACGGGCTTTGTCCCACGCGTTCCGCATACAAAGGGGGGCCACACCCTCAGCGCGCCGGGGCACTTGTTCTTGGCCCGCCTGCAATCTGCATGCGTGGGTGCGCGCGTGTGCGCTTTGCGTTGCCGCACTCCCTCACCTCAATCCAGCGTGGGCGGCCTGGCTTTGCAAAAAGCCAGGTGAGCACGGGGGATGGCTGGTCGTGCTCTTAAACGCCCTTCAAGGGTCCCAACCTAACAACCCCGCCAAATAACCCACCCCAAACCGTGCCTTTGGCCGCGCCAACCCCAAAACGGTGGCTCTAGCCACCCCTCCAAACATGACCCCAGTTCAATCCTGGTGGTCCTCTTGGTTCATTTCTTGGAGGGCAGCGGGGAGGCGAGAGGATCTGGTGGGATAGAGAAGATGTGGGGGTTACAGAGTTGTGCGCTGCGTTTGAGGCGGTCACGCCTCAGAACAGGGGGCCCCACGCGACCCCGTGGGAGGCGCTCGCAGCCCCACCGGCCAGCAGCTCAACATTCAAGGCCTTACAAATCCTTGGGCAGTAGAGGCCTCCCGCTTGCTCAGCGGCAGTCTGCTGTCCGTAACAAGGAACAAGTGCGCTGCACCCGCAGCAGGCCGCTGCCGTCAGGTCCCGTGCAACCATACAGGTGCACCCGCCGAAATGACCGCGCTGGCAGCAGCGCCCCTGCCAGCGTTCCGCAGCTGCGGCTACTCGCTCCAGCAGCGCTGGCCGGCTGCACAGTTTGCAGTTACCCTCACTGCTGCTTGCTGCTGCTGCTGCTGCTGCAAACGGCTGATTTCAACCGCCGGCAACTCCAGCCAGTCGACAACCCCCTGCCAGCTTTGCTGTTTGCCCTAATGTTGGACGCCAAATGCGGGCCAGCGTTTTTTTACATGGAGATGGCGTGGGGCCCGCCGCGGGGGAAACGAAGCAGAATTGGGAAGCCAAAGTTGGGAGCGGCAGCTAAGCGGCTTCAACCCTTGACGCCCTCCGCGCCAGGCCGCCGCCACTGCTCGCGGCGCGCGGCCGCTGCGCCTACTGCCGCCCGCCGCCGCCGCGGCCGCTGGAGCAGGGGCGGGCGGTCGAAGCGCTCCCACGCGCGCATGTGCGCGCCACGGCCGCCGGCGCCGGGCGCCAAAAGAGGGAAGCCGCGCACGCGCGCCGCCAGCGCCGCGCGCGGGGGCGCGCGCCTAGATGATGCCCCGCGCCACGGGCTTGGTCGCGGGCGCGAGGCCCAGGCGCTGCTCCATCAGCGAGTGCGTGTCCGGCGGCGCGACCTCCGAGTCCTGCGGCTGGCCGAGGTAGGACTCGTAAGCAAACTCGTCGAGCGCGCCGGTCAGGGACTCGAGGCCGAGGCGCGAGCTGGGCAGCGCGCCGGGCAGCCGCGCGAAGCGGCCGAGGATCTGCTGCTCGATCTGCATGCGCGCCGGCAGCGCGACGCCGTAGAGTTGCCGCAGCATGCCGGGCTTGCCGCCGTCGGCGCGGCCGGCCTCCTGGATCGTCTGCACCGGGTGCGGCGGCAGCACGTCCTCCCGCAGGTTGCAGAGGCCCTGGCGCAGCGCGTCGTGCGGCGCGCTCTGGAAGGGCAGGCCCGCCTGCTGCTGCTCCATGTCCGCTGCTGCGTGCGCCCGGTGGGCGATCGGCGGGGCCGGGGGCCCGGGGGGAGGGGAGGGAGCGCACAACGAGAGACGCTAGGCCGCGCTGGTGATCTGGCTGAGCGGGGCAGCGTCTCGATCGCAAGTGTATCGCAAGCACAAGAGGAGGAGAATGATTGTGTGGAGAACGGAAGGACGCCAAAACAGCCAGCAGGCCCCGGTGCCGGCAGGCAGCAGCTTCGCCAGGCCCCGTGCCGCCCAACACCCCCTCCCCCCAGTTAGCGACAGTCCCAATTGATTGGCGAGTTTCTCATTGGTTCCCTGGCGCGTGCTCCTCCCTCGGCCCCTCGAGGGCGCCTTTTCCTGGGCACGCCCTGGGCAGCCGAGACCCCGCGCATCGCCGGGGATGCAGCAGGCGTCGCCCTCTCGCCCGGATTCGGGCGGCGCGCGGCGCGTGACCTTCAGCGAGGCGGCGCCCTCGGTCGCGCCGCCGCCGCCGACGCCGCCGCCGCCGTCCAGCACCGGGGACGAGGAGGCGGGGCCCCGCAGCGGTGGGTCGTCTGGGGCCGCGCCGCCCCGCTCACCCGCCCTTCAGCCCGTGCCGCAGCGAGGGGCGCCGCAGGCTGCGCCCGCAGCCGCCCCCGACCGGCCCCCCCTCCGCCCCCGCCCCCCGCGCCCGCCCGCGCGCCCCCGCAGACGGCGGCCAGCCGCGCCGCGAGGGCTGGTACGCGCGCTTCAAGGGCGCCGTCCGCTCCCTGAAGCGCGAGGTGCTAGCCCTTTACTACGCAATCGGCGACCCCCGCACCCCCTGGGCGTGCAAGCTGCTGCCGTGGCTGGTGCTGGCCTACGCCCTCAGCCCCCTGGACCTCATTCCGGACTTCATACCCGTGCTGGTGCGAACGAATGTTCGAGGCGCGCTTCCCGTTCGACCAGCCAGCGGCCGGCGGCGGCCGCTCGACTTCCCAGCCGCGCGCGCGCGCGCGGCGGCGCGTGCGGGAAATTGGCAGGCGGGGTGCGGGTCGGAGGGAGGCCCCGTTGGCGCGGCCTCAGCGCCCCCCCCCAGCTCATCCCCCAATCCCCCCCCCCCTTGCCCACTTTGCCCCCCCCCCACGCAAGGGCTATGTGGACGACATGCTGCTGCTGCCGGGGCTGCTGTGGCTGGCGGTCAAACTCATCCCGGACGAGGTGCGGCGCGGGGCACTGGCGCGGCGCGGCGCGGCGTGCTGCTTGCATTGCTCAGCAGCTTGCATTGCGCGCCGGCGCACCACCGCAGCGCGCGCCACGCGTGGCCAGCAGGGCAGCAGCCCCCAAAAGAGGGATGCCATCCGCCTGATAGGCGGTGACGCAGCACCGCAGCCGATCACGCGCATGCGCTCACATGTGCACGTCGATCGAGCACGGGGCACTCCCCCAACGCCACCCAACGCACCCTTTTCAAACCCAAACCCCAAACCCCCGCCCCGCCCACCCCCACAGATAATGGCCGACGCGCGGCAGCGCGCCCACCTCGAGCCGCTGCTGCTGCGCCGCAACTGGGTGGCCGCGGTGCTGGTGTTCCTGTCCTGGGTGGCGGTGGCGCTGCTCTGCGCGCATTTGGCCTTTGACAAATGGGCGGACGCCGAGTCGCGGCCCTACGAGTGGGCGGTGCTCGCCGGCACGGGGGGACTGCTCACCATCGGCTTTGTCACGTGGATGGTGACGCGGCTGCAGTACGAGCGGCGGCGGCGGGACGAATGGAACGCCAGCCTCAACGCGTCGCTGCTGCCGCGGCACGACAGCTCTTGAGGCGCGGCGGGCGCCCAGTATATACTTGGGCTGCCCAACGCCCGCTGCAGCGCAGTCCGGCAGTCCGCTATCTCTTCCTGTCCCAGAACCGAAGCCCCTCGTAATCTCGCAAGCACATCCCTGCCAATTCCTTGGACAAGCTTCTTTGCCACGCCTTCCCATCTGTGTTATCACGGCAATGGTCTGTTTGCGACGGGCTTACTTCGGCATCCGGCCCCTTCGGCTGCCGCGACTGCTGCTGCCCGCCGCTCGATTGGGCCAGTCCGCCGCCGCCAAGCTGATCCCGCGACTGCTGGCCCCCCCTCGAATCTGCCGTGTCTGCCTCAGCGGGCGGCGCCCCGGGAAAGCCCGCGGCGGCGACGCCGGCGCCGCGGCCGCCGGCGCCGGCGCCGGCCAGCGCATTGCTGCTGCTCACGCTGGACCCGCTGGCCGCTGGGCTGCTCGCCCCTCGCCGCTCCCGCTCCTGCTCCTGCTCCTGCGCATCCCATCGCCCCTGCCCCTCTCCCTCCCGCCGCTGCTCCCGCACCCCGCTGCTGGCCGCCCCCTCCGCGAAGCTGCTGCTGCCCGCCGCCGCCCCGCCCGGCGCGCCGCCGCCGCAGCCCGCCTCGCCGCTGGCCTCCGGCGTCGCGAAGTACAGCGGGCAGCTGCCCGCCTCGCCGCTGGCCTCCGGCGTCGCGAAGTAAAGCGGGCAGCTGCCCGCCTCGCCGCTGGCCTCCGGCGTCGCGAAGTAAAGCGGGCAGCTGTCCGCGCCCATGACCGATCCGCTCGCGCTCGCGTTTGCGGCGCGCGCGTAGCGCAGCAGCCCGGCGAGCCCCGCCAGCTCCCGCCGCAGCGCGGCGTTTTCTTCGGCGAGGGCCGCCTTTTGCGACAGCACGCGCGCCAGCTGCGACGCCAGCGCCGCGTCAAAGGCGGCCGCGTCGTCCGCCGCCGCCGTCGCGCCGACGCTGGGGGCCGCGGCGGCGGGGCCGCCGCCGCCGCCGCTGCCGCGCTGCGACTCCAGCCGGCGCACCCGCGCCTCGAGCGCGGCGCACGCGTCGCGCGAGGCGCCCAGGTCTGCCAGCGCCGCGGCGTGCTCCCGCTGCAGCCGAGCCACCTCGCCGCGGAGGCGCTGCACCTCCCGCGCCGCAGCGCGCGCGAGGGGGCTGTCGTGCTGCGGCCGGGACGCGCGCTGGCCCTGCGGCGGGGGCTTGCCCGCGCTGGCGGGCGCCGCTGGGCGGCTGTCGGCGGTGGAGCGGCTGGCCTCGGGGGTGTGCTGGTCACTGTTCGCCTCTGGTTTTGGGAGGGCGAGAGCAGGGCAGGGGTTTTGGAGCAGGCGGATCAGGCGGGGTGAAAGGGTACAAATGCGAGAATGGGGTGCAAGCGCTTATCAGTGCCGCAAGTGGCGGCAAGGGCTGTCGGTGTCTGGCCAAAGCAGCATTACGCACGCACCTGAGCACGGCCGCCCCACTCGCCGCAGCCCTCGCAGGCCACCGGGCGCGTCGCGAGCCGCCGCCGGCGCCGCCGCTACAGCAGCGGCTGCGGCAGACGACGACGACGCGCCCCCTCCCGCGGGCGCGCCGCCGCCGTCCTCGCCCTCGTCGCCCCACAGCACGAGCGCCGTGGCGCGCTGGCAGACCGAGTTGATGAGCCCCCCCACCGCCCCCACGGCCTGGGTGATCTCGTCCCGCAGCTCCCCGGCCGCCTCTACAAATTCCCCTTGGACCTCCAGCAGCAGCTGCTGCGCCGGCGTCGCCTGCCCCTGCTGCTGCTGCAGCTGCTGCGGCTGCTTGCGCTGCGCCGGGGAGCGGCAGTGCTGGTCGGCGCCGGCCGCGGGGCCGCGCGGCGCCGACACAGCGTCGCCGTCGTCGACGTCGCCGCCGTCGCCGCCGTCGCCCTCTCCGCGGCCGCCCCACCCCCAGCCGGACAGGAGGCCCCATCCGGAGCCTTCCTCCGAGTCTGACCACGCAGACCACGGCGCCGCCGCTGCACCTGCCGCCGCCGACTGGCCCGCGCCCCGCTCCGCAGACGCGAGCGCCCCGGCCGGCTCGGCGGGCTGCCTGTGCTGCATGCCTGTTATGTGTAAACTGCTACTGCTGCTGTTTGCGCGTATGCATTGCCCGGCTGCGCGCCGTTTGGTCGACGCCGGACGGCGCGGCGCGGTGCGGCGCAACCGAACCGTGCGCCGACGACCACTGGCAGGCCGCGTCCTCCCTTCAGGAGCTCTTTCAAGACGTGGCGGCGCTCGAACGATTGAATGTGTGCTCCGCGCGGAGCTGGCTGTCGCGCGGGGGACATTTGAGTGGGCCCAGCGCCGGTCGCTCTCCTGCTGCCGAGGACGCAGCGCGGCCCCTCCTTCAAGTCGCGACGCGTTCGTTCCAGTTTTGTTTACCACGCTGCGCCAGCCCCGCGCACGCTACTGGCCGTCGTCCAACGCGGACGTATTTCTAGCCACAGATCCCCAGCACATGGCGCTCCGGCAGGCCTGGAGAGCGCTCCTGGGCGCCGCACACGCCCCGCGCGCCACCGTGACGGCGCAGCAGGCGGCCGCGGCGGCAGCAGCGGCGGCAGCGGGCCCGCTGCGCGCGCTGCACGCGTCGTCGCCGCCCGCCGCTGGCGCGGACGCCGCCGGGCCCGGCGCGAGCCCCGGCGCCGACCCGTTCACGGCGTCCCTGCAGAGCAAGGTGGAGCAGGAGCTGGCCAAGCTGCTGGAGCAGCGGCTCGCGGCGGAGGGCAGCGGCGACGAGAGCGGCGGGGAGGAGGCCGGCGTCGATCCGGTCCACCCCGAGACTGGTGCGGCGGCGGCGCTGGCCGGTTCAACGCGGTGTTGGACTGCTTTTCGCGACAGCGCCCCTCCTTCTGCCGTTTGTGTGCCATGTGCCGCTCCCAACGCCAGCCCCCATCCCACCGGCGCAGGCGAAGTGGGCGGCCCCAAGGGCAAGGAGCCCACCCGGTTTGGCGACTGGGAGCGCGGCGGCAGGGCCATCGATTTCTGAGGGGCTGCTGAAGACGCCGCCTTTGCTGCCGCTGCCGCTGCCGCCGCCGCCGCCGCCGCCGCTGGCGTCGCCAGCTGCCGTGCAGGCGCGCGCCGCATCCGGCCCCCCATCCGCCAAGTTTCATTCAGTTGCCGCGCTGCTGGAAAACGCAGCGCGGGCATTGGTGCGACACCGTTGTGTTAACTCTCTCCCGTCCATCGATGGGTGCTAAGTGCGTGAGGTGGTGGGGGGCGCACGCGCGTGCGGGGGGTGGGTGGGGGGGCAGTGAGGCGGCTGCGGCTTGCGCCAGGTTTGGTGTGTGTGGGGTGGGTGGGAAGCCTTCCGGTGCGCAGGGTGTGGCGCAGCTGGGGGGCGAGAGCCGCAAAGACAAGATATAGAAGCAGCACCTAGGCAGTTTGACTCCTGGGCATCCCCCACGGCTGCTCAACAGCCAAAAGCAACCCCGAGTAGTCTTTCGGGGTCGCGCGCGCGCCCCTCAGGGCTTCTGGAAGGCCCGCAGCATCGTCGCCACGCGCCCCGAGCCCCCTCCCTGCTGCCGCACCCCCTCGTCGCCCGTGCTGCCGCGCGCCGCGGCGGCGAGGCGCTTCGCCCCCGGGCCGGCGCCGCCGCCGCCGCCGGCGCGGGCCTTTGGGGTGTCGGGCGCCGCTGCCGTGTCCGGCCCGGCGCTGTCCGCGCTGGCGCAGTCCTCTGGCGTGCACTCCCGCTCCCGCTGGCCGCCGCGCGCGCCGCTGCCCGCGGCGCTGCCGGCGCTCGTCGCAGGCGCGGCCGCGCGGCCGCGGGACATGAGGCCGCCCGTGCAGCCGGGCGTGCAGGTGGGGGCCTCGTCCTCGTCGCCATCGCGGGCGGCGGGGCCGCAGTGGGACGGCGCGTCGCGCGCGCCGGCGCCGGCGTTGACAAAGCTCTCGCCGTCCGATGCGGCGGGGCCCGAGGCCGCCAGCGGGGGCGACGGCTCGCGCGCGTCCCGCTCTGCCGGCTGAGCTGCGCCCGCCCCAGCCCCCGGCCCCGCCCCCGCCCCGCCTGCCAGCCGCTGCTGCTCCTGCGCCGCGAGCGCCGCCAGCGCGGCCTTGTGCTGCCGCGCCGCGCGCGCCGCCTCGGCACCGCGCGCCTTGCGCTCGCGCGCGGTCAGGCTCTGCTGCTGCACCTCCGCCAGGCGCGCCAGCGCGGCGCGGCGCTGCGGCAGCCCCGTGGGCAGGCCGGCGCCCGGCGAAGCCGACACTGAGCAGTCCAAAGGCGACGAGTCGGCGGGGCTCTCCCCGCCGCTGCTGGGACCGCCCGCCCCGGCGTCGGGGTCGGCGCCTGCGCCCGCGCCCGCGCCCGCGCCCGCGCCCGCGCCCGCGCCCGCGCCCGCGCCCGCGCCCGCGCCCGCGCGCGCCGCCATCGCAGAGAACTCCCCCAACCGCGCCGCGGCGGCGCCGGAGGGCGCGAGCGCGAAGGTGTTGCTGGCGGCCGCGCTGCCTGCCGAGGGCTGCGGGGAGTCGTCAATGGACGGCGTCGCGGCCGGCAGCAGCGCGGGCGTCGGCCCGCGCCCGCGCGCGCTCTCGCGCGCCGAGCGCGGCGCGGCGGCGCGCGCGGAGCGGGGCGTGAGCGCGCCGCCGCGGGCAGAGCGGAGCATCGTCGGGCTGCCGGTCAGGATGTCGTCCCCCTCCTCCGCCTCGGCCGCCGCCGCGGTCGCCTCGCTGGCGCAATCGGGCGCGGCGCCTTGGCCCAGCTGGTGCGAGCGCAGCTGCTGGTGCTGGTGCTGCTGGCCGTCGGGCTCCTCCCCGCCCTGAGGGGCGGCCGCCTCTTCAAGGAGGCCGCCTGGACAATGGCAGGCCGTGTGCGGGTTGGGAAGGGCGGGGGCAGGGGTGGGGGGCGAGGGGTTTGGCGGGCAAACACGCCCGAGTCGCCCCGCGACTGCCACGTGAACACGCGCTGCCTAAATGGCAACCTAGCTGCCCGCTGCAGGCCGGCGCCGCTCACCAAGCCGCTCCCCAGCGCTGGGCAGCTCCAGCCGCGGCAGCCTCAGCGGCCGCGCCGCGCCCGACACCTCCTCGCCGCCGTCGCCGCCGCCAATCGCCAGCCCCGCGCCGCCCGTGGCGCTGCTGCACGTCGCCGACGGCGGCGCCGTCCCCGCCGCGGCCGCCGCCTCGGCCGCCAGGCTGCGCCGCTCCGCCGCGAGCGAGGTGCGCGCCGCGCCGGGCAGCCCGCCGGGCGGCAGGCCGAGGGACAGCAGCATGCTGCTGCTCACGCTGGCCATGCCCAGCGCCGCGGCGGCGGGGTCGATGGCGTCCAGCGCCGCGGTGAGCTCGCTAATCTGCTGGTTGAGCAGCCGCATCACCTGCGCGGGTGCGCGCGCAGCGTTTGGGCGGCGCAGTCGGTGAGCCAGGGCTCTTCTTTTTCCATCCTGAAACCCTTCCTGGCCTCAAAAGGCTGCAGGGCTCTGTCCAAACGCAGCCAGGAATCGACAGGCTCACTGGTGCCGCCCCACATACTGCCTCGCTTGCCCAACAGCGCATGAAAAGCCGCCCCTCCCAAAAAGAACCGCGGAGCCTCGCCCTCCCACCTCGTCCTTGTGCATGACCTCAACCCCCAGCGCCGCGTTGGCCTGCGCGAGGCGGCTGTTGTCCAGCAGCAGCGCGGTGGTCTCGTCGGCGGTGACCGAGTTGATGCCGTCGGATTTGGTCAGCTCCTCGCGCAGCTGCGGGGCGGGGCGGGTCGGGTCGGGTGGGGGTGGGGGGGGGGGGGGGGTGGTGTGGGGGGAGGCGGCGAACGCACGTGATTGTGCAGGCGGCAGCCGCACGCGCCTCAGCGCGCACGCTCCCAAGCCCCAGCTCCTGGCGTCCGCCCTCACCCCCCGACCGCCGCCCCAACCCCCCCCCCCGCCCCCCCACCGCCGCGAGCTCGCGCTGCACTGCCGCCTCCGACGCCGCCGCCAGCGCCGCCTGCCGCGCCAGCGCGTCGCGCTCCTGCAGCAGCGCCACCACGCGCTCCTCAAGCATCGAAATGCGCACCCCGGCGCGGCGCAGCGTCGACGCGGGGCTGCCCTGGGAGGCCTGCGGGCGCGGGCGCGCGGGGAGAGGGGGGTGTCGCAAGGGGGGAAGCTTTGGGTCGGGGAGTGAGGTGGGGGACCGCCGGTGGGGCGCTGGCCGACTGCGGATGCGAGGGGGCGAGCCGGCTCGTTGCTGGCAGGTCGGGTGCGCGTGCGCGCAGGCGCCGCATGCTGCCGCGCGACCGGCGCGCACCGGCGACGGCAGCGGCGAGCGCGAGGGCGAGGAGCCCCGCGACGCGGCCGACGGCGTGCGCGACCCCTCGCGGGGCCCGCCCTCGCGCTGCGAGGCCCTGGCCGCTGCGAGCCTGTCGCGCTCCCATTCGACTTGGGCGTTTTGGTGCTCCATCCGCTGCATGCTGCGCTCCAGGGCGTCGGCGTGGCGGTAGGCGACTAGGAACCTTTTTTAGGGGGGTTTGGGGGGGGGGCGGCAGTTGCACGGTGAGCGGTTTGGGGGTGCTAGGTGGCGCGCGCGCCGCCGCGCGCCTCCGTTGAACGGCCGCTGGCCAACGCGCCAGGAACGCAGCGCGGCTCGGCAGCCCAGCGCGCGCGGCAGCGACCGTGTCATCTGCCTCGGCCAGCGCCCGACCTGTCCTTCCACGCGTTCTTCTCCTCCACGGCGTGGTCGAGCTCAGACTTCCAGAACGCCACCTGCGGGCGCGGCGACGGGCCGAGGCAGGGGAGGGCGCGGTTGGTGGGCGGCGACCCTACGCCTTCGAGGCAGCGTGGCGCCGGCGCTCCGCACCCCTTCCCCCCAGCAGCGCGCTGCGCCCGCACCTCCTTGCGCGCGTGCTCCACGGCGGCCTGTTGGAGGAGGCGGCGGGGGCGGGGGGCGAGCCGCCAGGTGGCGAGGCGTTGGGGGTATTCGAACTGGCCCGCCGCTGCTGCGGCGGCGCGCGTGCGACGCCACCCGGTGCTGGCCCCACTCCCCGCGGCGCCGGCCCCCGCGGGTGGGATTCGTGGTCGTGAGCGCATACGCTCACCTGGGCAGTGCGCCCTCCTCCTCCAAGGAGGCCGAACACCATTTTTTATGCTGCCTGCGCTGCTCCCGACCCGGGTGGCTGTCTACAGCAGACCTAGAAGGCTGGGCCTTCCCTAAAACTCGATTGGACCGGCCCCCGCGCCCCTCGCGGGTCCCTGCTGAGCGCTGAGCGCCTCGGCGTCGATCTGGGGCAGCGGGCTGGTCCTGTTCCTCCCGCGACCTGTATATTTCGATTTTACGACCTGCTTGGCTTTCTGTACGACGGGTGCACGCGACTTTTTGCCCAGTTTTTTGGCCCGGCGTCGGCGCCCCCGCGACTGCCTTGTCCGTTTGGGGGCTTCAACAGCGCCAGGCGGTGCAGGCCGCGTTCTCGGAGTTGTCGTGACCCCCTTAAGCTGCAGCGGCAGAGCCAGCCGAAATGGGTGCCCCTCAGACCGCCGACGCGCAGCTGGTGGGCGAGGCCTGCCGCTTTTTCGACCGCCTGGCGGACCTCATAGACCCGCGCTTCTACTACGACGACGAGCGGGAGCCGCTCAACCTGCGGTTCATGAAGAAGGCGGCGCGCGGCGCCGCCAAGGCGGCACTCAAGGAGAGCGCCAAGCAGGGCAAGCGCGCCCGGCTCGACCCCGACGCGGCGGTCACGACGGTGGAGCTGCAGCGCAACCGCGCAGAGGCCAAAAAAGCCGCGGCGGCGGGCGGCGGCGGCGCCGGCGGCGGCGCCCCGGCCGGCGGCGGCGGTGGCGGCGGCGGCCAGCCGCCGGACGCGCAGCGCGGCGGCGCCGCCGAGCCCGGGCCCGGGTCCGCGCGCCAGCAGGGGCAGGGCTTCCGGCTCAACATCTCCTCCGGTGCGTGGGGCCGTTTTTTGCAGCCGGCTCGCGGCGGCCTGCAGCGCGCGCGCTGCGCGTGTGCACCGTGTGCTTTGCAGCAAGCTGCTGCACCAGCATTCCAGCAACCCACCCCGTCGACCACGCGCGCGCGCGCCCCAAACCCCGCAGGCCCCGCGCCCTCGCGCGACGAGCTGCTGCGCCGCCTGCACCAGCGCATGGAGGAGGCGCGCTCGCAGCGCAACGCCGACGACGCCGGCGCGGGCGGCGGCAAGCAGAAGGCCAAGGCCGGGCGGCCCCCCAAGTCGCCGGCAGACCAGGCCAAGGCGTGGCGCCAGCAGCAGCTGGAGAAGCAGCTCAAGGGGGAGGGCGGCGCCGGCGCCAAGAGGTGCGCGGGGCGCGCGCGCATCGATCGCTTTCCACCCCCCCCCCTTGCATGCTCACGGGCTGCCAGCGCTTTTTATCCGCTCCTTGGCCGCCAGCGCTTGAAGGCTGATGACCCCAGTTTTGGATGCACTGCCACCCCGCACACCCCCTCCCCTGCCCCGCATCGCCGCGCCCGCAGAAAAGCAGAGGGCCCGCCCAAGGGAGGCCAGAACCAGCAGCAGCAGGGGAAGAAGGCCCGCACGGAGGGCAAGCAGCAGCAGGGGCAGCAGGGGCAGCCGCAGCAGGGGCAGGGGCAGCAGCAGCAGCAGCAGCAGGGCAGCACCATGCAGCTGGGCCGCGTGGTGCTCGACGCAGGTGCGCAGGCGGCATCGCTGCAGCGCCCCTGCAAGGTTGCCTTGCTTGGGCTCGCCGTGTGGCGCGGCTGTGTGCATGGCCTGCCTCTCAAGCCCGGGGTGATCAGCCGGCCCAGTCCCTGGCAGAGCCTCGACGGCCCGTCTGCCCCCTAAATCGGCCTGACAGCCCCCCAAAGCGGTCGCCGACCCCCCCCCCCCCCCCCCCCCAAAACCCGCTCCCCCCCCCCCCCCCCCCCCCCCCCCCCCACCCCCCCCCCCCCCCCCCCCCCCCCGCGCGCAGACAAGCAGCAGGGCGGCCCCGGCAAGCACAAGAAAAAGCCCACGAAGGAGGCGCTCCTCAAAGCGGCCGAGCGCCGGGCGCCCGCCAAGCCCGGCCAGCCCGCCGACGACGCCGCCAAGGCGCGCGCGGCGCAGGCGGCGTGGCAGGCGGCCATGGCGCGCGCGTCTGGTGAGAAGGTCCTCGACGACCCCAAGCTCCTGCGCCGCTCCATCAAAAAGGACGCGCAGCGCAAGCAGCGCAGCACCAAGAAGTGGCAGGAGCGCATGGGCGCGCAGCAGGAGGCGAAGCAGACGCGGCAGGACAGGTGCGGCGCGGAGGGTTTGGGGGGGGGCGTTGGGGCGCGCGCCGCAATGCGGCAATCGAACTGAAAACCCTGCGACCCAAAGGGGTGCCGAGCCCACCCCGGTACGCGTAACGGCCGCCCCTCCCCCTTCCCTTTACCCAACGTTTGCAACCCCGTGCAACCCCCTCCCCCTTCCCTTTAACCCACGTTTGCAACCCCGTGCACCCCCCCCAGGCGCAAGGACAACCTGGCGGCGCGCTCCAAGACCAAACTGGACAACAAAAAGGCAAAGCGCGAGAAGAAGCTGCTGCGCGCGGGGTTCGAGGGCCGCAAGAGCGGGTTCATATCGCCGGGCGGCGGCGGCGGCGGCGGCAAGTGAGCGGCCGCGGGCGCGTGTGGCGGGGCTTTTCGGGGCGGCAGCCTGCCTGCTCCTGAACCCCCCAATCAGTGGCACGGCCGCCGCCCGCTGCGTGCCGCGATCGCCCTGCCACCTCCCTCCGGCTGCCGCCGAGGCTGCCATTTTCTGCCTTTTCTGCCTTTTTATCGCCGTTTGGAAATGTCAGCGGCGGCGTGTAATCAAACCGGTTACACACGCTCTTGAGGGCACCTCAGCCGGCGCAAGCAATTGGGCATGGATTGACTGACAGCCGCGGCCCGGGGGCATGCGACTGTGACCAGCAACGGGTCACTGGGTCTTTCTCATTGGGGTCTCGTTTTTATGGTGGAAGGGGCAGTGCGTGAGGTAAGAGACGGCCGCGCCGGCGTAAAGGGCCCGGCGGGCGCGCCGCCGCCGCCGCCGCGCCTGGACGGGCGCGCGATCGCTCGCGCGGCCCGTGCCGCTACGCGGCCTGCGGCGCACGCCCGCCGAGGGAGTTCCCGGCCGAATGCAGTCTTTAAGTGGCGCCCGCCCGGCCGGCGGCACGGGGCCGCGCGCCCGGCGCGCGCCCGAATGCAAGAGCGCGCATTCGCGCGCGCTCTGTGTGCGCTGCGGCCGGTCAATAGCCGCCGGTGTTGACGTTGGCCACGGGGTGGGTGGCCACGCCGTACTGGTAGTTGCAGTTCATGCAGGCGTCGGCGGGGGTGGGGGTCATAACGGGTATCTGGGCGGTGTACCCCGCCTGGCTGGGGGGCACGTAGCCGGACGCGCTCGAGGGCGCGCCGGGACCGGTGGGCATGGCCAGGTACGCCTCGCCGCCGAGCGCGCTGGGCGTGTAGCCCCAGCAGCAGCCGCCGCCGCCGCCGACGCCGACGTTGGTGGGGTCGACGACGAAGGAGCCGACGGGCTTGAAGGTGGCGCGGTTGACGCCGGTGGAGGTGCTGAACGGCCGCCCGCCGCCGCCGGCGCCGTAGCCGCCGCCGGCGTTGTCGGGCACGCCGGTGCCGGTGTAGCCCGAGCCGCTCACCTGCAGCAGCGCGCGGCGCAGCATGCGGCGCGCGCCGGCCTTGGGCGCGGCCTTGGCGCCGGCCTTGGGCGCGGGCAGCAGCACGCCGTCGATGCCGTGCACGATGCCGTGCGCCACGTACACGTTGGGCAGGCCGATCTTGATGGGCTTGCCGGGGGAGCCGGCCTCGGGCGCGACGGTGCCCTCCATCAGGGTCTCGTTGGTGGCCTTGTTGTCAGAGTACTTGACGGTCACGGACAGTTCGTGGCCGGCCAGGCGGGTGGGCAGGCTGGTGCCGTTGGCGAAGTCGACGGGGAACACCTTGAGCGTGGGCAGCTGCGGGGGCGCGGGGGCGGGGCGGGGGTGGGGGCGGGGGCGGGGCGGCGTCAGCTGGGGGTGACTGGGTGAGGGGGTCACGCGGGTCTGTGGAAGGCCTGCAGGCGGCCACGTCGGCCGCTTTTGCCAATCTCCAATCTCCCAGCCAGTCGCCCCCTCCCAGCCGCTCCAGGCTCCCTCTGACAGGCCGCGATCAGCCCCCGCCCCCCCCACAAACCTGGTGGTACTTGAGCACGTCGGCGTACACCTTGGAGTCCCCCTCGATGGGGTCGTCCAGCCGCCCCAGCTCGGGCGAAACGGCGGCGACCGCGTCCACGGCGGTGTCGATGGGCGCAAACAGGGTGCCGTTCCAGGTGGTGCTCTTCACGGCGTCGCCAAAGCCGGCGGCCTTGACCAGGTCGGAGAGGGAGGAGTAGTTGCCGACGTAGAACTTTGCGAAGTCGGCGAGGGTGAGGAAGAATTCGCCTGGGGGTTTGGAGGGTGGGGGGGAGGAGGGGTTGGAGGGGCGGCGGCGTCCGGCGGTGGAAGGGGGGTTGGCGAGCGGCGAAAGGGGCGGGGCCGGACGCGGGCGGCGCGGGGAGCCCCCAAAAGGCGCGCCACCACAGGCCCGGCTTGCTGCAGCCCGCCCCCCCCCCCCCCAAGCCGGGCCCCGTTGACCGCGTTCAAAGGGGGCTGGCCCGTGACTCACCGCTGAGCAGCACCCTGTCCACGCCGTGGACGATGGAGCTCCCCGCGTCCACGTCGGCGTGCAGCACGTTGGCGGTGTTGCCCTGCGCGTCCAGCACGGTGGTCTTGTTCTTCTCAGTGATGAACCGCAGCACGTAATGGGGGTCCGCGGACACGGCGTAGGTGAAGCCGGTGCCGTTGCCCTTGAGCTTGGCGGCCGCGACCTTGGCGCGGGGGGCGATGTGGTAGGCGGCGAGCTTGTCGACCAGGTCGGTGCGCTTGGCCAGCTCGGGGAGGGTGATGGCCATCGACGACAGCAGCTTGTCAAAGGCCTGGGGGTGAGGTTTTTTTGGGGAGGGTGGTTGGGGGTGTAGCTGGTGGGGGGTTGGCTGGGATAGGGGATTGGGAGGATTCAAGGGAATGGGGTTGGGGAGGGGGGGACTGGTTTGGGGGGAAAGGGGGTGGCATGGGGCAGCGGGCCCAGGTGGCGGTGCAACTAGCTGGCGCGCATGGACAGGGCCGTGCGCCTGCGCAGGGTGGGCCTGCACGGCGGGGCGCCGGTGGCCGTTTACACGCGTCCCCAGCTGCCAATGGGGCTCACCTCGTTCGTGGGGCACAGCACCGTGGCGGTGGTGGCGGGGTCGCTGACCGCGGCGGCCGCGCCCGCCGCCTCCAGAAGCGCGAGGCACGAGGTGAAGTTACCCGCCTTCAGCGCCTCCGCTATGGTCTTGCCCTTGGCAGCGGACGGCGCCGGGGCCGCCAGGGCGGCCTGCGCGAGCGGGGAGAACCGGGGGTGTGGGTGTCAGACTTCGCCACCCCCGTTGACGGGCGGAGAGCGGCTCTGGGCGGTATCGGCGTTACCTGGAAGACGCATGCTGCCAGAATCACCGCCACTAGGCCGCGGGAGCGCGCGGGGGCGCCCATTGCTTGCTTGGAGGAGGCCGCTGGTTTTTGCGGGTGACACGCGGGCGTTGAAGATGAGGAAGGAATTTGAGATTAAAAGCGACGGGATGCGGGTGGCGCGGCCTTTGGAATCGCCTTGTCACCCTGCGCGCGGGTGACTATTAGCTCATCAGCCAGTGTCGCGTACCGTATACCGGCGAGCGTGCGATTTTCGCGAAGAAATCGCAATTCTCCATTCCCCCCTTCCGCCGCCAAGGGGCGCTGAGGACTTGCGCGAAGCACGGCGGCGGGGTTCGGCCGCCTCGGGGTTCGACCGCCTCGGGCCTCACATCCAAACCCACTGTGCTTCCCGACACGGCTAGGTTCAAGTGCATCATTACCCATTATAAAACCTGGTTGCAGCGGCGACGTGCGGTCGACCCATGCAAACGTGCGGGCGTGGTGGGCTTGGCGCCACAGGGCGAAAAGCGGCCAACGTGGGATTTTTCCTGAATCCTGAAGCGATTGCGATTGTGATTTCGGTGTGCGAGTGCTCTTCGCCGCAGCGACGGGGAGGGGCAGCGATATGTGCGTCAGTGCGCGAGTGCGTATGCGCATGCCGCATGGGTGTTGTTGGGTGGTGGGTGTGCGGGCGTCAGGGCTTCAAACTTGCTCCCAACAGCGCGCAAAATCGAATTTGCGCTCAGAGCCGCCCATTGGCATCATCATAAGGGTCCTGTGGCGGGAGGTAGGGCGCCGGCGCCGCCATCGGCAGCGGCGCCGGCGGCAGCGGCGGCGGCGCGGCCCCGCTGCCGCCGGCAAAGCCGTCGCCGGCCGTGCCGCCGCTGCCAACCCCGCCGCCGCCGCCGCCGCCGCAGTTCAGGCAGCCCCCGCCGCCGGAGCCCTGCTGAGCGGGCGCCGGCTGCGGCGGCAGCGGCTGCGGCGCGGCCGCGGAGGCGGAGCCGTCTGAGTAATCGCCGCCGGCGGCGGCGGCCGCGCCGCCTGGGCCGCTCTGGGGCGCCTCGTAGTCTGGCGGCGGCGCGCCCCCGCCGCTGCCGCTGCCGCTGCCGCCGCCGCCCTGGGATGGGTCGTAGTCATAGCCACCGCCGCCGCCGCCGCCGCCGCCGCCACCGGGGACGGCGCCGACGACGGCATTATCCCCGGCCCTGGCCGCCAGCGCGTTGGCCGCCCAGCCCGTGCCGCGGCGCGCGGGGTTGTCGGCCGCGCCGTTGGCCGCGACGCCGCTGGCGCGCGGCTGCGTGGGCCGCTCAATCACCGACGCGGGCGGCCGCGACTCGAACGGCCGCCCCCCGCCGGCGCCGCCCCAGCCCTCGGCGCCGCCCGCGCGGGGCGCCGCGCCGCCGCCCACGCCCCTGAACCCCCCGCCCCCGGCCCCGCCCCGCAGCAGCCGCCGCCCGCCGGCCGCGCGCGACAGCGCGGCCAGGTCGTTGGCGGGGCGTGTCGAGTTCCCCGTCGCGTCGCGCGCCAGCGAGGCGGCGTCGCCGGCGGGCAGCAGCACGCCGTCGACGGCGTGCACCACGCCGCGCGCCACGTACACATTGGGCAGCAGGACGGTGGCGGCAGAGCCCGGGGAGCCGACCTCGGGCACCACGCTGCCGATGACCCTCTCCAGCAGGGTGCCGTCGGCCTCGGTGGTGTTGAGCCTTTTTTGGAACGCGGCGACGTTGTTTTGAGGGGGGGAGGCGTTGGATAGGGGGCGCGGGCGGCGGCAGAGGGCGGTGTTGCGATGCCCGGCCGGAAGCCACAGCAAACATTTGCGCTGCGCTGCTCTGGTTGCACGCCGCACCCTGAGCGCCACCGAGCCCCCGCGCGACGGGCGCGCGAGGCTGAAATCAAGCCCCACCTTGCCAAGCTCTCGCCCCCAATTCACACCCCCATCCCCCCTAAAAACAGCAGCAGCGGCGCCCCACCTGGTGTAGAACACGTCCAGATCGTGGCCCGGCAGGCGGGTCTCGAAAAGCTCCGCGTCGGGAAAGTCTGTGGGGAAGCGCCGCAGCGCCGGCAGCTGCGTGTACAGCATCAGCGCCAGCAGCACCGCCTCGTCCCCCGCCCGCGGCTGCCCCACCCGCGCGAGCTGCGGCACGGCCGCCTCTGCCGCTGTCATCGCGGCGCCGTCGACGGGCGCGAAGAGGGTGCCCTCCCAGGCCGTGTTGTTTGCGACGGCGTCGTCGAGGGCGCTGGCGTCGAGGATGAATGCCAGGTTCATGAACTTGGGGAGGTAGTAATTCACGTAGTCGCGGATTGTGGGGAAGTACTCGCCTGGGTGGGGGAGGGGCGGGGGGCGGGGGGTTGAGGGGGCAGGGCTGGGCCCGGGGCTGCGGAGCGGCTGCGGATCGGCTGCGCCCCTGCCGCGCTTTCATTCCTGCAGCGAGCGCGAGGCTGCGCGCGCCGGGCCGGGCCCCTTGCACCCCGCGCACGCAAAAAAAGCCCCCCCCCCCCAATCCAGTGCCCGTTGACTGCGGTCAAAGGGCCCCCGTGGCTCACCGCTGAGCAGCACCCTGTCCACGCCGTGCACGATGCTCAGCCCCGCGTCCATGTCCCCCGCAGTCACGTTTGCCACAAAGCCCTGTGCATCCGTCACCGTCGGCCGGCCGTCCGCGCCGGCGCCGAAGCGGAGCACGTAATGGGGGTCGCCCGACACCGCGTAGCTGCCGTTGGATCTGAGATCAGCCGTCCCGAGGCGCGCGCGCGGGGCGACGTGGTAGGCGGCGAGCTTGTCGACCAGGTCGGTGCGTTGGATGAGGGCGTCCAAGGTTAGGTCGAGGGCGCCCAGGAATGAGTCAAACGCCTGGGGGGCCGGGGCAGCGGCGGGCGGGGCGGGGCGGGGTTTGCGCGTCAGGGGTGGGGCGGGGCCGGGGATGGGGGGCCGAGGCGAGGCGGGGGGGGGGGGGGGTGGGAGGAGGGGCGACGGCGAGGTGTGCGCGGCGCCTGCTGGGTGGCTTTTGCTGCTGCGGAGCGCTGGGCGCAGGGGCGTGCGTCGCGGTGGCGCGGGGAGGGGTTTCAGGCATCCGCTGCGCCGCGGCCGCGCACCTGGTTGGTGGGGCAGAAGACAGTAGCCGCCGTGTCGCTGCTGCTTAGGAGCGGCCCCGCGCCGGCGGCCTCGAACAGCGCGAGGCAGAGGGTGAAGTTGGACGCCTCGAGCGCCCCCGCGATTGTCGCGCCCGCCGGCACGGCATAGGCAGAGGCGTTTGCCAGGGCAAGGGGCTCCGGGGCGGGGGTGACCGACACAGGGGAGGGCGGCGGCGGCGACGACGGCGATGGCGCGGGCGGTGGCGAGGACGACGGCGAGGAGGGCACCCACGTCGATGGAGTGGGGGGCGCCGGTGGCGACGGCGGCGGCGGCGACTGCGGCGGCGACGGCGGCGACGACGGCGACGACGGCGACGACGGGGGCGAGGACGGCGGCGACGGCGGCGGTGGCGGCGAGGAAGGCGACGACGGCGGCGGCGAGGACGACGGCGATGACGGCGGCGACGACGGCGGCGGCGGGGAGGAAGGCGAGGACGGCGGCGGCGATGACGACGGCGGCGAGGACGGCGACGACGGCGACGACGGTGGCGGGGACGAGGGCGAGGCCAGGGAGGGCGAGGCCGGGGCCGTCAGCGGCGGCAGTGGTGGGGCTGGCACCGAGCTGGGCGGCGGCCAGTCCTCATACTCCTGAGGCGCCGACGCGGGCGCCGCGCCCTCGTCAGCAGGGGGCGCGGCCGGATTGCCGAAGCGGATCTGGATCTTGGGCAGCAGGAAGAAGCCGGCGTCGCCCCCGTCGGTGTCGGCGCCGGGCGCCGGGGCTGCCGCCGCCTGCGCCGGCCACGCAATCGAATCCTGAGGCGCCGGCGCCGGGGCCGCCGCGGCAGGGGGCGCGGCCGGGTTGCCGAAGCGGATCTGGAACTTGGGAGGGAACAGCACAATGCCCGGGCTGTCGCCGCCGTCAGCTTCGGCTTCCGGCGGCGGGGCCGCAGCCTCCGCCTGCGCGGGCCACGCCGTTGCCTCGGGATACGCCGGGGCCGGGGCCGGGTCGGGGGCCGACGCTGGTGCAGGCGCCGGCGTCGGCGCCGGCGCCGCGGCAGGCGGCCCCGCTGGATCCCCGAACCGGATCTGAAAGTGGGGCAACAGCTGCACTGTTTTCGCGCTGCCGCCAGTAGCGGCGGGGGCGGGCGGCGGGGCGGGAGCCCCCACCTTGAACTGCAGCAGAGGCGGCAGCATCACCGCACCGGCGTGGGCAGCGCTGCCGTCGGTGGCCTGGACCGTGCCGCCCACGAGCTGCGCGCGCGGGGAGAGGCGATCGTCAAGTCTCTTTTGGACGCGTCTGGACGGGTCCTGGCCGGCAGGGGGCGCCGCGCTTGCCCTGCCCAAATGCTAGTGACCCCAGCTGCGTTCGCGCCCCCGCGGCCCCAACGCGGGCGCCCGCCGGCTCAAAGGAGTCGCGATCGACAGAGAACCCACCTTGACGGCGAGAACCAGCACCAGGCCGGACAGGGCGGCGCGGTGGGCCCCCATTTTCAACGAGAGGGGGCCCGCTGCGCTGCGAGCAGCAGCGGCGGGTGAGCAGGTGCGTAATTGAGTTGGGTGCCGCCTCTCGCTACCGTTTTGATCTCCTTGGGGCTGATGCGCCGCTCCTGATGAGGGGCAGGGCCTGCGCTGGTCTGTCCCCTGGCTGGGCGGTGACTCAATGCAAGCCGTTGCGCCCCTGCCTCCTTGTCCTTGCCTACGCGCTGTGAGGAGGTGCGGCGTGGTCGCTCTGCACTCTCGCAAGCTGAGCCGTGCGGTGTGTGTTCGGCCTCACCTGCGCGTGAGCTTCGCGTGAAGTTCAAAGCGGCGTGATGCAAGGACTGTCGGCGCAGGCGGGCTGGGCCGTGCGGCGCCCCAAGCCGTGTGGGTGGAGTGGGCCGCAACGCACCGCTCCCAAGCATGCTGTGCGGTGGTGCAGGGGTGGCTGGGCCGCCACCAGGCCGCCACAACTCGCACCCTGTTCGCTGGGGCGCTCGGGCGGACGGCGTGCAGCGTGCGCTGCAGCACCGCTGCTATGAGGGCCCCGCGCTGCGCATACAAACGTCATTGGACGACCTTCTGGGATAGTTGCATTCCACGTACAGCTCGAAACGACGAACCCGCCTTTGCCAGCACCTGCGAAGCTCACAGCACTCGCCCTCAAGGGCTCCACGCGCCGGATCTGGCGGGCTGGGCGTTCACGCGGCGTTTTCAGCCAGCAGACAGCCGCGGCGTGCTCCGGGGCCCGCGGTCTCGCGCGTTGGGCCCGAGTTCTCAACACCAGCGCGGGCAAAGGCAGCCCAGGGCGCTCCGGCGCACGAGGCTCGCAGCTCTGTTGCCGGGGGCTGCGCAGCAGGCGCCCCGCGCCACGCGGAGCGCTGCGCTGCGCCGCGCAGCGCAGCGCACGCCGCGGCGCGCGCCGATGTCCGCCGCAGCCACGGGCCCGCAGCCCGCCGGCGCCGGCCTGGGGCCCGCGA
This sequence comes from Raphidocelis subcapitata, assembly GCA_003203535.1. Taxonomy (NCBI): domain Eukaryota; kingdom Viridiplantae; phylum Chlorophyta; class Chlorophyceae; order Sphaeropleales; family Selenastraceae; genus Raphidocelis; species Raphidocelis subcapitata. Next base: position 60,529 of record BDRX01000048.1, on the reverse strand, counting down.
GCGCCGCCGCGCTCGCCGACCAGCACCAGCAGCACCAGCAGCAGCAGCTGCCGCCGCGCGGCGAGCCTGGCGCGACGTGGTGCCGCCGCGCGGCGCGCGCGGTGCGGCAGCGGCTGGCCGACGGCCAGCAGCTCATCCGGGAGTACCAATACATCGTCGCCCTCGACGACAGCATACGCCACGCCAGCCGCGACGCCGTGCGCGCGGACAGCGCCGCGCGGAACCGCTACGCGAACGTGCTGCCGTACGACTACAACCGGTGCGCGGCGGTTTTTCCTGGGGGCGGGGCGGTTTCGGGGCGGCTTGGTGGGGGGGGTGGCACTTGGCAGCATGCTCATGGGTGTGGGGACTGGACCTCACGCAGCGGCCTCTCAAAGATGGCGGCCCGCTGGAATGAGCCTGGCGCGCGGTCAAAGCGGCGCAGCAGCGGAACCGCCAGGCGTGCAAAAGCCTTGGCTTCAAGGTGCAAACCCCCATGCCGACCCCGGCTCTGCCCGCCCTCCCCGCCGCCCCCGCAGGGTGCACCTGCCGCGCCTCGGCGAGGCCTCCCCCTCTTACATCAACGCCTCCCGCATCACGCTGCAGCCCCCCCACACCGGCGGCACCGCCGACTACATCGCCACCCAGGGCCCGCTGCCCCACACGGCCGCCGACTTTTGGCGCATGGCCCTCGACGCGCGCGCGCCGCTCGTGGTCATGCTGACCAACTGCGTCGAGAAGGGCGCGGTCAAGTGCGCGCAGTACTTCCCCGCAAACCCGGGGGAGGCGGCCGCGTTTGGGGGGCTGCGGCTGGAGGTGCTCTCGCGGGAGCGGTTCACGCCGGACTGCGACCGCCGCACGATGCGGCTGAGCGACGCCGGCGGCGGCGGTGGCGGCGGCGGCGGGGCGCTGACGCTGCAGCACTTCCACTACCACACCTGGCCCGACCACGGCGTCCCCCCCAGCAGCGCCACGCTGCGCCGCATGTGCCGCGAGCTGCAGCGGCTCAACGGCGGCGGCGGCGGCGCCCCGCCGGTCGTCGCGTCTGCGGCGCCCGGCGGCGGCGGCGCCGGCACGCCCGTGCTGCACTGCTCCGCGGGCATCGGCCGCACCGGCACCTTCATCGCCGTGGACGTGCTGCTGCGCCGCATCGACGCGTGGTTTCGCGAGGGCGGGCCCACCAAGGACGAGGTCGAGGCGGCGCTGGACGTGCCCCGCCTGGTGCACTCGCTGCGGCAGCAGCGCGGCGGCATGGTGCAGACGCTGGAGCAGTACGTGTTCCTCTACCAGGCGGCGCTGGACGAGCTCGAGGAGCGGCAGGCGCCGTGAGCGCGCGGCGCGCTCGCGGCGCCGCGCGGCAGGCACGCGGGCCGCGGGAGGCCGCCGTGGCGCCGCCGCGGCGCCGCCGCGGCGGGCGGGCTCGCGGGGCGCGGGCTGCAGCGGCGGCGCCGCGGCCGGCCCGGATTTCCCTTTCTGGATTCTTTTTGGGGACAGCCCTGCGGCACGTGCGCGCCGCGGCCTGGGTCTGCAGCCCGGCCCTGCAGCCCTGCAGCCGGGGCGGCCGCCGCCTCGCGGCTTCGAGCAAAAAAAGACTCTGCAGATGACCCCCCCAAAAAACACCCCCAACCTCAACTCGGGCTTTGTCGCGCACTGCGCCGGCGCTCTCTCCCATTCTACCACCCCCAAACGGTCCCACCCGCCCTGCAGCTATGGCTATACCTCCCCCCAAGCCGCGTTCGACCCCGCCCGGCCGCCACCATCGCTTCCCAAGTAGTTTCTGGGCCGAAAGGATTGCCCCTCAACCATTTTTCGCGCATCGGCACGCAGCGGCCAGCATTTGCCATCCGTCCCCGCCCGCGCGGCCGCGGCCGCCCCGGCCGCGCGCAGCCCGCGGCGCGGGGCGCCCCGCCCCGGCCCCGCGGCCCGCCGCCCCGTTTTGCGGCCGCGGCCGTGGCCGCGGCCGCGCGCCACCACTGCATGTGCACACCCCCCGCACCGAATTCGAGCCTAAATGCACCTGCTGCCTTGTAACGCTGGACGCACCCTTAAAACCAAACGCGTAACTGCTGGCGGGGGGTGCGCTGCCCGGTTTTGAGCATCCCAGGGCTTTCAGTAGGGCTCTGCTGCACAGCCATGCGAGCGAGGGACGAGGGACAAGGAGGGACCCCAGCAGCTGTTACAACCCACAGGCCAGGTCCAGCTCCGGCCCCCGCGCGCGCCAGCCCAGCCCAGCCCAGCATCCAAGGAACGGGCCGGCCTCGGCCGCCCTCGCCGCTCCAGCAACGCGCGCCCCAGCCCATAATGGCGCGCCGCAGACCGCACCCGAGGGGTGTGTGTTTTGGGATGGGCGCGCAGTCAGCATTTGGAGAGTGGCCGGCTTTGCGAGCAAGCGCATGCGTGCCAGCCGACCAAACCCAACCCCCCACCCCAAACCTAATGTCCGTCAGTCTCCGCCCCCCCCACCTTGGGGCGCTGGGGCCCAGGAACTGAAGTCGGCCGGGCAGGCCCCCTCTGGTGCGGCATGCAGGTAGGACACGCGACAGCCTTTTGTTTGGGGGGAGGGGCGCGATGGCGGGGGTGACTTGCGGGTCAGGAGTTGGCGCTGCAGGTAACCCCGCAAACCAAACCCCAACAGCCCCGCCCCCCATCACCCAAAAAGGCCCCAACCCCAACCCCAAGTCCCTCCCCCAATCCCCCCCAACAAACCCTCAAACCCCAAGCCTCAACCCCCCCAAATACAAACCCACTGAGCTGCAGTCCCCAACCCCCAACCCCAAAATGAACCCCAAATACAACCTTTCCCTCAAGCAACCTGCGCAGCGGCTGGGCGGGGGGCGGGGCACGCGCGTGTTGGCTTGCGGGGTGTTAACGCGGATGAGGAGCGGCGGCAGGCACGGCATCATGTCTTTTTTTGTTTTTGTTTTTGTTTTTTTGGCTAGAGACGCATGCGGGCTGAAGGAAGGAGGGACATGCAAAGCGGGGCGGGGCGGTGTGTTAGCGTGCGCAGGCAGGACCCCCTGCCCGTCACCAAACCCTCAGCGCGCGCCGCGGCGGGTCTGGGAGCGCGTCCGCGCCGCCACGGGCGCGCAGGCCAGCGCCACGCGCAGCGTCTGGGAACGCGTTCGGTAGGCCGGCCCGGCGCGCTGCGGCGGCATGGCGGCGCGCGCCTCGGACTCCGCCTTGGGCGCCGCCTTCTTGGGCTCGATGAAGGCCTGGGCGTCCTGCTGCTTCCACTGCTCCTCGTCCACCGCCGACTCGCCACACACCACGGCGGAGAACTCGGCCCAGCCGGCGGCGTCGGCGGCCGCGACGCAAGGCGTCGCCGCCGCCACCGCCACCGGCGTCGCCGCCGCCGCCGCTGCGCCGCAGCCGTCCTCGTCAGCGCCGCCCGTGAACGCCACGCACTGCTCAGCCTTCCAGTCAAGCTCGGCGGCGGCGCCATAGGCGGCCGCCCACAGGAGCGCTGGCGCGGCTTCCGCCGCGGGCATGGAGCGGCGCGGCGCGGGCGGCGGCACGAGCACGGGCGCGGTGTACAGCGGCGGCAGGTTGGCGGAGCCGTAGTTCAGCGCACCGAAGTGGATGTTGAACGACGACTGTCGGGGTTGGTGCGGCGAGAGGATGTGAGGCATCGGCGCGCATGCGGTGCGGGCGGCATGCACGCAGCTGGGCCAGCGGCTGGTCTGACCTCTGACCCCGGACTGAATGGACTGGCGCAGCGCCCCAGGCAGGATCGCGATGGCGAGCGCGCGAGGGCTCACCACAGAGCAGCAGGGAGGGTTCGCGAAGGAGAAGCACGGACGCGCGGGACCCAGGGCAGCGGGCCGCGTGGAGCCCAGCCGCACGCCGGACGCGAACGCC
>BDRX01000048.1:15648-55993 GCA_003203535.1 Raphidocelis subcapitata | reverse complement strand
TCCGGCGTGCGGCTGGGCTCCACGCGGCCCGCTGCCCTGGGTCCCGCGCGTCCGTGCTTCTCCTTCGCGAACCCTCCCTGCTGCTCTGTGGTGAGCCCTCGCGCGCTCGCCATCGCGATCCTGCCTGGGGCGCTGCGCCAGTCCATTCAGTCCGGGGTCAGAGGTCAGACCAGCCGCTGGCCCAGCTGCGTGCATGCCGCCCGCACCGCATGCGCGCCGATGCCTCACATCCTCTCGCCGCACCAACCCCGACAGTCGTCGTTCAACATCCACTTCGGTGCGCTGAACTACGGCTCCGCCAACCTGCCGCCGCTGTACACCGCGCCCGTGCTCGTGCCGCCGCCCGCGCCGCGCCGCTCCATGCCCGCGGCGGAAGCCGCGCCAGCGCTCCTGTGGGCGGCCGCCTATGGCGCCGCCGCCGAGCTTGACTGGAAGGCTGAGCAGTGCGTGGCGTTCACGGGCGGCGCTGACGAGGACGGCTGCGGCGCAGCGGCGGCGGCGGCGACGCCGGTGGCGGTGGCGGCGGCGACGCCTTGCGTCGCGGCCGCCGACGCCGCCGGCTGGGCCGAGTTCTCCGCCGTGGTGTGTGGCGAGTCGGCGGTGGACGAGGAGCAGTGGAAGCAGCAGGACGCCCAGGCCTTCATCGAGCCCAAGAAGGCGGCGCCCAAGGCGGAGTCCGAGGCGCGCGCCGCCATGCCGCCGCAGCGCGACGGGCCGGCCTACCGCACGCGTTCCCAGACGCTGCGCGTGGCGCTGGCCTGCGCGCCCGTGGCGGCGCGGACGCGCTCCCAGACCCGCCGCGGCGCGCGCTGAGGGTTTGGTGACGGGCAGGGGGTCCTGCCTGCGCACGCTAACACACCGCCCCGCCCCGCTTTGCATGTCCCTCCTTCCTTCAGCCCGCATGCGTCTCTAGCCAAAAAAACAAAAACAAAAACAAAAAAAGACATGATGCCGTGCCTGCCGCCGCTCCTCATCCGCGTTAACACCCCGCAAGCCAACACGCGCGTGCCCCGCCCCCCGCCCAGCCGCTGCGCAGGTTGCTTGAGGGAAAGGTTGTATTTGGGGTTCATTTTGGGGTTGGGGGTTGGGGACTGCAGCTCAGTGGGTTTGTATTTGGGGGGGTTGAGGCTTGGGGTTTGAGGGTTTGTTGGGGGGGATTGGGGGAGGGACTTGGGGTTGGGGTTGGGGCCTTTTTGGGTGATGGGGGGCGGGGCTGTTGGGGTTTGGTTTGCGGGGTTACCTGCAGCGCCAACTCCTGACCCGCAAGTCACCCCCGCCATCGCGCCCCTCCCCCCAAACAAAAGGCTGTCGCGTGTCCTACCTGCATGCCGCACCAGAGGGGGCCTGCCCGGCCGACTTCAGTTCCTGGGCCCCAGCGCCCCAAGGTGGGGGGGGCGGAGACTGACGGACATTAGGTTTGGGGTGGGGGGTTGGGTTTGGTCGGCTGGCACGCATGCGCTTGCTCGCAAAGCCGGCCACTTTCCAAATACTGACTGCGCGCCCATCCCACACCACTCCCCCTTTGGGTGCGGTCTGCGGCGCGCCATCATGGGCTGGGCCGCGCGCTGCTGGAGCGGCGAGGGCGGCCGAGGCCGGCCCGTTCCTTGGATGCTGGGCTGGGCTGGGCTGGCGCGCGCGGGGGCCGGAGCTGGACCTGGCCTGTGGATTGTAACAGCTGCTGGGGTCCCTCGCTTGTCCCTCGTTCACATGGCTGTGCAGCAGAGCCCGACTGAAAGCCCTGGGATGCTCAAAACCGGGCAGCGTGTCCCCCGCCAGCGCGCACTCCCCCTCGTCCGCCCACCATGGCAGCGCAGTACGAAGGCAGTTTACAGGAGGGGGTCTCAACGGAAAGGGGGGAAAACCGGTACCTGGGGGCGGCATGCAACACATCAACATGAGGAAAAGGGGGGGAGCGGGCAGTCGGGGGCTGCGACATCGAGGGCGCCGCGACCCCCGCCAGCTGCGCCGCGCTGCGTAGGAGGCGCACCGCGCAAGCCTGCCAAGCGGAGGCGCCACCAGGGTCACCACCACTGCTGCACTCGCCACGTCCATCGCCGCCCGGCGCTGGTGCCTGCCTCTGCGCAGCGCCGCCTCAGACGCCCGCCGCGCCCCTCGGGAGCACGCGCCCGCGCCTCGCGCCCGCGCCTCACACCCGCGCCGCGTACGCCGCCGCCGGCGGCGCCGACGGCGGCGCCGCGTAGGCGTAGCCCTCGTCCGGCTGCTCCACCACCGCGCCCGGACCCTTTGACCAGGGCGCGCCGGGCGTCGAGAACACCGCGTGCACGTCGCTGCGCGTGACCGCGGCTGCGTCGCGGTCCATGGCAAAGCTTACGTAGCAGGCGTCCACCATGTTGAGCAGGACTGGGGGGGAGAGGGGGTTGGGTTGGTTTGCCCGTTGGTAAGACTTGCGTTCGAGATGCCGACAGAACAGCCCCCCTCCACGTTGGCGCCAATTTGCAGCACAGCCCCAGCCTCAAACAAGCCCCACCCCCAAGAAACAAAGGCGGCCTCAAAAGTGAAAACGGCAACCCCACCCAACCCAGCACCCACCCGAGTTGACAAAGGCCAGCACGATGAAGGCGAACAGCCACGCCAGCACGCCCAGCGCCACGCCGCTGGCGACGGCGGCGCGCGAGCCGCCCCACCACCTGCTGGCCCCCCAGAACGCGGCCAGCCCCCAGGCGGATGACAGCATGAATGCGGTGGACTGCAGGATGAGGCCGGGCAGCCACCAAACCCCCACCTGGCGGTTTGGGTCGTCGGCGGGTTTGGGGGTTGGGTGGGGAAGGGGGTTGGGGGGGAGCGCCCATAGGAAGCGCCCATCATGTGTGTCATGCGTGCAGTTTCCGCCAACCAAAAAGCGCCGGCCCAAAGTCCCCCAAGACCCCCATTTCAAAATCCCTGCAAAAGCTGTGGCGCACAAGCGCGCACGAGCGCGCGCGCGCGGGTGGGGAATGGGGGGCCCGCACCGTGTCGAGCATGTTGCGCGCCAGCAGGTCAACCGTGCCCCTGCACGCGTCCATGAACGCCTCGCCCGTGATGGCGGCGCGCACCACGCCAAACTTTGTGACGGCCTCGAATATGGCGTAGAGGAAGTCGAGGCAGGCGGTCAGGACGACGGCGCAGAAGTTGCCCTGGTTGTCCTGGGGGGGTTTGGGGGTTTGGGGTTTATAGGGTTGGTGGGGTTGGCGGCGTCGGACCCCGATTGTGGGGGGTGCGGTGTTGTATCCTTGTGGCGTGGTCTCTACAGCTCTACTGCCCCGCCGCATGGCGCCGGCTGCAAAGGAGGGCGCCGCACGCCGCAGCCGTCCCCTCGTGCCCGAGGCGCGACACCCCCCGACCCGCGAAAGGCCCAGTTGTCCGCCCGCCGGCCGGTCGAAAGCGCGTCTGGCGCCCGGCTGCGTCCCCTGCCAGCCGGCCGTCAACCCCTTGCCCGGTCGCGTTTTGACCGGCGCCGGCAGGGAATCCAAGGGGTGCCCCCCCACCTGCCGGATCTTGTCCAGCGCCGCGCGCGCGTAGGAGATGAGGGTCAGCAGCCAGGACGCGAGGCACAGCGAGCCAAAGGAGGGGCCCAGCGCGTGGCGGGCGCTGAGGAGGACGGCGCCCTTGGGGGGGCCCTGGCCTGCGGGGGAGAAGTACCTGGGGGTGGGGGTTGAGGGGGGGGGGGGGGGGGGGGGGGTGACGGGTGACGAAACGAGCGCATACATTATCGAAAGGTTTCTTTGGGGGCTCGCTGCGCAGCGCTCTTTTGGGGTGAGCAAGCAGGTAAACAGGAAGGAGCAGCCGCGTGACTGGGGGCAAACGCCAGCCCAGGTGGACGGCAGCGGCAGGGGGGAGGCACCCCGCCCAGTTGACCCCCGAGAGCGGCAGCCGCCACTGCAGAAGCCGCCGGACTGATACAACGGCAAAGCGCTGGCCGGGGCGCGACCCACCACTGCGCGGTGGCGCCGGCGATTACGAACATCTTGGTGGCGAACACCAGCAGGGTGGTCCAGGTGGCGACGAGGCCTGACGGGGGGGGGGGACGGGCGGGCGGGCGGGTGCGGCCGCCGGCGTTTGCTCGGGGCGCCTGAGGGCACGGCCCGTGAGCGGCCCCGCGTGAGCGCTGTTTCTGGTGCGGCGGCGCACCCAAAAGCACGGCCCGAGCAGAGCGTGGCGGCTGTGCACGGTGCCAGATCGCCGCCGGAAAAGGCTCGCCTGGCAAATGCACTCTGGCGTTGCATCGCATGGCAAACAGCTGCAGACCCTCCTCCCAAACGCCCCACCTTCCCAAAACGCCCCATCTTCCCAAACGCCCCACCACCAAAAAACACCCCCCAACCGCGCCCCTCCCCCCACCTGCATAGCCCATGAAGCCCGGCACCCAGCCGTCCACCTGCCAGCTGCAGCACACCACCTCGCGCCCCGCCGAGTCAACGCACACGCCGCTGTCCACGCCGGCGCGCGAGGGGTTGGGCACGACGGCGCCGTTGGCGAAGGCGAGGAGCATCGCCGCAACGGTGGGGGCGATAAGCAGCAGGCCTGGCGGGGGGGGGGGTGGGGTGGAGAGGGGGTTGGGAAAAAGGGTGCGTTTCGAGGCGACGAGGAGGCGGGCCTGCAGCGGCGCGCTTTGCCAGCAGCGACAGCGGGTGCGCAGTGTGCAGCACACAAAGAAGCTGAAGCCAAGCACCCAGCCCGCCGCCCGCCCGTCCGCCGCCCGCCCGTCCGCCGCCCGCCCGCGCACCAAACAGCTGCAGCCCCAGCGCCGCGAGGATGATGCCCGGCTGGTCCGCCAGCGCCCTCACGCTGATGCCCAGCAGCTTGGCCACCAGCGCCAGCTGCGACCTGTAAAGGTAGAGGGTGATGGCAAGCACGGCCGCCAGCAGCGCGAAGGGCAGGCCGGCCGCGGGGGCGCCTCCCAAAAAGGCGGCGAGGGCGAGGGACGCGGGGATGGCTACCTGGGAGGGGGGGGCGTTGTTTGGGTGTTTGTTTGGGGGGAGGGCAGGTTTGAGCATTGCTGCTAGCGCTATCTGTCGCCCACCTGCTCAGTTTGAAGGATTTTTTGGGAGCGGCATGGGTTTGAAACAGCAAAGCCCAGATCTAATAACGAAACCATCCCTAAAGCTCCGCCTCACGCCCAAGCACCGGCGCCCCCCGCCCCAAGCGGCCCCCCCCCCAAGGCGCTCCCCCCAAAAGGCCCGTTCCCAAGGCCGCACCTGCAGCGCCACCGAGGCGCGCACCATGCCCTCCGGTGACCGCTTGAAGAGGTAGAGGGCCAGCAGGGCCAGGCCCAGGCCACCCGCAATGGACACCGCGGTGCAGGCGCCTGCGGTTTATGTTTGGTGGTGGTGGCCATGTTCGATGGTGGGTTAGCGGAGGTTGGGGCGGTTTTGCAGCTGCAGCCGCTGCTGCCGGGTGCCCCAGGAGGCGGCTTGGTTACAGAACCGCATGTTTCCCTTTGCGTGGTTTGTCATGCGGCGTGCGCGGTGCGCGGCCCCCGCACCCGCGGCCTGGAAGAAGAAGGTGGGCTGCGCCACCTCGCCGTCTGCGAGCAGCAGGCGGCGCCCCCCGTCGGCGCGGTCGGCGGGGCAGTGGGAGGGGTCGGCCAGGTAGGAGGGCGAGATCAGGGAGCCAAAGTCGGGGTTCCTGTGGTTGGGGGCGCGGCGGCGGGGGGCGGCCGTCGGGGCGGGCGGCGCGTGTGCATGCGCGCGCCAGCGCGGCGGGCGCGCGCCGACGCCGATGCCGATGTCCGCGGCCGCGCAGGCCCCGCCCCGCGCGCCGGCCGCGCTCACATGTTCTTTCCGCCATAGACTGCTCCCACGACCACTCCAGCGAGCGCGAGGGCCCAGAGGTACGCCCAGAAGGAGTCCCGGCGGGGCCTTGCGGTCGCGAACAGCGAGCCTCCGGGGATCAGTGGCTCGTAATCGGGCGAATCAGCGCCCTCCGCGCCCTGCGAGCGCCCCATGGCTGGCAAGCGGGACAGCAGGGCTTCGAGAGCGGTCTCCCTTGCTGTGCGCTGTCTTTTTCAAGCTGCGCGGGTGCAAATGGGAATCGACCTCTGCATCGACCGCGCGGCGGCGCGAAGGAAGAAGAGAACCGGCGCGCCGCGGCCGCACAGGGGCGGGCGATGAGCTAAGCTGCGAATGGCCGCCGCCAGGCCGCCGCCAAAACGCTCCACCCCCTGCGGCAGCGGCCTCGCGATCATCATTATTACTTGGTACCAGTAAGACTCAGTGATGGGAGGAAACGAGGAAGATGCGCGCGCGCAAGAAAGCCCGTGTGGGGCGGCAGACCTCCCAGCCCGCCTCGCGCACGCGCGCGCGCCTCGGACGGAGGCGCGCGCCTACGGTGCGAGGGGACGAGGGGCCCACACAACGCCGCCGCCGCAGAAAAATGCAGAAAAAGCCAAGTCGCGGGTGAAGGCGCGGCGCGCGCAAGTGAGGGCGCCGCGCCTCCGCGCTCAAGCATATGCACAAACGTCAAGTCTTCGCAACACGTTTCTGCGGCTCTTGTTCCGTGCGGCGCCGAGGCAGAGGGGGCGGCGCGCCGAGGTGGCGGCGCCGCGCCCCGCGCCGCGGTGCAAATCGCGGTTGTTTTAGGGCCCCCCGAATGAGATGTTGAAGTGGCCCGGAGGAATGCGGGAGGTGGGGGGCGGCAGGGGTCGCGGCAGGCCGCAGGAGCGGCGCCAAAAGCTGGCAGGGGACGCGCACGGCAAAGGCGCGCGCGCTCTGCCCCCCCAAAGGGTCGTGTGCACGGCGGATCACGCCAGATCACGCCACCTGCAGCGTGCGGTTGGCGTGGCACGTCTGGCAGAGCGCCTGCACAGACAGCACCTTGCCCATCTGGTGGGCACACTCCGCAGCGCTTGGGCCGGCGGAGGCGGCGGCGGCGGCGGCGGCCGCAGCGGCGGCGGCCCTGGCCCGCCCGCGGCCGGCGGGGGCGCCCCGCGGCGCCGCGCCCGCGGCCGGCTGGGCGGCGACGGCGCCGCCGTCGCAGCAGCCGCCCGCGGCGGCGTTGTTGTTAGCATCCGCCTCGCAGCCGGCGCCAGGGCCGGCGGCGGCGGCTGCTGCCGCCGCAGCCGCAGCCGCAGCGGCGCCGCAGCCTGCCTCGGACGATCCGCACGGCCGGCGCTCGCCGCAGGAGGCGCAGTGCGCCTTGATCGACAGCAGCAGCGGCGGCAGCGTCGACTGGCAGTAGAGGCAGGCGTCGAGCTTCGACGTCTGCCGGCCGCCGCCGACCGGCACGCCGCCGGCGCCGCCCCTGCCGCGGCCGCCGCCGCCCTTGCCGCCGCCGCCGCCGCCCGTCGCGGCGCGCAGCATCTCCCAGCCCGCCAGCTGCATTTTGAGCTCCGTCACCCGGGGCACCCCGGTGCCGGGGCGCAGTGCCGCCAGCACCCGGTCCACCCCAAAGTGGCCGTGCTGGAAGGACAGGTGGAAGGGGGACACGCCGTCGTCCGTCAGCGCCCCCGTGAACGCGCAGCACGCGCAGCGCGCCGCCGCGCCCGCGCAGCACCCCGCGTCCGCGCCGCAGCACGCGTCCGCCGCGCCGCCGCGGCCGCCGTCGCAGGCGTCGAGCAGCGCGAGCAGCACGGCGGCGTCGTCGTCCAGCAGCGCGGCGAGGTGGAGGGGCGATATGCCGAGGGGCCCCCCCGCGGCGACGTCCCATCGGTACCCGCGCTCCGCGCCCCACGCGAGCATGCCCCGCACCAGCGGCAGGCTGCCGCTGCGCACGGCGCGGTGCAGCAGGCTCAGCCCGTCGTGCGCGGTGGACTCGTGGATGGCGGCCACGATGTCTGCGGCGCACGCGCAGCGCGCGCCGGCGAGCGGCAGCACCGCGGCCGCCACGCCCGCCCAGCCCATGTCGCAGGCGAAGGCCAGCAGGCGGCGGGCCTTCTCGACGATGTCGTGGTGGCTCAGCCCGGGGGCCGCGCGCGCGCCGGCGGCGTGGCTGGGGGAGCAGACGGGGCCGCCGCTGCAGCAGCGCGACGGCGGCGGCGACGCGGGCGAGCCGGGCCGCTGCTGCTGCTGCTGCTGCTGGGCGGGCGGCGCGGCGGCAGGGGCGGCGGGGCCGTCGGCGCCGGCCTGGCCAATGTGCTGCATCACCAGGGCGAGGTCGAGCAGCAGGGCATCGACCTGGGAGGGCGCCAGCGCGCCGCTGAGCTCGAGCTGCTCGAGGGCGGCCACCTCGGACGCGATGGCGGCGCAGTACACGACCAGCAGCGGCCGCGCCGCGCCGTGGAACGCGCCGCGCGCGGCCTCGACCCACAGCAGCCGCGCGCCGCCAGCGCCGGGCGGCGGCGCGGCGGCGGACGCGGGCAGCGTCGCGCGCAGCGCAGCGCCGCCCGGGGCGCCGGCGGCGGCGGCGGCGGGGAGGTGGCGGCCGGAGGAGCGGACTATGAGTGAGCAGTCCGGGGCTGCCAGGTCGGAGCCGTGCACCTCAAATTCCACCGCCGCCCCGCCGCCGCCCGCCGCCGGCGCGGCGACGCACAGCGGCGACACGCGCGCCACGGCCGGCAGCCGCGCGGCCGCGAGCGCCGCGGCGTCGAAGCGCGCCGTCGACGCGACGCGGCCCGCAGAAACGACGGCCACCGACTCGGCCACCTGGGCGATGTATGTGGTGGTGCGCCAGAACTCGTGGGCGGCCGGCGCCAGCAGGTTGGCCAGCAGCGCCGCGAGCCCGCCGCGCGCCGCCTCGGCCGCGGCCGCCTCGGGCACGAGCATGTGCGCGGTCAGCAGCACGCAGCCGGGGCGGATGTGCGACTCGAGGCCCAGCGGCGCGGACGTCAGCCAGCCGGTGACCTGCGCCTTGAGATCCGGCGGCAGATCTGCGGGCGTGGCGTTGAACATCTTGAGGCACAGCTTCACCACGCGGTGGTCCGAGTCAAAGTCCGGCGCGTAGGGCCCCGCGCCCTCCATGATGTCGCGCGCAACCTCGTACGACGGCGGGTTGGAGCCCGACGCGCCCGAGGCATCGGCGTAGGCGTCGGCGTCGGCGTCCGCGTCCGCGTCCGCGTCGGCGTTGCCGTCGCCGTCGCCGGCGGCCGCTGCGAGCGCGGGCTCGTGCTCCGCGGGGAAACCCTGCGGCTCCGGCAGCGCGGGGTGCGTCTTGACGCCCAGCAGCACGCGCAGCGCCTGCAGCTGGAAGGGGTTTGACAGTAGCCCCTGCAGCAGCTTCCCGACCTCTGACTTTTCGTCCACCGCAGAGACGAGGCTGCCCGCCAGGCTCGCCGACTGCTCCAGCTGCGCGCGGCGCCGGCGGCGCGCGTTGTGCTTCTGCAGCTGCTCGCGGCACGACTTGCGGTTGCCGTCAAACGCGGCGAGGTCGTGGAAGCGGCCGCACTGCTGGCAAAAGCGCTGCAGACGGCCGTCCTTCATGACCTGCGGCAGCCGGATGTGGACCGCGCAGATGCGGTAGCGCTGGTGGTAGTCCTTCAGCCCGGTCAGGTCCTTGCCGCAGCCGGGGACCTGGCAGACCATGCGCGTCGCGTCGTCCTCGTCCAGCGCGCCGGACTGCTCGATCACCGCCAGCGCGGCCGCGTTGATCACCGCGTCGCGCTGCGCGAGCGGCGGCGCCGCGGCCGGCGACACGGCGGCGGCGGCGGCGGCGGCGGCGGCGGCGGCGGCGGCCGCGGAGGGCGAGGGGCGCTTGCGGCCGGCGGCGCCGGCGCGCTGCGCGGGCGCCACCGCGGCGGCGGCGGCCGCGGCGGCTGCGGCGGCTGCGGCGGGGTCATGGTGGCCCAGCAGTGCGAGGGAGGGGTCGCCCACAGGCGGCAGCATGCCGGAGCCCGGGTGGACGAGGCCCGGCATGGGGACGTAGCCCATGCCCGGCGCCATGGGGTGCTGCCCCGCGGCGGCCGCCATCGCCCACTGCTGGTGCTGCAGCATGAGCAGCTGCTGCTGCTGCTGCTGCTGCTGCTGCTGCTGCTGCTGCGCGTGCGCCGCCGCCGCCGCCGCGGCGGCGGGGTCGGCGCAGAGCGACGCGTCGTGCGGCCCGCAGTGCTGCGCGCCGCTGTTTGGCACGATGGCGCAGCAGCCGCCCGCGGCGGCAACGGCGGCGGCTGCCGCAGCGGCCGCGGCGCCCTGCGCGCCGTCGGCCGCGGCGTGCGGCTGGTCGGGCTTGTGGCGCTTGAGCGCCTGGGGTTGGGAGGTGGGCAGAGGCGAGCAGCATGATTGAGGCATGGCGTGCCTCCCTCCGACTGCGCGCAAGCCCGCTTGCTCAAATCAAAGCCGCATGCTGCCGCTGCCGCAGGCGCTCCCACCCCTGCTGCGCAGCTGACCCCCGCCCCTGCTGCCGGCCGCGCCACGCACTGCCCGTGCTGCGGCCGCCGCACCTGGCAGGGGTTGAGCGTGGGCACGCCGTGCGGCGCCGCGACGAGCTCGGTCGGGTCCCAGGCCCAGTCCTCCACGTCCCACGTGCGATCATCCCCCTCGTGGAAGAGGCGGTCCAGGTCGAGGGGGTTGAGGTGGCCCGCGCCGTGCCCGGCCGCGGCAACCGCCGCGGCGGCGCTGCTGCCGGTCGGCGGCGGCGCGGCGAGCGCGGCCGCAGGGTCGCCGGCGGGGCCGTCCATCGCGGGGGCGCGCTGCGGCGGGGGGCGGCCGCGGGGGCGGGGCGGGGTCGGCGCGGGCGCCCACCGACGCGATGCGCCCGCCGCGCCGGCGCCCGGCGAGGGCTCGCCGGCCAGCCGGGGGCGGCAGCGCTGTGAGGAGACCGCTGCCACGGCTTGGGCCTGCCCCATTCCCGCTGCCGCGTGCGGGGGGCTGCCCGACGCCGACGGTGGGAGGAGATTGCCGATCTGGCAGGCCGCAAAAGGGCCGCCTGGGCGGCTGGAAAGCACGAATACCACAAATGCGGGTCTCACCTCGCTTCCCGCGGGGCCGAGGCTCTCGAGGGCGCGGGGCCGGCCGGGGACGCACGTCGGCGTCCTGCTGCGTCCTGCTCGCAACGCAACGGCAGGAATCGCGGCCTGGAACCGCCAGCCGCACTGATGTCAAAGGGCGGGCCGAAGACTGGCCTGGCCTCACCGCGCGCTCTGCCCCTTGCCGTCGCAGGCCGGCGGCAGCCCTGCAGCCGCGCTGTGCCCGCTGGCTCCGCCGAGTTGAGCGCACCCCGCGGAGCCCCCAGAGTCCGGACAACACTCGCAACGATGCCGCTGCTTACACACGGCGCGCCGCGCTGCGCTGCGCTCGGCCTGTCGAGCCGAGGCGGCAAGCGCGCGCTCCCTACCGCTGTTGCTGGAGAGTGTCCTGCGCACGCGGGGTGGGGGGTGAGGTGAGCCTTCAGGGCAGGCAGTACTCAACGCGGGAGGCTCGACCCCCGCACGCACACCGCACCCCGTCACACACACGGTCCGACCTCCAGCAAAACCCCGGCGCGCACACGACGCGCTCGCAGCCAGCTGCCGGCCCCGCCCCCTGCAGCTGCCCCTGCCCCTGCCGCTACCCCCGCCGCACCTTGAACCCCGCGAGCAGCGACATGCGAGTGAAGTTGGCGACGCCCGCGCAGCCGCGCCGCGCCGCCTCGCACGCGCGCAGCAGCTGCTCCGAGCTGAAGCGCCCCGTGGCGTGCACCGCCAGCGCGCCGTCGTCGACCACCAACCGCGGCTCCCCCGGCTGCTGCTGCTTTTCGCCCGCCCCCGGCTGCTGCTGCCCGTCGCCCGCCGCCTGCTGCTGCTGCTGCTGCTGCTGCTGCTGCCCCCCCTCCTCCGCCGCCGCGAGGGTTTGCCGGTAAGGGAAGGCCAGCGTCAGCACAGACACAGCAGATGCCTCCTCCGACGCGTCCGGGTCCAGCAGCAGCGCGCCAGAGTCAGTGAACGCCGCGCACACAGAGGCTGCGGGGGCGGGGTTGGGGGGTTGCGGGCCGGGGTCGGGGGCGCGGCTCCGCCGGCGGCGCCGGCTGGGAAACGGAAGGGCGCGCACACAAGACAGGCCTCAAACCGCGGGGCGCGGCCGCCGCCGTGTTTTGGGTCGGGAGACACTCGAGGGTACGACCAGAACGTGAGAGAAGCAGACAGGTCGCCGCCCCACCCCCCGCGGCGCTCACCGAACAGCGCCGACAGCGGCACGCCCGCGTCCACCAGCGCCGCGCACGCCGCGTTGGCGGCGCACGCGAGCAGCGCGCCGTCGGCCTGCAGCACCTGCACCACCAGCGTCACCGCGGTGCGGGGGTGCAGCGACGCGAGCAGCACGCCCTCCACCGCGCCGCGCAGCACCTCCCCTAGCTCGCTCTCGCAGCTGCCCGCCGGTCCGTTGCGGGGCTTGAACACCACCTCCACCACGGCGCGCTCCGCGTCCTCTCGCCGCGGCCCCGCGGCGGCGGGGCCGTTGACGGCGGCGAGGACCGCGCTGCCGCCCTGCACCCACTTGGCGGAGCCGTCGGCGCGCTGCAGCAGGCCGCGCTCGCAGAGCAGGGGGCTGTGGGTATGGGGCGGGCCGGTGGCGTTGGTCGAAGCTCGGCTGCGCCGCAAAACGTCCAGCGGCGGCAGGCAGCGGTGGCGGCGGCGGCGGCCGCGGTGCGCGCAGCGAAGCCGGCCGCCGCTGCGCGCTCGAGCAAGCAGCACGGCCGGGCCCGGCCATACGCGTCGTTCGCATCCCTCTCACCGCAACTGCGTGGGCAGCCGGCCCTTTGCTCTCCCGGGCTGCGCTTCCCGCTGGCCCCCAACGCCGGGATCGCCGTCCAGCTCCATGCCGCCGTCCCTAAAGGTTGATCAGGTCCCAGGGATATCGATGCGGCCGCGTGGGACGCCGTGCGGGTAAGTTGGCCAGCCGCCGCCCAGGGGCGCGGGTGTGACGAGTGCCGCCGCGCCGCCGGCGGTGTTTTGGCGCGTGCGCGCGCTGCAGCGCAACACATATACGGTACGCAGCTCCCGGGAAGCCAAGACGTCGCGGGAGGACGCGACGCGCCCGCGCGCAGCCCTCGGCGCAAGCCTCGTGGCATCCAATAAGCCAGGTGGGGGGAGGACCGCCCAAGGACCTGATGGCGGCGGAGCGCTGGCCGCGGCCGCTGTTGACGGCGGAAAAGCGGCTGGAGGCCTGCCAGATGGTGGACTACCGCTCACAGCAGCAGGAGGAGCAGGCGCAGCCCGGTGCGCGGCAGCGCGCCCGGCGCGCGCGCGCCGTGACGTCGGGCCCGGCGGGGCGCCCGCCGCCGGCCGCCCGCCGCCGGCCGCCGCGGCAGCCGGCCGGCCGCCGCCGCAGGTTCTTGTGGCTGAGGGCCGCTCTTTTTTCGCCCGCCGCCCGCCCAACCCGCAGCCGCCGCCCGCGCCCGCGCCCGCTCGCAGCCCCCAAGCCCGGCGCCCTCGCCCGCGCCCGCGCCCGCTCGCAGCCCCCAGGCCCGGCGCCCTCCCCGCCGCCCCGCCCGCCGCGCCCCTGGCCGCCCCCAAGCCCGGCGCCCCCCGGCTGCCGGCTCCATGGCGGGGCGAATCCACCGCCACGAGGCCAACACGGCCGGCCCGACAAGATAGGCACAGTGGAGGTGGAGGCGGAGCAGGCGCGGGTTGCCAGTGGGGGGAGGGTCTTGCGGGGTCGGCGGTTGTGGGGCGGTTTTTGGGGCGGTTTGGGGGGGGGTGCTGGGGTGCAAGGTTTGCTATAATTGCGCAGCCGCCCGCAGGCAAAGTGCAGGGGCGGGGCCGCCGGGCTGTGGGCGTGCGCCGAACGGGGGAACGCAGCAGCCCAAAGCCCCTTTCTTGCACCAACCGAACCGGCAGATGCAAGACCTCCGCGCCGCCAGCGACCAGCAGGGGCGCGCCGGCGAGGCCGAGGCCGCGGTGCAGGTGGGCGGCCGGGGCCGAAGGGGGGGCGCTCCGCGGGCCGCAGTTGACTCGACCGCGCCCGCCACCGCGCTACCCCATATCTTCGGCACCTGCACAGCACAGCAGCGCAAACCACCCTGCTGGGCAAAACCGCCAGGACTCTCCGAAGTTGCCCGCCCTCTCCCCCCTTGCCCCCCCAAAACACCCCCCCCCCCAAAAAAAATCACAAAAGGATTTTAGCAAGATGGGGGTGCTCACCGGCGGCGGCCAGCAGGCCGGCGCGCCGCGCGGCAAGGTGCGCTCGCGCGCGCTGCACAGGGCGCGTGTGGAAGGGGCCGCCGGCCAGCGCGCGCCTGCTGTTGCCCAAGCCCCGCCGCCTGCGGTTGTGTCTCGGCCCACTGGAGCGGCCGCGCGTTGAGAAGAGTGGGAACAAAGCAAACGTGCACCGCTGATGACAGGACGCCGCTGGCGCCGTCCCCGCCGCGCGCGACGCCTCGGACGCCGCCGCCCTGTCCAAGGACCAGCTGGCGAACAACTCGGTGGGTGGGAACCCAAATTCAGTGGGCGTTGGGCGGGGGGCGCGCGGCTGCCCAGGAAACGAGATCGATGATTGATGCCTCCCGCAATGCCTCCTGCAATGCCCTTGTTGATGGAGCTTGGTGGTGCGGCTGGCCTGCCGGGCGCCGTGGGAACCAAAACCCACGCCGCGGCTCTTTCTCGCGCCGCCGCCTTTCCCATGATGCAGCAGCAGAACACTAACCGAAACGAGAACCCCCCCAAAGCAACCAACCAAAACAAAACCCCAAATCCAGGCCGGCGGCGGCGGCGGAGACCCCGCCCTCGACGCGGGCAACTTTGACGCGGGCGTGCGGGGGGAGGGGGCGAGCACGCTGGAGAGGCCGCTGGTGGGTTGGGTGCGCCTGCGGTGACTTACGCGTTGTCGCGGCGTGCCCCCAGCTCTTCCATAGCTGGGGCCCTGGTGTTCCTGCCAAAACTGCTACGCATCAACTGAACGTGCCGGTCGCGGCGTCGCCGCCCACTGACGCCGCCCCGCGCCGCGCCGCGCGCAGGGCGCGCCCGGTGCCGGGGAGCGCGACCCCGGGGACCCCTCCGATGACTACGCCCGCGCCACCGTCAACGACTCGGTAGGTGGGGCCTTGTTTTGGGGGTTTTGGGGTTCTGGATTGGCCCTTTGCGTTTCGGGTTTTGCAGGTTCAGGCGCCGCCGGGCGGGGGTTGCTGCTTGCATGCGCTAGTCCCTGCAAAGCCACGCGCCGCCAGCCCCCGCCCCGAAAAAAGAACCTCCCGCAACCGCCGCCGCCGCCGCCCCTCGCAGCGCGCGGCCGGCGGGCTGCCCGGCGAGGCGGCGCGGATCGGGCTCAGCGCCGGCACAGTGGGCCCCAAGGCGAGCCCCCCCCGCTTTGTGCATTAATTAATGCATTAATTTGGGCGGGCTGGGGGGAAAAGGGGTTGGGCTGTTGGGGATGGGGCGGAATCGAGGCTCCCAGCCTGCGGCGCCGCCCGCTTTGTCAGCAGCTGCAAGCCAGCGGCAGCCCCCCTCTGCGGCAAACCAAGGTGAGAGCCCCAACCCCACTCGGCCGTTTGCATGTGTGCAATCACCGGCCCCTCCAACAAAAACCTCAAACAAAAACCCCAAACCGCCCAGCCGCCGGGCGTCGGGGCCGGCACCGTGTCCAACCTGAGCCCGGGAGAGGTGGAGGCGCGCGCCACAAAAATCGCGGGTGGGTTCGAGCGCTGGCGTTTCGGTGCTCTGGCTTGTGGCTCTGGCGTGTTTTTTGTTGCTCCAGGGTACGCCTTGTTGCTCGCTGCGGCTGCGCCGCCGCGCGCGTCGACGCCGCAGTCACCCACAACGGCCGCAGGCGCGGAGCAGCCGGCGCCGCAGCACGGGCGGCGCTGAGCGGGAGGGCGGTGGCGCGCGGGGGGGGGGGGGCGGCGCAGGGCGGGGCGGTGACACGCCAGCGGGGGTGTAGGGGCAGTCCGCAAGTTCAATTCGAGCGGTGGAAGGGAGCCGCAGCCAGGAGCGTTGCGGCTTAGGAGCGTTGCGGGCTTAGGAGCGCGATTCCCGACAGGCACGGTGTTTCGTGAACACAGGGCGCATGCAGGAAGCGCCGCCGAGTTGTAAACGCGCACAGAGCAGGCGGCGTGCCGACTGCCGAGGCGGGGTGGGGCGCGCACGCGTGGCGCAGCAGCGGGCGGCGCAGCGCGTCGGCGGCTTCTTTTCTCTCCGCACCGCACCGCACTGCACCACTCGGTCCGCGACCACGTTCGCAAGCACAAAGTGCCTCCGTTACGGCTTTTCAGCGACTCGCAGACGCCCCCATCGCCCCGAGATCGACATGGCGGATCGCGGCAACCCGCTGCAGCAGGCGGCGGCCGCTTTCGGGAGCGTGACAAGCAGCCTAAGCTCAAACTGGGGCGGGCTGGGCGGCCAGCTGCGGCGAGAGGCCGGGCGCGCAGCGGCCGGAGTGCAGCTGCTCCCTACTGCCCTCCGGCGCCAGCAGCAGCTGTTCGGCGGGCAGTCATTGGCGCCCGCGCTCGCGGTGAGGTCCTAGGGGGTGGCGTTGGCGGTGACTGGGCCGCGGGTGGCGATCTGGGCGCGTGGGCATGGACATCCGCGGGCCCTCCTCTGAACGGCCACCCCTCGCTTCCCTCGCAGTCCATGTCCCTCGGCGGCCGCGCCAGCAGCAGCGGCAGCGGCAGCGGCGCGAGCGGCGGCAGCGGCGGCAGCGGCGGCAGCGGCGGCGCGCGGCAGACGGTCAGCTTTGGCAACCCGCTGTTCGACCTCGCGATGCCAAAGGACGAGGTCAAGGCGCGGCTGGCGCCCATTCCCGTCTACACAGTGGCCAACCCCAAAAACGAGTTTGTGCTGGTGGCCGGGGAGGTGGGCGGCGGGTGGTGTTGGGTGGTTTTTGTGCAGCGGGGCAGAGGTGATTAGAAAAGTTGTGTGCGATGCTGTTTCGCCGCAGCCGCTTCCTCCGCAGGCCGGCGCCAGCGCCCCCAGAAGAAAGCGGCATGCCTGGCGCTGCTGCGGCCGGCACGGCGGCGGCGGCGGGGTCGGGGGAGGGGGGCGGCAGCGCGCGCGGCACCGCCCCAATCCTGCCGCCGCCCCATCCGTTTCGCCCCCTCCCTCCCTCCCTCCCTCCCTCCCGCGCTTTGAACAGAACAACACGCAGCTGGGGTTCTTCTTCTTCCGCAAGGAGGACGCAGAGGCGATCATCGAAAAGGTGGGGGTCGGGGGTTTGGGCCGGAAAAGGCTGGGGTTGCGAGAAAACGCCAAACACGGCGGCCAGGGGCCGCACGCGCCGCCGACGGCCGAGAGCAGCGGCTGGCATGGGGGGCCACTGGCCAAGCCGACGCCGCCCCCCCCCCCCCCCCCCCTGGAATGGAGAACCCCCCAACCCCCCCAAAACACACCCACCCAACCCCCCACCCCCGTTATCAGATTCGCGAGGAGAACCCCCGCCTGGCGCGCGACAGCAAGGTGCTGCGCGTCACAATGGACAACGTTTACGAGGTGGGGGGGCGTGTTTGTCTGCATGCGCGCACGTGCATGCGCACGTGTGCATGTGCATGTGTTCCTTGGTTGTGTTTGCTTGTGTGTGTTTTGTGCGCGCGTAGTTTCTTGCACCGGCACCCAAAAGTCCCCACCGCACCGCCGCCCCCAACCGCCCCGTGCCGCGCCTAATTGCCGCCTCCAAACACCCCCAACCGCCCCGCGCCAACCACCCCCCCCCCAGGTGTTCACCACCCCCCGCGACCAGACGGGCCTCGGCGGCATCCACTTCCGATTCATGCCAGACATGGAGCAGGCGAGCGCGCGCGCGCAGACCGCGCGCAGACCGCGCGCAACGCCGCCGCTCGCGACGCGGGGGGGGGGGGGGGGGCGGGCGCCTGCGCCCGCACCCGAGCCGCCCGCGCCGCAACGCCCTCTCGCCCCAAAGCACCCCCCTCCCAAAACGACACCCCCAAAAAACACTGTAAAACACCCCCCCCCGAAACGACCCCCCCCCCCCCCAAACCCAAAGGTGTGCCACGCCCTGCAACGCCCTCTCAACCCCACCAAATCCCCCCCCCCAAACACCCCCAAAACCCCCCCTAAAAACGACATCCCCCCACCCCTAAAGGTGCGCCACGCCCTCGAGCTGTACCGCGAGGCGGGCGTGCCCGGGTCCACCTTTGCGGGCGTGCCGGTGTTCCAGGCGGAGGGGCTCACGGTCACGACGCAGGAGACGGTGGGGGGGGGGATTGGGGGCGTTTGGGGGGATTGGAAGGCGAGGGGGTTGGGGGGGCAGGTGCTGCTGCTGCCGGTGCTGCTGCTGGTGGTGGGGGTGGTGGGGGTGGGGTGTGCAAGCCGCCGAGAACCGTCGGAACGCACCCCGATCAACCCGACCCCACCCTCAAAGACACCAGCCCCCTACATCAGCACCAACATCAACAACGGCAACAACAAAAAACCCCAACCCCCCCCCAGCAATACGTGCCCCTGTTCCTGACCCGCGAGGACCTGGACGTCGCGGTGGCGGGCGCGCACCGCCAGCGCAACGCCGCCGCCATCGGGGCGGCGCGCGGGGAGGCGGCGAAGCACGAGCAGGCGCGCGCGCGGGGGGGGGGTGGGGGGTGGGGGTGGCTGGGGCAGGGGCAGGGGCGCACGGGGGGTTTGGGGGGCTTGGCAGGGGCCTGCTTTGGGGGCTCGTGGGGAGCTGGTTTGGTGGGTCAGGGAAGAGCCAGCACTAGGCAACCACGAAATGGGCCGAAGTCCCCCAACCACCCTCCATCAAAACCTCCACAAGGCCTGCATAATACCCCCCCCCCCCAAAAAAAGCATTTCTTCCCAACAACCTCAAACAAACCCTCCAAAACCCCGCCTCCACCCCCCCCCAAACAACTCACCCCCCCCCCCCTAAAACCTCCCAAAAACACCCCAAAAGCACCCTCCCCAAAAACACCCTCCAAAACACACCCACACCCCCCAGGACTACCAGGAGGCCCTCAACGCCGCGTCCAGCGCCAAGGGGCGCGACAAGGTGCTGCTCGAGTCCAAGGCGGCAAAGGCGCGCGCGGCGCTGGACGGGGCCATGGAGCGCGCGGCGGCGATAGAGGCGGCGCCGCTGCCCAAAATCGAGGTAGGCGGGCGGGAAGGGGAGGGGAAGGGGGGTTGTGTTTGCTTGGTGTTTTGCCGTTTTTTGGGTGTTGGTTTGCGTCAGTGTGCGTGCAGCCACACGCTTTGGTGTCCGTGTGTCCACCCCCACCTCAAAAAGCCTCCCCCCCACCCCCAACCCTAAACAACCCCTCCTGAAACCCCCCACCCCCCCACAGGTGGGCAGCTTTGAGGAGGTGTTGATGCGCATGTCTGCCAGCGAGGGGGACGAGCTCACCGCGTGGAGCCAGGTCATGTTCGTGGTGAGGGGGGGGGGGGTTGTTAAGAGGGAGGCTGAGCTGCGCCTGCTGAGCCTGTTTGCTGTGTTTGCTTGCTTGCTGCGTTTTGGATCGCTCCTGCTTGTGGTGTGCGTGGCGCGCGCCGGCCGGCGGGGCTTGCGGTTTGAAGGGGGGCCGGCCGCGCGCGGGCGCGCGGCTGGCCGGGCTGCGCTGAGCCCCAGCGGCGCGGGGCGCGCGGGCCAGGCGCGCGCCGATCCACGCCGCAGCCCGGCTGAACCCTCACCCTCCCACTTTCTCCCCCGCCCCCCGTTTGAATAGGCGAGCGGCCTGCTGCAGTCTGCCACCGCGGACGGCGCGGCGGTCATGCAGGTCGCAGCGGGCGGCAAGAAGGGAAAATGAGTGTAAAAGCGGCGGCGCGCGCGGATCGGGGGATCGGGGGGCGGCGGTTGGGGGGGGGGCGGGCCCGGGCGTACGTCCTCATCACATGCCGCGCCCGGCGCTCACGTCGCACACAAGGCCGCCCCCAACTCCCAATTTCCCGGCAAAGCTCGCCCGCCTCGTTCGTTTCGGACGCATTTTCGGCGTCCATCCCATGCAGCAGCGCGCCTGAAGAATGACGGCTCCTGCAGACGGGGGCCTGCGGGCCAACCCGCGGCCCCGACCGAACCCGCTGGGGCCGCTCGGCCAGATGCCCAATTGGGCGGTTATCGCTCTAGTATTGGCTGTGGGCCTCGTGGCCGGCGTTCTGAGCCCGAACCAGAAGTTTGCGAGCAGCCCGCTGCTGGCTGTCGCCCAGAGCGCGACGGGCTGGGCCTACACGCTGGCATGGTGAGTTCAAGGCAGTTTAACGAGTTCTGGGCAGCCCCGCGGCGCCGAAGGAGGCACGGCGGGCCGCGCCGCGCGCGCCGGACTGCCCCTGCGCGAGCTGCTTCGCGTCGCCGCGCCCGGCATGCGCCCACGGTTCGGCGCCCTCCCCCCAACCGGCGCCAGGTCCCTCACCTTTTGGAGCCAGGCGGTCCTGAACTACACCCGCCAGGACGTGTCCGGCCTGTGAGCTCCCTGGGGCGCGAGGGGCTTTGCAGCCGGGGCGAAGGAGGCGGCAGCTGAGTCAGAAAGGGGGCCACGAATGCTGTGTGCGCCGCAGCGGCAGCGGCGTTCAACATTCCGTGGGTTGAGTTGGCTGTCTCCCACAGCACCCACCAGCCCGGCCCCGACCCACCCCAAACAGCGAACGCTTGAACGGCAAACTCAGCAAAGCAACACACGCGCACCCCTCCCCCAGCTCGTTCGACTTCCTGGCGCTCAACATGCTGGGCTGGGTCGCCTACTCCCTCTTCAACGTGGCGATGTACTACGCACTGCCCTGCACCCCGGGCGGCCTGCACCCGGCCGCGCCGGCGGGCGCGCGCGCGTTCCTCGGCGCCGGCCCGCGCGCCGCGGAGCTGGCCGCTCTCATCGGCGCCCACCTCCCGCCCTCGCCGCTCGGCGCCGCGGCGCCCCCCGGGCTGCCCGCGGCCTCCGGGCTGGCCGCGCTGCTGGGCGGCAGTCCGGGCGGCGGCTGCGACTACGCGGTCGAGCTCAATGACGTCGTGTTTGCGGTCCACGCGCTGTTAGTCACCACGCTGACCGTGTGGCAGGCGCGCGCCTACCCCAGCGGGGGCCAGCGAGTGCACCTCGCCTGCGTCCTCGGCATCGCGGTGGTGGCCAAGTTCGCCGCGGCCTACGCGCTGGCGATCTGGGCGGGCTGGGACGTGGGCGCGCGGCTGGCGCCCTGGATGGAGTGGGTGTACTGGGCCTACTTCCTGTCCTACGTAAAGATGGGCGTGACCTGCGTGAAGTACTGTCCGCAGGCCTTTATGAACTGCCGCCGCCGCTCCACCGAGGGCTGGTCCCTCCTCACCATCCTACTCGACTTTGTGGGCGGCATCCTGTCGCTGGGCCAGCAGTTTGTGACCTGCTACTGGACGGGCAACTGGGGCCCGCTCGCGTCAAACCCGGTCAAACTCGGGCTCGCGGTGATCACCATCGTCTTCGACGTCGTTTTCCTGGCTCAGCACTGGGCCTACAACCACACCGCCTCGGCGCGCGCGCTCGCGCGCGCGCGCGCCTCGGCCGCGGCCGCGGCGGAGAGGCGGGTGCGCGCGGTGCTGCGCGCGCTCGCGTCGGCGCCGGGGCGGCTGCCTTTCGATGTCGAGGAGGACGCCCTTTTGACGCTGGGGGAGTGCGGCGTGGACGTGTATGTGCCAAAGGAGCTGCAGCACTACGCGGACAGCCCCGAGCAGCTGCCGCCGGCCGCCAAGGAGAAGCTTCTGGGCGCCTACTGGGCGGCCGGCGGCGCGGCGGGCATCGCGATCCCTGGCGGCGGCGCCGAGCGCGAGGCGGCCGGCGGCGGCGGCGGCCCCGGCGGGCTGCGGGAGCCGCTGCTGCCCGTCGCGGCGGCCCCGGCGGCGGCGGCGGCGGCGGCGGCGGCGGCGGCCGGGTTTGTGGTCGCGTCATCAGAGT
Source organism: Raphidocelis subcapitata (assembly GCA_003203535.1). NCBI lineage: Eukaryota > Viridiplantae > Chlorophyta > Chlorophyceae > Sphaeropleales > Selenastraceae > Raphidocelis > Raphidocelis subcapitata. The sequence goes on along the minus strand of BDRX01000048.1, from coordinate 34,369 downwards.
CTGGTTCTGAAAGGGAGCCCGAGGTGGAGATCCTGCTGGGCCCCGCGCCCGCGCCGCGGCGGTGGGCGGCAGCTGCCTGGCGGTGACGCCGCGGACCCCCCCTTGCTCCGCGCGCGGACGCGCCTTGTTTTTCCCTTCGCGCCGCCGCCGCGGCCCGCGGCGCCGGCGGCCGGGCCGGCGCCTCGCGCTGGGCAAGGCCCCCGGCCCGTTGTGAGCGGGCGCTCGCCGCCCCGAACCAGGGGGGCCGCCCGCCCCGATGAAGCGGCGCCCCCTTTTCCCGCGGCGGTTTTGTGTGAGTGTGCCCAGCGCGGGCCCCATGATCGCGGTTGAATTATTGTACTGTTTTTGAAACGGTAGAACCCAACGCCCCTCCGGCCCCCTCTTCGAGTGCACTTCCTGCGAGTGCCCCCCTTTGCAATGAGTTGCCCCACCCCCTCCGAAATGCACCGCCAGCTAACAGCGCATTCAGCAATGCACCGACCGGTGCGCCCCTCGCAGCCCGCTCCCGCCCGCCCGCACGGCGCGCAGCAAAGCGCGTCGGCTCGCGCCTCCCCACACCCACCCCACACCCTGCAAACCCGCCTTTACGGTTTGTCGTCCCCAGGCAGCTGTGACCGCTGCCCATCAAACTGCCGCTCTGTGTTGGCCAGTCGATGCCAGCCCGTTTTGTTTGCGACCGCCGCGGTACCAAGTAAAAAACGGTCAAACTGTTTTACAACGCTTTTGTCGCAGCCAAAGGTGGCTTGGTGAGAAGGGTGCATCAGGCGCAAGAACGGTCCAAATGAGCGCATGCGGGAAGTCAGCGCAGGGCAGCGGCGCGCCGCACAGGCAGCGGGGCGAGCAGCGGGGCGAGCCGCCAGCGGCCGAAATCAAACGGCGCTCACAGCGCATGCACAGGAGGGGCGGCCGGCACGGGCCGGCCGCCGGGCTCTGTGGGGTTCTCCCGCACACCGCATCCCGCGCCGGGGCAGCGGCGGCATCTGCTTTTGTCCAAGCGATGGTCTTTTGCAAATTGCAGCTGAATGATGACTTGGCAATCACCCCCTATTGAGTCAGATGGGTCCCCTGAGTCGCCTCAGTCCTGTTTGTGGAGTTTGTCGATGTACTTTTGCCACTCGGTGCGGCGCTCCTTGTACTGCAGGGACGGCGCCGTGAGGGCGCCGGTCTCTGAGTCATTGTACACCGGCTCAAGGGGCACGTCGCAGGCCTTTTCGGGGGGAGGCGCAGTTTGCGTTTTTGGGGGTTATGTGCGTTGAGGGGAGGCCGCGCTGCGCGTTTTGGTGGCGCTGGCCTGCAGGCTGCAGTGCGGGGCCGCGCTGCGCTGTGCAACGCCAACATTGGCGCCCCTGCGCCCCTGCCGACCCCACCCCCAGCCCCTCTTGTGGCCCCCGGCACCGGCGCCCACCTCTGCCCTCCTGATCAGGTCAGGGTCGGCCTCCAGGATCTGCAGCGCGCTCTGCCCCTTGAACACCTTGCGGTCCTTGAACCACTTTTCCTGGGGGGTTTTGGGGCGTGCGTGCGCGGGGAGGGTTTGCAAACGTGGCTTGCGAGCCTCGCCTTGTGTTCTGGAAGTCGGCGCCAGAATCCCACCGCCTCGCCGCCCGGCCGCGCGGCTGCGCACGCTCGACACCCCCCGCCCATGGCCCCCCAAACGGCGCAACCCACCACCGTCACCAGCACGCTGATGAGCGTGCGCGGCTCCAGCAGCATGGGCAGCGAGGTCAGCAGCGCGTCGCGGTCGCGCGCGGCGGACAGCAGCTCGTGAACGTGCGCCGCGTTGGAGCGCAGCGTGGGGATGTCCTGCAGCAGAAGGCCTGGTGCGGGGCGGGTGGGTGGGTGGGTGGGTGGGGTCGGGATGAGGTCGGTGCCGCCGCCTGCTGCCTCGCGGCTGCCTGCTGCCGGCTGCCGCGCCGCGCACCGGGCTTTTCCTGCAGGATGCGCGCGAGGTCGGCCCCTGGGTATGCGGTCTTGAGCACCACCAGCCGCACGGCTGCGCCGTTGGGGTCGAGCACCAGGCGCGCCTTGGTTTTGTCCGTTTTGCGGAATTGGGGGTGGGTGGGATGTGAGGGGGCCGGGGTTGGAAGAGGTGCGTGGTGCGCTTGCTTGCCTGCCTGCTTTGCAGTAGCTCGCCCGCTTGCTCGCTCGCTTGCCCGCTCGCTGACGCTGTGCCGCAACTGCTTGGGCGCCGCCCGGCTCGCCCCGCCCCGGCGGCGCTGAGGGGTGACAAGCGCAGCGGGCCGGGGGAAGCTCGAGGCAGCTGGCAGCTGCCTGGCACCCGTACTCTGACTCACCCAATCGGAGGCCTTGAGCCGCTCCAGATCTATGACAAACCCGGGGATGAGTGACTCCAGGGTGTCCACGCCGGCGGCGATGGCGGCCTCTGTGTGCGGCGCGCCCGCCTTGCGCGCCGCAGCAGAGAGGTCTTCGACGAGGCGCCGGCGCCGCTTGGCCTCCCAATCAATGCCGCTGGCCACGGGCCGTTGCTGCTGCTGCTGCTGCTGCTGCTGCTGCTGGATCGGCGCCGGGGCAGGGGCGGCGGACGCAGCGCGCTGCGCGGCGCCTCCGCCTGGTGCCGCGGCCGCTGCAGGCCGTGCGCGGCGGGGTGCGCCCGCTCGCCAGGAAGGGTGCGTTCGGGTGAGGCACTTCGAAGCTCCTCGTCCCGCCTGGGGCCGGCCAGGGCGCGGGAGGGCCCGCTGAAACATCTCGCGCGCACTGATCCTCAGCAGTCGGTCAAACTGCGCGAAAGTGGAATGCAACGCGCGTTCATTGCGCAGGGGAACTGAACGCGCGCAGGTCGGCGCGGGGGGCCGGGCGCGCGGTGTCGGCGGGCGGCCGGCGCGCGGTCAACGCGGTGTCAAAACGCCCGCCGCCCTTGCGGCAGATGGCGAGTGCTGCGCCTTTCTGGCTTGTTCACTAGCCGCTGCTTGCCTTCCACCAAAAACGTTGTGCGAAGTCGCTGACCACAGCCTGCTTTCGGGGGTGCGACCGGTGGGTGCGCACATCACGACATATTTACAGCTTGATTGCGGTCAACCAACAGGGATCCAGGGCGAGCGCTGCTGAGCAAACAAGGCCTCGCGCTGTTTTCTGGTAAGCGCACAGCTCGTGAGGCCACCCCACCCAGCCTCAAGCCCCAGCGGTTTTTTTCCACTCGCTGCCGCTGGCAACCCACCACTCAGCCGCGGCGGGACGCTCTCTGCTCGCGTACACGCGCGTACGGTAGAGCAATTAGGCATAAATAGTCGCATTTTGCGACCTCCACCCTGGCCCAGAGGCGCCCAAGTGCGGGCAGGAGGAGGGGCGTGCCCCACAAACGGCGCCCCGTGCTTCGATCGCCTACCTGACAGCTTGAAGAGGCTTAATCGATATTATTATACCGATCTTAGTACGAATCCTCACCTCGTGGGCGCCCCGCGCAGGCCGCCCCGCGCGCCAATAACCGCGTGCCGCCTTGCCGAGCAGCGGGCGCCACGGAAAGGCGACCGCGCACAGAGAGAGAGGCAGAAAGCCCGTAAAGCGAACACGGCGGCATCCATGGCGCGGCGGCGTGCCGCGGTCCTCGCGGCGCTGTGCGGCGTCCTGGCCCTCTCCGCGGCGGCGCGCGCCGCCGAGCAGTCGGCCCAGATTTTCGGCGCGCCGCCCCTGTTGGCCGGCGGCCTGCCGTCCCCGGTGGCGCTCATCCAGGCGCGCGTGAACGAGGCGCAGGCCAACGCGGCGGCGCGCGCGCAGGCCGAGCTCGAGGCGCGCGCGACCGAGGCGGCGCGCGTGCAGGCCGACCTCCAGGCCCAGGCCGAGCTCGCGGCGCACGTCCGCGACACGCTCAAGGCGCGCGCGCGCGACTCCGCCGCGCGCGTGGAGGCGGAGTCTGCGTCACGCGCCAACGCGGTGGCCGCGCGCGTCCAAGGCGACCTCGCGTCGCTGGCGACGATGGCGGCGGCGCAGTCCGCCGCCTCGGGCCTGCGCGCGCAGATCCTGGCGCACCCCTTGGCCTCGGCCTTCAGTGGCGACTCCGACTCTTCCTCGGCCTCCGCCTCGGCCGGGGTCGACGTGTCCAAGGTTTCCATCGGCGGCACCTACCCCGCGCCCGAGGACTACACACCCGGCGTGTGCACGGGTGCGTGCGGGCGTGTGTATTTCGGCAGGGGCGGCTGGAGGTGCTTTGCCTCGTTAGGCCTTGGCACGCGTCGATGTGCCTCGTTTGCAAGCGGCTAGCACGGCTGCTTGGCCTGCCAGCGACCTGTTTTGCCGCTTTGCCCTTCCGGCCTTCACGGCACGAGGCCCGCGCACCGACACGCCCTCCCCTCCCCCGGCCCCCCCAGGCTATGCCTTCTGCGTCCCCGGCGACATCGCCCCCACCTACGTGCCTGCGGTGGCCACCTGCCCAGAGGGCTACAACCTGGACGAGAACGACCTGTGAGTGCCGGATAGGGGGGGTTTAAGCCGCTTAAGTTTGGGCTTCACATGCTTGGGAATATGCTTGAGATTGGGGTTGGAAGGTCAATGTGCGAAGCCGTGATTGGTAAATGCAAGTGGCCAAAGAGAGGCTCCGAAAGCCCGGCGGCCTGCGCAAAACCCATCCATCTTGTGCTGACCCACCCGTACCTCTCTCCGCCCGCCCCCGCAGCTGCGCCCGCACCTTCAGCGCGTGCCTGCCCGGCTTCAAGGACAGCAACGGCAAGGTGAGGGGGCGGGTTCCGCCTTTAAAAGCCCGGGCGCACACCCACGCAGCGGCCAGCAACGCATGGCACGCGATGCAAAAGGCCTGGGCTCCCGGACTGACTGAATCGGGCCGCTGCGGCAGCCAAACTGATGCAATCTTTCCTCCCCTCCCCCCACCCCCGCAGTGCTGCGCGGACCGCACCTCCTCCTTCTGCTTCCCCTCCCTCAACACCACCTGCGCCGCCGGCGCCGAGGCCGCGGGCACCATCTGCACTGGCAGCGACCAGTACAAGGACGTGTTCTCCAAGGTGCAGGTCGAGCAGGTCAACCGCCCCAGCTCGGTCGAGGCCTCCGGGCCCAACCGCGCGTTCTTCACGGTCCGCCTGCCCCGCCTCGACCTCGGCACCAACACGCCGCTGTCCGGGCCCGACGCGCGCATCGAGAGCCGCCTCGTGGCGCTCAAGCGGCCGCCGTTCAGCGCGGGGCGGCTCAGCTTTGACAAGGCGTCGCTGGTGCCCAAGTGCTTCACCAAGTGCTGCAAGAAGTGAGCGGCTGGGGGGGGTAGGGGCGGGTCAGGGGCGCGCCGGGCGGGCGCGCGCCTGCCGCCTCGGACGCGCGCGGTGCCTGCGCCGCGAATGCCCCCCAGACTGCCTTGGGGCGCACAAAGCTCCCGGGCACGCCCTCCCCCACCTCCCGCCCGGCGCCCCAGTCAGCTCGGGGGATCCTCCATAACCAAAGCCCGCCCCCTCCCACCCCCCCCGCAGCGATGCCGACATGATGTGTGTTCCCCCCAAGCCCAAGAAGGAGTACGTCGAGCCCCTCCTCAGCTGCCCCTCCGGCTGCTCCCTGCCGGCCGGCGGCAAGTGCATCTGCAGCACCGGCGGGCCGGCGGCCTGCCCGGCGGGCACCACCGACTGCACATCCGTCGGCGGCCGGTGAGAGGGGGAATGGGGAGGTGAAGGACCGCACCCTTTGAAACCCCCGGACACCGTCAGGTTGGGGCGGCTTTCTCTGCTCAATCAAGACCCCTGCTGTACCACCTCCACCCTTGCAACCCACCGTCTTTTGCCGATCCTGCCCCTCCCTTCCGCAACGCCCCCCGTCCCACCGCAGCGTGTGCGTTTCAAACGACCTCTGCTTTGGCGTTGACAGCTGCAAGGTCGCCACCATCCTCATGCCGGTGAGTCGACAGCACCAGCCGAGCCTTTGCCTGCTTCTCTGCGGGTGCCATAGGGCTTTTCGGGCAGCTGTCGCGCGTGGCCGACTATGGGGGCCCAGCACGCGATTTGCTTGGCAGCGCCCCTTCCTAGTCTACCACCACCACCCTGGTGACGCTCCCTCTGCCCTAAACCCCAAACCCTAAACCCTCAACCCATAACCCTGAACCTAATTCCAACCCCGAAACGAAACGCAGCACCTGCCCGTCGTGGGCTGCCCCAAGAGCTCCCCCCCACTGGGCCGGAACCTCATCGCCAGCGGCCAGACCTACAAAACCAAAGCCGACGCCGACGCTGACTTGGAGGGGGACTCGGTGGCGGCGGCCCTCGACGCGCTGGACCCGGAGGATTTCGGGGTTGGAAGCACCCGGAAGTGAAAATGGGGGCATTCTTTAGGCTGAACAAGCCCCTTTTTGTGAAGGAGGGCCCCGCGGGTCGGCCGGTCCCCGCTTTTGCTGCGGCGGGCGGTTGAAGGTTTGGCTTGCTTGCCAGCGGCGCCGCGCCCGGCTATTTCTTGATTAGTCGCGCCAAAGACAAGCCAAATCATTGGAGCGTTTTGCACTTGTTAACGGGGCGCATAATATTGGGCCCACCGCCCCCCCCCTTTCTCCCTCAGCCCCACCATGCATGCGATCCATCTGACCAGGAGGCCACGGGCGGCGGCGCGCCAGCGCGCACGCCCGGCCACCCGCTGACAAACAACGACACACAATTTCGACCTTTTCACCTCTTACCTTGGACCAAACGTGTAATGGCGGTGCCAGCGGACCGACGACGATTTCGGGGCGCCAACTGCGCCGCGTGCGGTGCGGCAGCGCGGTGCAGGCGCGCGCGCGCGCAGTCCGCCTCGGCCTTGCGCCGCCGGCGCGTTGCAGTCTGACGGAGGTGTATAGATGTTCATAAAACCCTTCAAGCATTCTGCAAAATCCAGTTCGCCATCAGTGCGCCAGAATTCGGCCCCGAAGCTGGCGGGCGGGCGCAGCTCTCTCTCAGCTGAGAATCGCGATATACCGCATTCGAGCGCGTTGCTGATGATTAAATCAAGGTTTATCGCTTCTTAAGCAGCCTTAAGCGGTCTCCCCGCATCGTCGAGGCAGACGCGGATTGCAATTGCAGCTGCGACGGGCGCGCGCCCAAAGCCCCGTCAGGCGCGCCGTCATGGCGCGTCTCGGGCATGAAATGGCCCTCACAGCGCTGTGCATTGGCCTGGTGCTGCACGGCTCACTGGCGGGCCGTGCGGCGGCCGCGGGGGCGGCTGGCGGCGGTGCGTGCGCGCGCGGGGGTGCGCGGCCGCACGCTGCTGCATGGGGCGAGAGCGATGCTTCCCGGGCTCGAGCTGCGGCGCGCCCCCTCAAAACCGCATCCCTCACGGGTCGGCCCCTCTTGTCCTTCCCCCGCGTGCGCAGCACCCTACTGCGTGCCCCCGGACGCCGGGGCGCCGCCGCTCGCGGCGCCGCCCCCGCCGGCGGCAGCGTGCTCCAAAGGCTTCAAGTTTGACACAGCCGCCAACACGTGAGCGCGCGGCGCGAAGCATGGACCGCTTGCAGCGGATGCCTGCGCTCTCGATGCAGTGACGCACCGCCTGCGCGGTCGGAGTCCCCGCTGCAGCGCATGCCGCCAAGCGCGAGCTGCATGCTCGTCAGGCGCTCATGCCCCCAACATGCGTGCGTGCTGGGTGCTAGCTAAACCCTAACCCCTAAACCCCTGAAATCTCAACGGCCGCGCAGGTGCTACCGCACGGTCGCGACCTGCGCCCCCGGTTACTCTCTGGACCGCGCCGCGATGCGCTGCTGCGAGGCCGCCGCGCCGGCGCCGCCGGCGCCCTCGTGCTTTGCTTACATGGGGGACGCCTGCCCGCCCGGGAAAACGGCCACCGCAGACGTTTGCGCGCCGAGCCCGGCTTACTCGGCGATCATGGCGCGGCTCACGGTGCAGCCCATGGCGCCGCCGACGCCCAAGGTGCGGGGTTGTGCGGTCGCGGGACGCCTGGCGGCGGGCGCGGAGGGTTGGCGACGCCTGCCACCGGGCCTGCAGACGCGGCGCAGCCGGCGGCTTTGACAGGCCCAAGCGATGGCGGTCTGGTTTTGAAGTCCGCCCCGCGCCCCGCAAACACAACCGCGCGCGCCCCCAAACGCCGCGCCGCAGGAGGCGGCGAGCGACCAGGCATTCTTCCGAGTCCGCCTGCCCAAGCTGCTGCTGCTGCCGGGCGGGGTGACGCCCGCGGCCGCCGCGCCGCCGTCCGAGGCGCAGCGCAGGGTCGTGTCCGTCCCCCAGTCCCGCCTGCGCCCGGGCTTCCTGGACAAGAGCGCCGTCGCGCCCAAATGCTTCAAGGCGTGCTGCGCGCCGGCCGCGCCGGCCGCCAAGATGTGCGCGCCGCTGGTGGTCAAGCGCGTCGAGGCGCCGCCGGCGCCGGCGCCCGCGCCGGCGCCGGCGCCGGTGGTCGTGTGCCCGGTGAGCATGCGGCCTTGCGAGTCCCCAATTGGAACGGTCTGCGTGCCAAACGAGGCTGCACTGGGCGCGGATTCCTGCCGCGCGGCGATACAGGCAATGCCCACGACGCCGCCGGTCGCGTGCGGCGCGGACGCTGCGCCCGCGCCGGCGCCGGCGCCCGCGCCGGCGCTCGCGCCCGCGCCTGAGCCTGCCCCGGTGCCAGTGCCGGCGCCTGCCCCGGAGCCGGTGCCTGTGCCCCCACCCGCGCCGGCGCCCGCGGCGCCGGCCCCCGCCTCTGCCGTCGGGCGGCTGGTCGTGCCCATATCCCAGCTGCTGCCCGGTTTGTGGGACCACGCACAGTCCGAGGCACAGTCCGAGGCACAGTCCGAGGCACAGTCCGAGGCGGACGCGCCCGCGCCTGAGGCGGAGGCTCCGTTGACCGGCGACGGCTGGGCGGCGGAGGAGACAATCGAAGCGGACGCGGACGCAGTGGCGCCACCGCCGCCCGAGCCGGCGGCGGCGCCCGCGCCGGCGCCCGTGCCGGCGCCCGTGCCCCTGCTTTTGGCCAAGCTGGTGCCGCTGCCGCTACCCATTGCGAAGCCCATTGCCCTGCCCGTGGCCACCCCGTTGCCGCAGCCCCTCGCCGAAGCGATGCCTTTTGCACTGGCGGCGCCCGTCGCCGCCGCGCCGCCGCCGGCCCCCGCTCCCGAGCCCGCCCCGGCCGCCGCCCCGCCCGCGCCTGTGCCCGCCCCGCCGGCTGCTCTGGACAGTGACTACCCCGCAGACTTGCCGCCAGCTGACGAGGCGGGGGCCCCGGCGCCCGAGGCGGCCACGCCCGTGCCTGCGCCCGCACCCGCCCCCGAGCCCGCGCCCGCGCCCGTTCCCGAGCCCGTTCCCGAGCCCGCGCCCGAGCCCGCCCTTGCACCTGCCCCCGCTCCCGTGCCTGAGCCCGAGCCCGTGCCTGAGCCCGTGCCTGTGCCGGAGCCGGCGCCTGCACCCGCGCCCGTTCCCGCACCCGTTCCCGCGCCTGTCCCCGCCCCCGCCCCCGTTCCCGCGCCCGCCCCCGCCCCCGCTCCCGCGCCCAGGCGCCTTTCAGCTCCCGCTACCGAGCCCGAGCCCGCGCCGGCGGAGGCGGGCGATGACTACGGGGCAGATGACCCCGTCGCCGTCGTCGGCGCCCCGGCCAGGGCGGCGGAGCCCGCCCGCCCCGCGCCGCCGGCCGCGCTTCCGCAGGCGCCAGAGCCGCCGCCGGCCCCGCGGGCGTCGACGCTCGCCGCGGCGGCAAAGGACCCGGCCTTTCAGGAGCGCATTCGGCGGCTCATCGCCCTCCGCACGGCGCGCGCGTGAGCGCGCGAGCGGGCGCGGGCGGCAGCCGTCGCCTCTGCCGCGGCGCCGCTGCCCTCGTGCGCCCCTCTTTGGCGCACGAGCAGGCGTGGCGCGCGCGAAAGAGAGAGGGGCCGCCGCGCGGGCGCGGGCAGCACGAGCGCCCGCCGCCGGGACCCGCCGCAAGCCGCAGGGTTTGGAGTTTTGGGCGCAAAGCCCCAACAGCACTAGGCTCCCCCAAATGCACACACACAGTTGCCCGGGCGCGCCATCCGCGCGTGCGGCGGCCCGGTTGCCTCCCTCTGAGCACCTGAAACAGCATTTGACCGGCCTCGCACTTTGAGCCTTTGTTTTTGGTTTGTGTGGTTCAGTTTCGCCTTCCCTCCCTGCATCAAGTGATGGCGCACCCGAGCAGCCAGATTCAGGATTTACTTACTTGCCGTGTTCAAATATCCACCCTGAAAGCGCCCCTCTTGTGCTTCCTTCCGCCATCAAGCCAGCAACTGTAAAAAGCCCAACCCTCGAGCTTAGTCATTGGATTGGATTACACACCTGCGCCCTGCGGGCCCGCGCTCGAGGCGCGGCCACAGCACCCGCAAGCCAAAGCCAGAGCGCGTGGATGCGCGCCTGCCGTGCGACCAGGCACAGGGGATGGTGAAAACCAAGCTCACCCCGCCGCCGCCAGCACCGTCTGCAGCTGCTGCGTGAGGCCCTCCCCCAGCCCCGCCATCGCCGCCGCGAGGTCCTGGCCGTGCGCCGCTCCCGCCGCGTTGAGCGCGTCCCTCAGCGCCGCCGCGACCCGCAGCCGCCGCAGCGGCTCCGCCTCGCCCGCCGCGTCGCGCCGTGCGGCCTCCCCGGCGGCCTCCTCCGAAAGCGCGAGGCTCTCGCCGCCCCAGCCGCCGTCGTCGCCGCGGGGGGTTGAGTATATCGGCCCCACGTGCAGCCCGTCCGCCTCGGCGTCCCCGCTGGCCTCTAGCTCGTGCCACGCCGAGGCGACGTGCGCGACTATGCCGGCCGCGTGCGCGAGCTGCGCCTTGGTCGGCAGCGGCAGCAGCGCGGCGAGCGCGAGGGCGTTGAGCTTGCGCGCCAGCGGCTGGCCGATCGAGTCAAAGCGGTCAACCCAAAGCCCGGTCAGCGCGCCCACAACCGCCTCGACGCCGGCGGCGCCGCCGCCGGCGCCCGAGGCGGCGGCCGCAGACAGCAGCTGCTGCTGGAACGCCCCCGGGTTGGAGACCGCCAGCCGCGCCAGCAGCGACAGCCCGTTGGCCACCACGGCCGCGGGCTCGCCGCCTGACAGCAGCAGCGACAGCAGCCGCTGCAGCGCGGGCGCGAGCAGCGACGGCGCGTCTGCGGGGAACAGCATCAGCAGCAGGTCGAGGGGCGGCAGCAGCAGCAGCGTGCCGCGCTCGTTTACTGCGCCCATGTAGCCGGCGAGCAGCCCGGCCAGGTCGGCGCCGTGTTGCCGCAGGAAGGGCGCGCCGCCGAGCAGCACCAGGGAGCTTATGATCTGCATGCCGGCGCGCACGTGCTCTGCGTGCGTTTTTTGTAATGGGCGCGGCGGGGAGGGCAGGGCGTTGAGGCTGCTGCTGCGGCGGGTGCTGCGGCGGCTGGGCGATTGATTGGAGGCGTGCTTGCGGGTTTTGTGCTTGGGTGTTTTGAGGGCTGTTGCTTTTGTGGGGGGTGAAACACCACTGCAAAGGCCACGCAGGCCATCTGGCAAAACATGCACCCAGCCACACAACTGAAAACACATAAAGCACACGCGCATGCAAAGACCGCGCGCACCCGTCGACGCCGCCATGGCCTGCAGCAGCAGCGGGAAGGGCGCCAGCAGCGCCGGCTCCTGCCGTGGCGCGTTGCGCAGCGCCACCAGCCACAGCAGCAGGCCGTCTTCTAGCAGCTCTGGCTCCCTGGGGGTTTGTTATTTGGAGAGAGGGGAGTTTGGGGGTTTTTGGTCTGTTTTCCTTGGTGCAGAAATCCCTGGGATTTGGCGGCTCTGGTCTGTGAGCCGTTCGCTGCAGGGTTTGTGCGGCCAGAACGCAGCGAGGCGGGCTGCGCAGCGCGCAGTGCGTGAAAGACGCGCCTGCTGCCGTCGAGTGCGTGCTGCAGGATGGGCAGCAGCAGGGGGTACGCCGCAGGGGAGTCCGGGCCCAAAACGTTGACCAGCAGCTGCAGGCCGGCGAGCACCTGGGGGAGGGGTTTTTTGGGCGCGCAGTTGCGGGCTTGTGGTGTCATATTTGGGGCAGGATAGCTGGGGATGGGGCGGTTTAGGTTGGGGTTTGCTTTTGCCGCGCCGTTTTAAGATGGCGTCACTTCGCCAAGATGCACAGGCGGGGCGCACAGAGCAGGCGCGCGAAGCGCCTTGAAGGCAGCAGGGGCGGCGGCTGTGACCCTCGCGCGTTTGGCACGCGGGAGATTGGATAGGGGGCCGGCGGCGCCGGCGCCGGCCGCACCTGGATGCGCAGCAGGCTCTGCCCCTCCGCCGCCTCCCACACGCGCGGCATCAGCTGCAGGATGACGGGGCAGAAGGGCTTCACGTCGGGCCCCAGCCGCTCCACGATCAGGTTGAGCAGGCTGAACACCTGGGGTGGGAGGGGAGGGGGCGGGCGCGTTTCCGTTGCATGCCTCAGGCGCCGCGCCGGGCTGCGGTTCCAATTGGAGTCTGACGCATTGGGTGTTGCACTGGCAAACCCCTCATTTTCAGGCCGGGCCTGGTTGCTGTCATTTTCCGCCGCAGTTTGGCACTGCGACCTCTCCCCCCCCAAGCCCTGGCCCCCAAACCCTGGGCCCCCCACCCCCAACCCCACCAACCCGCCCCCCCCCAAAGGACCCCCCCGCTCGAACTCCCCCCCCCACCCCCCACCTGCGTCTGCGTGTCCAGCTCGTCCGACCGCATCAGCTCCGCCGCCAGCCCCGACAGCACCGCGCCCGCGCAGCCCATAAACTCGGGCGCATCGAAACCAAAGTCGTCCACCAGCGCCCTCAGCGCGGCGACCGCGGCCAGCCGCACGGCGGCGTCGGCGTCCGACAGCGCCGAGCAGAGCGCGGCGTATGCGGCGGGGCGGTCGGAGGGCTCCAGGCGCGGCACCCACGCGCCGACGGCGCGCGCGGCGGCGCGGCGGAGCGGGCGGGCGGCGGGCGCGGTGATTGCGAGCTCCTGAGGGGGGGTTGGGTGGGCGGGGCGGAGGGGGCTTGTTGGGGGTGGCGTTGACTGAAGGGGCGGCGAGCTGGGGCGCTGGGCCGGCGTGCCGCGCGTGGCTCCCGTCTGCCAACGCATTGCGCGCACGCAGCTGGAGCCGAGCGCGCGTTTGAAAACAGCCAGGCGGCGCCGGCAAAGTGCGCGCGCACCTGCAGCAGCGCGCCGCGCAGCCACGACGTAAAGTCAACGTAGTCATGCAGCTCGTACGCCCCGACCGCCGCGGCCGCGTAGGCAGCTTCCCGCCGCAGCAGCGCCGCCGGCACCCCCGCGACGCGAGGCCCCGGCACGCCGTCGGGCGCGGCGGCGGCGGCGGAAGGCGGGCAGGCGGCGTTGGCGGACTGCAGGGCGGCCACCACCTCGGGGGCGAGCGCCTCCCGCTGGGCCTGGGGGCGTTTGGGTTGGGGCGGTTGGGACGTTTTTCATTCTTTTTGGGTGGCCAGAAGGGCGGGCGGCCCGCCAACAGTTCCAAAACACCCAGGCCCTTGGCACCGGACTGGCAAGGCCCCTTCAAAAGGCGGCACGCCGTGGGGCGCCTCGAAAAAGCCTGCACGACCATGCAAAAGCGCCTTGATGCTCCAACAAGATCTCAAGCGTGGTTTGGCGCGGGGTTTCAGATCCAGATCTGTCCCCTCCCACACCCTCAAACACGCACCGTCAGCAGCTGCAGGTAAAGATGCTCCGCGCACGGCCGCAGCGAGTCCTCCCACGCGCCGCCATCCGTTGCGTGGTGCCACGCCTCCGGGTCCTCCTCCCAATCCGCCAGCTCGCGCGCGGTCAGAGGGAAAAAGCCGTCGAGCAGCGCCCGCAGCAGCGCCACGCGCCGCGGGGGGCCGCCGGCGCCCGCCCCCTCCTGCGCCGGCTGCTGGTGACGGCCATCCTGCTGCTGCTGGGGCGACGACCGCAGCGCGCCGCCGCCGCCGCCGAGCGGCGCCGACCAAAACTCGCCGACGGCCGCCGAAACGGCGGCGGCGAGGGCTTTGGTGCGCTCCCCCTGCTGCACGTCCCGGCTGAGGCCGCTGGTGCGGTCGTGGTAGGCGTCGCAGTCGAGCACGCCGTGCAGCAGCAGCATGCAGCGGATCTGCAGCGCCTCGCGCGCCGCGCCGCCGGCGGCGCTGGGGCTGCCGCCGCCGCCGCCGCCGCCGCCGCTGGTGCTGGCTGCTGCGTGGGACATGACGCGGTCGCAGCAGAAATCCATTGTCGGCAGGAGCACGCCGGCGTGGTGGAAGGACCTGGTCGGGAGGAGAAAGGGGCGGCGCGTGGCTCTGGATTGTGTGGTGGGCGGGATGCTGTTTTTGAAGAAAGGTAGGGGTCTGGGGCGTTCTGGACTGCCGGGCCTTCGAACCGCGAAGCTGCCATTGCAGGCTCCCACCAGTCGGCGGGCAAAAAGCCGTCACAGCATCTTGAAACATAAGTGCCCCTCCCTTCCCACAACGGGCAAGCACTCGCACCAGGGGTGCGCCTCCTGTATCTGCGCCAGCGTTTTGACCAGCTTGAGCACGCCCCTGTCGATCAGCGCCACCACGCGGCTCGGCGGCGCCCGCTCCGGCCGCGCCGCGGCGAGCGCGGCCGCGGCCTGCAGCAGCGCGGGCGCGCAGGTGGACACGGCGGCGACCGGCTCTAGGGTTTTGGCGTCCGAGGGGAACCCGAAGACGATCAGGCGCCGCAGGATCTTGAGCAGCAGCAGCCAGCGCTCGAAGTGCAGCAGCAGCGGCTGCGCGGCGGCGCCCGACGGCGCGGCGAGCGCGGCGGGGAGGCCGGCGAGGATGGTGGCGAGGTCGGAGCCCCATTGGGCCCAAACGTGGTCCAGCAGCTGCTTGGTGATCTGGGCCCGGTTTGGGCGTTTGTTTTTTCACGGGGCGGGTTGAGGGATTAGGGCTGGATGACGGCAAGGGGAGTGTGCATTTGAATGGGCGGCCGATTGCCCGATGCTGGCGCCGGAGCTTGGCCCCGCCGCAAAACCCGGCCCGAACCCTGCTGCCAGGCGCGCCCCGCCCCTGGGAAAAGCCCCCCCTCCCACAGCCGCCGCCGCCCCTGCGCCCCTTGCCCCCCCCACCTCTGCAAAGTTGCGTTGGTCTGCCGCCAGCCGCTTCGAAGAGAGCTCCTTGAGGACGTGGTGAAGCACAAAGTAAACGCGCCGCACCTGCGGTTGGTTTGGTTTATTTCGGCGTGCATTGGTTTGGCGCGGGTTTAGTTGGCTGGCTAGACAGGTCGTGGCGCCGAAGCCGAGCCAGTGCGCGGGAGCCGGCGTGGACTGCCTCCGCGCCGCACCGGCCCACGAGCGCTTTCGCCGCCGCCGCGGCGCTTCGATGGCTTGGCGGCTGCCCTCCGCCCCGGCTCCGCAGCGGCCCCGGCACCGCCGCCGCGCCCTCACCGTGAGCGTGCTGCCGCCGTGCGCGCGGCCCAGCAGGTCCGACACCAGCCCGGGCCACTCCCGCGGGTAGTCGCTGCGGGCGATCTTCGCCACCACTAGAGCCACCTGGACGGCGATCTGGGGGGGGGCCGTTGGGGGAGGGGCGCTTGGGACGGGCGCGGGGCGCGTGCGGGGAGCAAGGCAGCTGCGTGGGCGGCCGGCCGGGGGTTTGCGGTACGGTACTGTGCATGGCACGACACCTCTGCACTCTGCTGCACGCACGTGCACACAAACGCATGCGTGTTTGCGCATGCACGCATGCGTGCATGCATGCCCTGCCGCCCACTTTGCTGTCGTCCTGGCTGATAAGGTCGAGCACGTGCTGCCGCATGTAGGCACGCTCCTCGGGCGAAATGCCCCTAGGGGCGGGGAGAGGGGGAGGGGGGTGGCGGGCGGCGGGCGTGCCCTGTTTGCGGCGCTGCGGTCCGGCCTCCGCTGGCCAGTCCGGCACCGAAACGGAGCGGCCTGGCGCGGTCGGGACTGTGCGGGCTGCGGCGCCCCGCTGGAATGGCTGACAGCACAGCCCCCCATCTGCCCAGCCTGCCCTGCACCTGCTGTCGTAGCGCGGCCGCCATTGCTTGCTGACCGCATTCTTCAGCTGCACCGAGGCCATCCAGCGCGCGCTGTGGTTGGCCTCCGCATTGGCCACGATCGCCTGCGGGTTTGTGACGGCGTGGGGGTCAGGGGCAGCGATCCAGCACGCGCCGCGAGCGCCCCAGATCGTCGCGACGACCCACCGCCAGGCAGGAAATGTAGCCCGGGTGCGGCTCCAGGGCCTGCAGCGACTGCTCTGCCTGCTTCTGAAGCGCCTGGTCGTGGCTGAGAGCGGCGAGCAGCAGCTGCAGCACCTGGCCGGGCTCGCACACCGCGGCGTTCTGCTGCTGCTGCTGCGCCGCCGCCGCTGCCGCCGCCGCTGCGGGCGCGCCCGTGGGCGACGGCACGCCCTGCATTGCGTCAAGGGGCGTGGTTGGGTTCCAGGGGTGGCCAAGTTTGTCTGGCACTGGCCGATCGATTGAGATGTGTTTGAGACGACAGCCGGAATTCGGCCGGCCGGCTGCTGGTGACGGGCGGGTGACAGGGGTAAAGCGGACTGTGATGGGAAGCGTCGAAGTGCACAGGAACCAGTTTCAGGAAATGCTCCCCTAGTCCCTACTGCTGCCCCCAAACCACCGAGCCAGGGCTTGGGGCTGATCGCAGCCTTGGCGACCGGGCTCCAGTCGACGCCTGCACCCCCTTTATCCAGTTGCCTTTTGTTGCCCAACGCGCACTTTGTTTGCCCCTTCCCAACTGATTGCGCGCCTCGCCGGCTGAACTTTAGTTTGCCTCAAATGTTTGCGGTTGATTACGATAGCAGTCCTCCCAACTGGGGCCCAACCGCGCCCCCGCGCCTCACGCCGCCCGCCCCAGCGCCCGTGCCACGTCCGCCGCCGCCGCCGCGACGCGCGGTCCGCCCGCGCGCGCGAGCCGCGCGGCGGCGTCGCCCAGCCCAAGGTCCGCCGCCACCGCCGCCGCCGCCGCGTCGGCCCCCGCCAGCGCAGCGACCGCCGCCAGCGCGCGCGCCGCGGCGTCGGGCTCGTCTTCCGGCAGGCAGCCGATGAGGTCCTCCAGCCCGGACAGCAGCTGCATCTTGCCCTCCGCGTCCGAGGCGAGCGGCGCGGCGGGGTCCGAGGCGGCGGCGGCGTAGTTCAGCAGCAGCGTCGCGAGGCCGAGGCGGACGCCCTTCGAGCCGCCGGCCTCGGCGCGGCCGCAGCCGGCAAAGCCGTCGAGCAGAAGCTCCCGCTCGCGCAGGGCCCAGCCCCGCAGCGCGGCGTCCTTGAAGCAGTTGGCCGCCAGCCGCAGCGCCGTCTGCCGCGCAGCCGGCGCGTCGCCGACGGCCGCGGCGGCGAGCGCGCCGGCGAGCGTGCCGAGCCGGGGGTCGCGCATGCTGCCCGCGCCGGGCGCGAGGGCCGAGGCGGCGGCGGGGTCGAGCGCGAGGCAGCGGGCCACGTCCAGCCCGGGGAACAGCTGCGCCGCGGGCCACTGCAGCAGCCGCTGCAGCAGGTCGGCCTCGGCGGGCGGCAGGCCGCCGGCGGAGCCTTTGGTGGCCGCCGGCAGGCGCTGCAGCAGCGCATCGAGGGCGCCTGAGGGGCGTTTTTTGGGGGGGGGCGTCCGGCGGTTGGAATGGGGTTTGGGTTTTGAGGCTTGGGAGCTGCCTGTTAAAGGCTTTGTGCAGGCTCAAAACCACCCGGCTCCAAACAGCCCCCCCAAAAACAGGGCACGACCTCCCGCTGACCGCAGCAGTCAAAAGCGGGGGCCCCCGTGCGGCCCTCACCTCCCGGCGCCGCCTCCTCCGGCCGCAGCGCCAGGTGCGCCACCTCGCCCCCCGCCAGCGCCGCGGAGAACTCCCGGAGCTTTTTGCCGAGGCCCTCCGCCGGCGGGGGGGCGTCGAACAGAACGTAAGCCAGCGCCTGCGGCCTCTGCGCGGGCGCGCCGCCGCCGCCGCCGCCGCCGCCGCCGCCGCCGCCGCCTCCGGTGAAGGGATCCACGCCGCCGCCGGTGAGCGAGAACGCCGCGCCGCCGGCTGGCGCCGGCGGCGGCGCGGGCCGGCGCGGCGGCGGCGCGGAGGGGGCGGGGCCGCCGCCCGTGAATGGGTCGCAGAAGCCACCGGTGATGGGCAGGTCGGCCGAGGGGCCGGGGCCGGCGGCGGCGCCCGTGTTTTGCAGGATGAAGGCCACGATCTGCGCGGGGGGGGGGGAGGGGAAGGTTGCAGAATGGCGGGGTCGCGGGAGTGCGGGGCTGCGGGCGGGGTTGGATCGACCGGCGCTCTCTGTTGCTGCCGAAGGGAAAAGCAGCGCCGCAGTTGCAGTCGTGCGCAGCCGCGGCACGGCACGCGGTGTCAGAAATCCGGCCCCATTTTGCACAAAACCAACCCCCTTCCCCCAAGCGCCCCGCTCGGCCTTTTCCCACCTGCTCCTTGAACTCCCCTGGCAGCTCATACTCAGCCAGGAACCTTTTTTGGGGGGGGGGGGTTGGGAGGTGCTAAATTTGCAATAAAGCCTCGGTTGTTTCACGGTAGCATGTGGGCTCCCGCGCTTCGTTGGGGGGCTGCGCCAGTCCACGCCCTGCAATGCCAGCCCCACGCCAAAGCCCGGCAGCAACCCCACAGAAGGGGGTGGCCGCGGCAAAGGGCGCCCACCTCTCCGCCACACCATGTAGGGGTTCTCATGCGCGTCCATGGCCATCCCAACGCCGCCCCCTTGCCCCCCCCCCCAAACAACGACCCCACACCCCGCAGCCGCCCACCTGTCCGCCACTATGTAGGGGTTCTCGTGCGCGTCCATGGCCATCCCAACACCGCCCCCTTGCCCCTCCAACACCCCCACCAAAACCCACCCAAAGCCCCCCCGCAGCCGCCCACTTGTCCGCCACTATGTAGGGGTTCTCGTGCGCGTCCATGGCCATCCCAACACCGCCCCCTTGCCCCTCCAACACCCCCCACCAAAA